>CAIGQQ010033860.1:5501227-5539512 GCA_903798035.1 Danio albolineatus
GAGAGAGAGAGAGAGAGAGAGAGAGAGAGAGAGAGAGAGAGAGAGAAAGAGAGTTTGAGAATGAAGCAACTGGCAAAAGAAAATAAATCTGGTAAGGTCCAAGGGGCAGCAGGGTAGATGTATGTGACCTTTTAAGAAATGTCCCCTGAACATGCTCTTCTTCTTCTGCTTTTCCGTTTTGCCCTTTGAGCTCTTATTGTCTTGTAAGGGAATGTTTTTTTTTTCTGTTCTACCACCGAAACTGAGGAAGCAATGACAGACTGTCCCTTAGTGTGCGTGTGTGTGCGTTAAAGGAACTGGCTTTAAGTTCACTTGCAGCTATTGTGCGTCATTTTGAGTGTGAAATACATAGTGACAGCCTCACACTGCTCTGTCATCCGTCTTGGATCCACTATTCCATCTTATTCACTCTGATTTATTATTAAAACCCAGGGCGAACGTATGCAGTTGCATAAAATGGTAATAGTGGTTGGCGTATGTCCCATCATGCAGTGGTTAGAACAGCGAGTGTTACTCTTGGCAGCGTGTTCGGTTCACCAGCTGTCTGAAAACGAGGGCTGTGTTCCAAATCCCATCGAGATGCTTACCTAGGCAGATTTCTAGCCATCATAGATGTGCTCCTAAAACACATGCTCATCCATAAGGTCAAGCGAAATTATGATGGCTATATACATTTCTACTGTATTTTGGACACAATTCAAAGACAATATTGCATACAGGCTGTTCTTGACATTTATTCTGCACTGTAAATTTACAGTTTCTGTATTTTGTGAATATTTTATTCTGTATTTTATTATCCTGTGACCTTGATCTTTATTTTAACCTTGAAAAGTTTGAAAAAGTAACTTTTATTAACATTTTTAATGGTTTTTATGTGCAATAACAAGTGAGTAGTAATGCAATATGGCAGTGTATCGTCACTGGTAGGAGGTGTGCGTTGGCTTGAGGCTGCAGGCCGAGTCCCACTGGTGACGATCTACAGCCATATCGCACTGCTACGAGTGTGATATTGCGTTAATACAACTGTTTGACAGCATAATCGTTTATATAAAATAGTAAATCAAACATGCAGAGTCTCAAAACTCCTTTTGTACAAGGAACTACTTTCTTCCGCCATTCATTCACATCTGCAGCTGACGTCAGAACAGCAGAAACTGTTGCTAATTCACTTTAGAGCTAGCATTTGAATGATTCTCTAGCGCAATGTCTAAAGCGATGACATAACAGGTGATTTTGCTGACATTTTAACATTATAAGGCTGAACGGCATGAAATGCCATCAGTCTACAGAGATTTCCCAGTATTTATCTGTTGCAATCGGGAGATCACAATAATTAACCCTGAAAAAGCCAAAGCAAAGCAAACACTACCAGATTACTATGGTATAAATACAGCACTACAACATACAAAAGAGAGAGATCGACTTAAGGCTCGTACACACCGGGGCGCTTTTCGTTTGTGTTTATCGTCGGTGTTTTTCGAGACGTTTTTTAGCATTCAAGCCCAAGCGATTTTCTCTGGCGTAGAGCAGAAGAGAATGCAAAATCACTCCTTGATGTTAGATGGCGCACACGGTGGCACCAAGCTTCTGACACCCGCTTGTTACACAGAAGAAGAAAAGAGAAAGTTGACACGCTTGTTGTTGCGATCGGCAAAGCATGGATGGTTCAAGTAGCAGCTCTAGCCTTGAAGAAATGATTATTGTTCACCAATGCAATAAGCAGCTCCACGTTCATATTGCCTCTGGGCATCTGCCCTCGCATTGACAGTTTTGCGCTTGAGCGCCTCCAAGGGGTGTTTACCGTAACTTCAGCGGCTCTGTACACGTGAACAAAAGTCGCAATCTGATTGGTGGAGAAGGTTTTAACGCGGGGCGTTGGTGTGCACGATTACATTGACGCCCTTTATTTAGTCACGAGGCGTCAAACGTCGACCGAAAAGGCGAGCAAAAAACGTCTCAGTGTGCACGGGCCTTTAGAATGTCACTTACCTGTTTTTTAATGATTTGATCAGCTATAGTTTGAAGTTATGCTGTTTTTCTCCTCTAAGGACTTATTATGCGGTCTCTGTCACCATCTTGTAGCGAAACGTCAACCTTCTTTGCTCTGCTAAATTTGACAGGCTGATGGATGCCCTTGCGCTGCATCCCCGAAATTATAAGCATTTAAAATAGGCACTATCCCTATAAATAAACTAAATCTAAAACTTAATCTAAACAACTACATTCTCACCTAAAAAAGCATCAAAAGTACATTACGTCGTCCTACAGTTGCAATATTTGTCAAACGGTAGTGAGTTTATTGATCTGCTGTCAATCTATGTGGGCAGAGTAATACAGAAGCATGAGGGGCCTGTACGAGTGCTGTTATTGCAGAATATCGCACAGCTATCAGCCAAACAGATTCAAGAATGAGACGGAACTGTTGTGAAAAATTATATATTGTCTGAGTTGGTGTTGTATATTACAGTACATAAACCTTGTGATAAACTGCCAGTACATTCTGTATTATTTCACAGACTTATTTCTTATATATTCTTATATATTATAGACTTATATATTTTTTTTATACATCATATTATTTCAAACTACTCAAATGTCAATAAAAGTCACTTTGTAAAACTGTAGAGTCGACAGACCAGAGATCAAGCTCCTAAAATGCACTTCACAAACATAAATAAACATACAACACTTGAATTACAAAGTACAGCTTTATAAAAGTACATACATTTAAAAATCAAGATATTAAAATGTTGAATGTGTCATCATCATATGGTGAAAGGAGTCCATAAGAGTGTTTTTTCTGTTCATTTTGAACAGACAGAAGTGCTTTGTTGCAATCATCTAGAGAACTGAAAACTTAATAAAAAGTACTGAAAGTGCAAAACAAATAGGGTAATGAAAAATGAAACTTTACAATCAGGAGGCAGGAGTGTATTAAAGCTATCAAAGGTTAAGTCCAACTCCTACAACAAAAGACAAACATTAATTGTGCATTCAATTTAAGATTTAAGAATCTTCGAAACTGAAATCTCATTCGATTAAAATGCCAGCACCAGAGGTCCATTCATCTGCTGTCCATGCAACAGACAGACTGGTGTTTGTGTACACAAGATGTGGCTGTGTCTTCCATTTCTGTTGCATTTCTATGTTAACATATTTAATGTATGTGTGTGGCTGTTATACACTTACTTCTTTCAACTTTTAAATGCAGCACCACTCATCAATTGCAGTTCCAAAGCAGTTGACCAGTCAGAAGTATTCAGACATGAGGCAAGCATTGCGAGCTTCGATTTACTGTAGCATTATGACATTTGATGCCAATATGGTGAAAGAGGAGCTTATTTTAAAACCATTCCTTTGGGTTAATTTCCTTACTTTTTAGACACTAAACATATGTGTGAAAGGTGCCGAAGTTGTTCCACTGATATCTTTGAACACGTTTAAAATGACTGTATTAATCATTGGAGGACATTCAGTTCAGTTCAAGTTTGTTTATGTAGCACCTTTAACACTAATTATTGTGTCAAAGCAACTTTACAAAATGTGCACATTATCACATTACATTCAAAATAAATAGGTTAAGGTTATTAGTTACTATAACATTGATTAGTTACTAATACCTTGAACTAATAACCTAATAACTTGTAGCTTTTAATAGTTCAAGTTATTATATATAAGCATAGTTAACCTGCAGTTGTATTGTAAATATGTGTAATGTGAAATGGACGCTGACAAGGGAGGTGCGTATCCAAGTGCAGGATTTATTGAACAAAGAATGGTCAGGCAAGCAACGGTCAACACGGGAACAAACAAATGTATACGGGCAATCCAGAGTTGTGGTCAGTAAACAGGCAGATGGTCAAAAGACAGGCAGCAGACAACATAAATAAACAAACAAAACACGGAAGGCAAGGCAAGGAAACTGCGTTGTAATGTTCACAGAAACGGTATAACAAGACTCAGCAACGTGTGTGTGTGTGTGTGTTTGAAAGGGTATAAATAGTCTGTGTAATTAGTCCTGAACAGCTTCAGTCTGTTTGCAATCATGGCAGATCTTGGCCATGGTGTCTGAGTGAAGTGCATGACCGGAACTTGTAGTCTATATACTGGTGGAATTGTAGTCCTTTAGCAATCTGCCATTAGATTGCTGGTGATTGTGACGAAAGGTAATTTCTACGTGTACATGTTCATAAAAGTTTAATTTGGCTAAAACACATTTCTTTATCAGTCAGAATAGCTTATACAGTACCCACCTCTAAATACCTAGTAATGTGCTTCATTCAGTAATGTTCATTCAGTAGCATTGTTAATTGTCAGACTTAGCGACAAAGCCGAAAAAATGCTAAGTTGAGAGAAGTCCATTTGTTTTTCACAAATTCTAATGTATTATTTCAATGCATTATTTTACATCCACATTGCCCTCTAGTGTATTTTTTATTTTTATTTTTGAAACATTGAGCGAAACGTACACAGAGCAACATATTTTTCTGTCGCAAACATTTAGAGTTTATTTTGAAAGTTAAGACTCCACAGAACAACATCCAATCAAACACATTTAGTCCACCGACACAATAGTGTTGAATAATGGATGGTTATTGGTTTATGTCAACGTTTCTGCCAAAGACTTGTTGTTTACATTGTTTACCATGTTACTTACACACAAAAATGGCGTCTTTGTTGTAAAAAGCAAGTCAATGTCATAGCTTACAGTGTCACAGATCAAACGAGACCATGAACTAAATAAAAAGTCAAAGTTCTAGTTCCTAAAATCTAAACAAAGCAGTCAAGTGCTTTGGCGTTCTGCTTCTATTCAAGCAGCAAATTGTTTTATTTTATTATTTTGTAATGACACATAATAATATAATTCCAACACACAATAAGACAATGTACAAGAAGCAGCATTGTGGAAAATATATATCTCTTTATTTACATTTGAAAAAAACTTTTAAGTCTGAATTTTCCAGGTGTATAAATAATTTTGAGCTTGACTGAATGGATCTTTCTTTGGCTCCTTATTAAAATCCATTGTTTGGCACTAATATTAAATGGCTGCATACATATTTAATTTAAGGCTACAGTTCTGTTTCTTTTTGGTTTCAAAATTGGTACTTTTATCATCTTTCAGTGTTCGCACTGTCAACTTTGTGCACTTGCATCAATATAATAAATAATTTCTGGAAAAAAATGGCATGCTGACTTCAGAGAGAAGCAGCCAACGAGCTCTGCAATATGCACTGTAATGATCTATTCATGATGCGAAAGTGATGCAGAATGAAGTAAACTAAATAGAGAATGTAATACTGAATATATAGCGTGTTAGATGTTAATGCTCCCTCTGAAGGCTTTGGGAAAGTTCTGTATTGATGGATCAGTGATGCAGTTACAATTAAGGGTGCTCCGATCGATCAGTCACCGAACCGGTCATTGTTTTTTCTTATTAATAAAGAGGAATGAAGACATTTCTCTGTTGCACTGAAGTCCCAGTTCTGCCTGAAGTTTTATAGAGCTTGTTTTATTTCAAAATATATATTTATATATTCATTTTATAATGAACCTATTATAATAAAATTGTATTATTCGTTTACAAAGCCGTCAATAATCTTGCTCCTCAGCACCTTACAGACTTGCTTTGTCCGCATAACCCCCCTCTCGATCATTGAGATCTTATAATATCAATTTACTCACTGTCCCCAGAACGCACCTTAAAAAACAAGGTGATCGAGCGTTTGCTGTTGCTGGTCCTAAACTCTGGAACAGTTTATAAAAATATGATTAATAGAAGTCTTCAATTAGACCCTGTAATCAGTGATCGGTATCGGCTGATATGGCTTCAAGTGATTGGCAATCGGTGATTGGCCCCAAAAATCCTGATTGGAGCACCTCTAGTTACAATAATACATTTACAGTATGTTGGATCTAAGTTTGGCTTCTGATTAAATTCTAAATAAAGCTTGTTTAGCATGCTGTGCCGGGAGAGAGTTCTAAGTTCATCCTCGAGCCCGGGGCTCCCTCCCGTTTGCAAGGCGAGAGGAGAGTTTGAGCTCAGGTAGATCTCGAGAACTCCCCTGCTGTAGTAGCTAATGAACAGATAGTGCTTGCTAAGAAGAGATTACTACTTACTAGGAGCATGTCTATGGTGCTGATTTGGATTAGTCAATTAACTTAAGTTGCATATTTTTGGACGGTGAGAGGAAACCGGGGAATCCGGGGGAAACCCACGTGAGCAAGATGAGAACATGTAAACTCCACACAGAGACGTCAGCTGGCTTGGTAAGGACTAGAACCAGTGACGTTCTTGCTGTGAGGCAACAGTGCTAACCACTGGGCCACCGTGCCACCCATCTAGGAAAGGAGGAGGAGTAGGGGTGGAAGGGGGGATTCTTCAAAACGAAGATGGCTCTGATATGGAACTTAAGGTATTTATAGTGGCTGAGGAATCGTCTGATTGGTGAATCATAAATTGAATAATGCGGGTCCAGCTGCAAGCAATCATAAGCATGTGATCCTCTGGAAATTAGCTTATAAATAAACTTCACTTAAGACCAGAATCATTTTCTTGCGTCATGAATAAAGAACTGGTATCAGAACTGTCCCTTTATTATAACCATGATGCTCCCACTGTCAAGTGTGCACTTCCTGGAGATACAATGAATTATTTCCAGAAAAATGGCACGCTGATTTCAGCAAGAAGCAGTCAAGATGCTCTGCAATATGCATTTAAATGATATATTCATGATTTAAAAGTGACACAGAATGAAATGATCTAAATGAAGACATTTGGGATTTTTACAGTAAGCAGTGAACTAGAATTTAGTTTAAGAATGCAACTGCTTATGCAGATAGATGGAAGCGAGCCATCTCACTAGGGTTTAAAACAGAGCCAAGAGCTCCTAAACAATCCAACAGTAGCTCAGCAATTCCCTACAGGCGTGAAGGCATGATGTTGTGACGGGTGGCATGTTAAGTTTAATAGAGAGAAAGAAAGACAGCAGCACAAAGTGACATCTCTGTAGATACCAATAGCAGAACTACAAAGTAGTACTAAGTACAAAGTAGTAGTAGTTGTTGTAAACCGATAGTTTCAAATATTGCTGTCAAGTTATCAAAGAAATAATTTGTTCCCTAATTATAGTGTTGTAATTTTAAAATAGTTTTAAATTCAAATAGTAATATATACATCAGTGTGAAACCTATGACTGGTGGAAAAACATATTTCTATAATTGTGTTGCTGGATCTCCATGTTTGCCATTGCCTCTTTTGGCTTTAACAAACTTATCCCTCAGGTTTTTCCAAACTTTTTAACAAAAACTTTCCTCCTTTCCCACTGCTGTTGCAATTTGTAGCCAAGAACTATTGGCCATCTGGTTCTCCCTATGATCACGCATCGACGGATCATAAAGGTGTCTGTACAGTCGTAGCTGTTTCAGACAAAATCTCTTTAAAGTGTGTCATTCAATGCAAATCAAACATGGCACCTCGTGAACTGTTCGCTCGAGTCTCAAAAAAATTTGTGCACTCCGCCAGCCGAAATCATGTCGATCGCACCCAAAGCGAACCTCCTCAAACATGGCGATGACGTCACATTCACCGTGCACACTCAAGCGAACGCGTCGAGTATACCCCAATCTTAAGTCTTTCGATATTAGTTGTCATGCTTAAGGCTATGGGAAAAGTCTCAAGTGATGGATCAACTAAGTTTGTTGTAGCTTTGGCTCCTGTTTGCCTGTACTATTAAATGGCTACAAATATATTTTATGGTTAAGACCAGTTATATTGTGTCTTGCATCAAGAACTGGTATCCAGGTGCAATTCTAGCATTATAGTTTTAGGGGGGCTGTGTTAGACATGAAGAGCAGGATGTGTGTGAGGCTTTGTAGAATTGGTAGAGATTTGAGTAGAATAAAATCAGCCTTGCAATGCCCATGCTGGCATAACTGTCCCTTTTATTATACCATGATGCACCCTCTGTCAAGTGTGCACTTCCCAGGTATACAATCCATTACTGAGCAGAAAAATATACAGCAGAAAAATCACTTGCGGATTCCAACAGAAGCCGTCAAAAAGGTCTGCAATAGGCATTCAAATGATGTACTCAAGATGTAAAAATGACTCCGAATTGACATTCAGCATTTCAATGCAGTTCATTTAGGCTTGAATTCTGTCTGAGAAGCTACTCGTGTAGACAGTAGACAGCAAGTCATCTAACTAGGGTTGAGATAACCCCCAATTTACAATCCCCATTCACAATTTACCGCCTTAGCTCAGCAATTCCATAAAGACACGATGCCGTGGTGACTGGCATGCTCTAGGTTTAATAGGCAAGAGAAAGAAACAAGATCAGCACAAAACGACAGCTCTGTAAAGACTGCCAGTAGATCTACAAGCTGTTACCTGTAGAAATAAACAGTTTAGAGGGCTGAGATAATTCTAAGGAAGAACAGGTAGTCAAATGCTCACTGTTGAGGCCTCAGTGGCAGGAGGTGCGATTTTTGTCTGCGGGTGCTTCAATTGCATAAAAATGCAAAAATGTGGTATCATTTTAAAGAAAACCTTTAAAATTTTTGTAAAACACTGTTAATAGTGATTAAAATAATTGTATATGTTGTCTGTGTTCTCATAAACACTTTAAAAAAAAGAGGCGCTTTCTGTATTTTTTCTTTATAAGCTTATATTTAAAAGAGTATCTTTTAGGTTCTGTGTGGTCTAGGTTGCTGTAATTAATTTTGGTGGTTCCTGCACATGTCAGTAATCATAAGTAAAAAGAAAAATGCCTCTATCATAATCTATGCAAAAGTTATTGTATTCCAACTGATGAGAGGTGCTATACCTTTTTTTATGTAATTTCCGCCTACCAAACTTTGAAAGTCTTCCATATCCAAATGCAGTGGTATAAATGACAAATTCCAGTGTTATTGGACAGAAAACCATTTTAAATTTACAAAAGAAACTGCTGAAATTAATAAATAATATTTGTTATGTTTTCTGTTTTATGATGAACCACTTCAACATTGGGCGCTTTTTTATTTTTTGTTCTAAAATGCTTTTTTGAAAATGTGTAGATAATCCCATAAGAGAATAAAACAACTCCAGACAGTTCTGCTTGAAACCAGCAGATAGCAGCAAACACTAGGAAAAAGAATTTTGTCTCTACCATAGAGTATGCAAAAGTTATTGTAATTCTGAAAACTGAATATTGGGAAAATATGGCATGCGGATAGACTATTGTTTTCATATTTTCACGATCTTTGGTTTGATCAAACATAATTCACTGTGTTTTGACCACTTTATACATATAAAAGGAATACTTATGCACATCACCTCAAAAACAGCGGAGAAATGGCCTGTTTTGAAGCACTTAGCATAAGGTAAGAGATGATGTAGCATTTGTGGCTTTCTGTGCGATCTGGGGCTGCTTATTGATCATAAATATAATATAAAGTAGAATATAAATAGAATATAATTCACATAAAGGAATGCTAGAATCGTACAAGGACGGGCAAGAGCTTTTATTTGAGCTATGACTTGTACATGTGTGTCATATATGAAGCATATAAAAATAGGAAAATGACAGCTCGGGTATCCAGTATTTTGTTGTGTGATTAAATGTTAATAACTTTTGTACAGTAAAATATGCATATGTGCATAAAATATAGCTTCTACGCTTTCAAACGGAACCACTTATAGGGGTCTTGCGCAACCATGAACCTTTAAAAATGAAAGTGAAACTGATGACGTCATAGGACCCGGTACCGGGTTCACTAAGTTTAAGAGGTTAAGGTCAGGAAAATTTCAAAAAGAGACTTGTTGTGTTTTTATCACTCCAATTTGACTGTGGACACCCTATACCTACACACAGTTTGGCTTTAAACAAGAGCATCTGGTTTGTCCAGAGTAATTGTTATGTACATGTCAAATAATCAAATAAACAAACAATATCGATGCTGAAACGATAGATCTTGCATCCCACACTTTTGAGCTCAAAATCGGACAGCTGATTGGACGCCAGCAGGCCATGTTTTCTCCATGTTCTTCAACCTCTGATCTCTGAAAAAGCCTGGCCTGTCAGATGTTAATGCTCTCGCTGAAGGCTTTGGGAAAGTGCCGTAGTGGTGGATCAGCGCTGCAGTGGTGATGCCGTCTGTCGGTGTAAGAGGTGAAGGGCGCTGCATTATTGATGGGGCTCATTCAGCTTGACTGAGCAGACTCACATCTCAAACAGATTATTGACCAGCACCCTGGAGTCTCGGAGCAGATGCATGCCATGAGATGATATACACGCGCACTCAACACATCAGTGGATAACCTTGTTACGCGCTCTCTGTGCTACGGGTGACGCATAAGGCCGCAGATGAAACTTGATACTGAAGTAAATTCATGTGTTTATCTCAGTTAGAGGCCACGACTAGACCTAGAACATTTCCCTTCAATGCGAAGCGAGATGTTTATGAATGGAAACTGGTTAGGAGGATTGTTGTACATGATTTCCTGGGCTAAGGCGCTACGAGGGGATTATTAATGTATTTCTGTTAGATTTCAGGGTGACAAGGTGCCTCAGTGGTTAGCCTCACAGAAAGAAGGTCACTGGTTTGAGTCCTGACTGGGCCAGTTGGCATTTCCGTGTATAGTTTGCATGTTCTCCCCATGTTTGTTTGGGTTTCCTCTGGTTTACCAACAGACAAAGACATGCGCTATAGGTGAGTTGAATAAACTAAATTGACCGTAGAGTATGAGTGTGTGTGAATGTGACAGTGTATCAGTATTTCCCAGTACTGGGTTGTGGCTGGAAGGGCATTCGCTGTGTAAAACATATGCTGGATATGCATATATACATATATTCATATAGCATATGGTGGTTTATTCCGCTGTGGCGACCCCTGATAAATAAGGGACTAAGTCGAAAGAAAATGAGTAAATAAATGAATGTTAGACTTTAGTAAAATTATTCATTTTCCTTTCCTTATTTAGTATCATGGATTTTATTTGAACTTTGCTGGAAGATGAATTGAAATGAGAGGAAGTAGGGTGGCATATCGAATTTGAATAATGTATGGATATATAGAGTTGAAGTCACCATTATTAGCCCTTCTGGATTATTATATTGACCGTAAAATGATTTTAAAAAAATATAAAAACTACTTTTATTCTAGCTGAAATAAAACCAATAAGACTTTCTCCAGTAGAGAAAATATTATACTGTAAATACAAATGAATTTGACTCCAAATGTATATTTTTAAAAACTAAATGGCATTAGAAAATACAATTTATTTTAATATTAAAATATAGTTTGAATGGGTAGTTGCAATGTTAGGATGTTGATTTACTTTTTTGCATGTGAAGTATTTTGTTCAAACCATGAATTACGGTCATACCTGTCAACATTGGGATTACAATGGATTACATTTTATCTGTAAACCTACTTCCATTTATTGGCATAGGTAAAGTTAGGGCCATATGTCCTGTATTGTAAGTGCGTTAGATTCCAAAATGTCCCCAAACTTTTCATTCATTCATTCATTTTCTTTTCGGCTTGTCCCTTTATTAATCCGGGGTCGCCACAGTGGAATGAACTGCCAACTTATCCAGCATTTGTTTTTACACAGTGGATGCCCTTCCAGTTGCAACCCATCTCTGGGAAACATCTATACACTCTCATTCACACTCATACACTACGTATAATTTTGCCTACCCAATTTGCCTACCCAATTCACATATAGCGCATGTCTTTGGACTTGGGGAAACCGGAGCACCTGAAGGAAACCCACGCAACCACGGGGAGAACATGCAAACTCCATACAGAAATGCCAACTAACCCAGCCGAGGCTCAAACCAGCGACCTTCTTGCTGTAAGGCGAACGTTCTACTCACTACGCCACCGTGGCGCCCTGTCCCCAAACTTCAAAACCTATAAATTTATAGCTATGTCATTGTAAATAAACTGAGTTGAAACAATCAATAATTTATTTAAAAAATTAATTAATTAAATTAAATTAAAATAGTAGAATAAATATCACACAATAGAATTTTTTTTTTTTAAAATAGCCAACTTACAGAAATTGAATCAAGTAATTTAATCTTATTCACTTTTTCATTATTGTATCATTTCAAGAGTTCACAATTAGATACTGCTTGATGCTATTAGCAGGTTTGGCATGCTGTCCTGGGAGAGAACCCTGAGATCAGAGAAAATTGAGCCCAGGGCTCCCGTCTGGTCAATAAGCATATAAGGGGATCAGGTAGGTCTCGAGAGCTCCCCCTGGTAAAATTAGATGGGGTGGAAGGAGGATTCTTCCAAAACAAAAATAAGACCGTAGGGCAAAATCTGTCTGTTTATTGTGGGCTTGGATCAATCTGATTGAATTATTGCTGATTACATATGAGAGACAATCATCCGACAATCATGCTCTCCTGAAATTAGTTCGTAAAACTTTACTTAAATAGAGGCCTATATTGATGCTGATAAAAGTTACCAAAGTTATTTAGTGAAGAACAGGGGATTTCCTCAAAGAGTCATTGTAAACATAACAAACAATTCCAAGTAAATATACGGTTGAAGTTAGAATTACCACTCCTGTGAATTATTCTTTTTCCAATATTTCCCTTATAATTTTTAAAAGAGCAAGGTCATTTTCACAGTGTTTTCTATAATATTTTCTCTACTGGAGAAAGTCTTATTTGTTTTATGTTGGCTATAATAAAATCAGTTTTAATTTTTTTATACCATTTTAAGGTCAATATTATTGGCCCCTTAAGCATTTTTTCCCCAATTGTCCACAGCAGTGGTTCTCAAACTGTGGTACATGTACCACTAATGGTACACAAGCTTCCTTCTAGTGGTATGCGGAGGAATCGATGAATAATTAAAGTAAAAAAATGAACACACTTTTAACCCTTTGATGCATACGATAACACTGATGTGATCAGTAAATAGATTTTAATAGGCTAAACCTTTTATTTAAGTGGCTGACAATAATAAATATTGTTAATCAGAAAGATTAAACAGTCTCATTTTTAACTGTGCAATGCTGTAGCTGCTTAATTAGGCCTGCAATGCTACTGTACTTCAATACCGGTTATTATGGTGGTACTTGGAGGGACAATTTTTTTATACAATGCCTTGCTTAATTACCCTAACTAACCTAATTAACTTAGTTAAGCCTTTAAATATACAATTTTCCATTTTTTTTGTTGCTCTTTTTCCTATGTAATATAAAAATACAATGTGTTATTATGTAGAATCAACTTCATTGCAGCCTGTGTGTTGATTTAATGGGGTGTGGGAAAAAAAAAACATCACATCACATCCTGTTGCCCTTTGCCGCACTGTTTTCTTTAGTTAAAAATCATCACTCGTTTATCCATTTGGAATCTGTAGCCAGTGGAATTGACCCCTGGTAGTGGAATGTTCCAGTGTTTACTATAAGTGAGATTGTAGTGTCCTCTGTATCCTCCCTAGTGCCCGTGACCTGAACCCGTGCATTCTGTATGCATCTTTATTCAGAGAGCCAGAGAATTACATAAATATTATGTTCTGTTTACCCTTGAACTTTAGTGTTAGGTTAAAAAAAAATGGGCAGATGATTGAATGATGCACTTAATATAAAAAAATGAAATATGGAGAAAGTTATTATGATATAAAATTAGTTATTAAGTACAGCTTACAAGTAAATATGACTTTGAATATAACCTTATGTTCTCTTTTCTCTGTATTTCTGTGTATAGTGTCAGAGATACAAATAGATAATGCATCATGATGCACTTATACATACAATGAACTTGAAAGCAAAGCATCTACATGACTGAAAATAGTATAGAATGACCTTTAGATCTTTCTGGAATTACTAACCTCACTGCGATGATCCATGTCAGTCTGAGTATTAGCGCTGGTCTATCTAATGAGCAATACAATCCATATCTGTGGACTCTCTCGATAGATGCTAGTGGAGAATTTATTTAGCCAAAAGTCAAAAGTGCAAAGTTAGTATCCCTGTCCGTCATGCTGTGAATGCCTACGCTGTGAAAAAAATGATATGACAAAAGGTCATAACAACTGGTAAGGGAAGGTCTGGAGCACTCAACCACCATACAAGGTGAGTGAATGAAATGTTAATAAAGCAAAAATAGAGAACTCCACTATTAAAAGTGGTAATAAAAGGAGAACTTTATGAAATATAGTAAATCCCAATGCTTTTCAGCTTACAAAAAGCACATCACACAAACATTTCCAGAGGCTTATTACAACAAAAGTTTTTTGGTTACTGGCTAACACTTTATTTTGATGGTCCATTTGCCATTGCAGGAGGTGTGGCTTTGGACTGCAGGGGAGGGATTGTATTTGATGTTATGCTAACCGGTTAGATCACCTACTGCACCTTTAATGGTAGGCTATTACCTCCATAGTAAGGGGTAAAATACTATGAAAGTAAATGGCTATCGGTTTCCAATTCCCCCCTCAAATATATTTTTGTCTCTGTTTATCAAGGGAGTCTTTTTTTATTTACATATTAACCAATCGTCACCTTAGAATTAAAGGTTCTATGTGACATTTTTGTCAAAATTGAGTTATTAACATATTATTATTAAATGACAACTTATTTAAATGGCACCAAGGTGGCATAGTGGGTAGCACGTTCGCCTCACAGCAAGAAGATCGCTGGCTCGAGCCCGGACTGGGTCAGTTGGCATTTCTGTGTGGAGTTTGCATGTTCTCCCCCTGTTCGCGTGGGTTTCCTCCGGGTGCTCCTGTTTCCCCCACAGACCAAAGACATGTGCTATGAGGTGAATTAGGTAGGCTAAATTGTCAGTAGTGTATGAGTGTGTATGGATGTTTCCCAAAGATGGGTTGCATCTGGAAGGGCATTCGCTGTGTAAAACATATGCTGGATAAGTTGGCGGTTCATTCCGCTGTGGCAACCCCAGATTAATAAAAGGGACTAAGCCGAAAAGAAAATGAATGAACTTATTTACATTATGGGATTTTTTTAAATAAGTTGCTTACATTTTAAGACTTTTCATTTAAAAAACAAATGTTACACACATACTGTTTGCAATGGAATGCAAAAACTTTAAAGCTCAATATCTCAAAATCATCCAGAACACAGATAGAACCTTATAATTTCAAGGTGACGCAATGTCAACAAATAAGACCTCATTTTAAAGTGTTATTAAGTGGCTCAATTTTTATTTAAAAAATGAGTGAAAGTCTCATTTTACACAGGAGTGAGGAAATACTGGCATATTTTGTTTTATTTATATTTGGCTAACTATATGCAATTAAAATGGAGGCAAGACGAATATGGAGTGAATGAAATCTTCTGAAATGACAAGTACTTTTTTTTTTTTTTTTTTTTTTAACATGATCCGGAATTGTCCTTTACAACACAGCAAATCCCTGCCACTGCAGATAATTCTGCAATCACAGCTCTGGCCCACACAATCAGGTTTTGTATGGCCCGCATGCCACAGTGAATTACGGTACATGACTGGACTAAGACTGGTTTCCAGACAAGGGCCAAACATGGACCATATCTGGCTCAAGTCACAGCCAAGTTAATAACTCATAACTGGGCCTAAACTGGGCCAGTTGGTGTGTCACGATTGCAATGAAATTGATAAACCATGAAGCACTGCGTTTTAAGCACACTATGGCCGTGCTTTTTCTAAAAGCAACCAGATTGGTAGAAAACTTTTCTTTACTCAAATATTATTTTAATATGTTCAAGACAAACTTACATGGCCCACATATCAATTTGTAACATCTGGGCCAAATACTACAATTTACATATGGCCCAAATCTTGTGTGCCGCCTTAAAGAAAGTGCCACCTTTGCCAAACACGGGCCATGTTTGGCCCACATGCTGTATGCCAGTGTCATATAAATGCCTGCAGTGCCAGTTTTATGCCAAATCTGGGCCAGAATTCTTTGCAACCTGGGTTCATTACCACAGCGGAATGAGCTGCCAACTTATCCAGCATATGTTTTATGCAGTGAATGCCCTTCCAGCTGCAACCCATCACTGGGAAACATCCATACTCACTCATTCACACACACACACACATACACTATGGACAATTTAGCCTACCCAATTGATCTAGTCTTAAGTCTTTGGACTTGTGGAGGAAACCGGAGCACCCGGAGAAAACCCACCAGAGGAGAACATGCAAACACCACACAGAAATGCCAGCTGACCCAGTCGAGGCTCGAACCAGCAACCTTTTTGCTGTGAGGCAATTGTGCTACCCACTGCGCCACCGTGACGCCCAACAAAGAAACTCAAATAAATATATATTTTTTTAAAGTGGAGTTTCAGTAAATGATAACAGAACTTGAATTTTTATGTGAACTATCACTTTAAGCTCGAAAGAGCCATTTTCCATCCCTGTATTTTTCCAAATAGAAGATTAAAGAGAAAGTAATGAGAAACCTTTTTTTTTTCTTTTTTTTTTTTACTTTGGAGAGCTTTTTGAAGGCTTTGTTAGTATTTGGATGAGCAGTCGGGTCTATCACCTCTTTAAGACATGATGAAATGGCTTTTCTCTCAGTCTCATTACCGTTTTTGATTGAGTTGCTTTGCGTTTCCTGTTCAAGTCCTACCCGCCCACTGTTGATAACTGAGATGTTCGCTTAGCACTCCAAAACGAGAGCTCATTTACTCTCAGCAGGGAGCGCAGATTATGTATTTGCCTTTTTGTACAGATTTCCATAGTGTTGTGATGAATAGAGCGTACACCTCAGACTCAAGTTGATCGATTTTTAGCTTGATTTCAGCTCTTAGCGTGCTTTCATCTGCGCTGAATGTCATAACTTGAGGTTTTTATGCGGCATGATAGAAGATAAATGTGATTGTTGCTTTATTTTAGTGTTTCACTTCACAGAACATTCACGATAGGCTTTTCAAATCTCTCTCTATTTCAGATCTCTCGGCAGCAGTGCAGAAGTTCTCTCAGTCTTTGCAGGAGTTTCAGTTTGAGTGCATTGGCGACGCCGAGACGGATGATGAAGTGAACATCGGTAAGTGTGAAGCGAGCTGCTGATTTGCAGTCTGCTACTGATTGAGTCTTCTATCATAGCTGCATGTAGGAATGACAAATCACAGAAGGGATATCTGTTATTTCTCCAAGACAGCAATTAGATTGAATGCAGAGCGAATGGAAACGCTTACTGAAGTCTTTATATTTTTATATTCCTCTGAGAAAAAGACCTCGGTAATCGACACTGAGTTTCAGAAGACATCTCAACAATCACTCAGATGATGCTAAAACATTCTCTCATCAGACACCAATGTTATAATCAAATATAAATTCTTTTCAGGACTGACTAACATGAGCTATATATGCTACCCACACTCATTTTAGGCTTTTGACTATTAAAGGGATAGTTCACCCAAAAAAGAGAATATATTTAGATATATTATCATTTTTTGCAAGTGGTTTCAAACTTTTATGATTTTCTTTTTTTCTGTTGAATGTAAAAAGTAAGAAAAGCACTGCCTCGAATCGGGTTCAATTCACTTTTTGCATTCGAAAAGGCACCTTGAGCGGTGCTTTGTCAATTAAGGGCCGCAGTACACACTAATCCACTTGGTCTCGCAACACATAGCAAGGAAAGGCAGGCAAGAAAAGTTTATTTATATAGCACATTTTATACAAGGTGGCAATTTAAAGTGCTTTACATAAACAAGAATAAAAAATACAAGTATAATAAAATAAAAAAAACAGATAATAAAAATGACTAAAACAGATAGAAGCAGATTAGAATGTGTTAAAACAGGTTATAAAAGAATGAAAAAGAAAATAAAGACACAACAGTGCGATTTGACGGATGTAGCACAGTGCTCATTCAGTAAAGGCACAGCTAAACAGAGGATTTTTCAAAGCCCTTAAAGGGCCATAAAACCCCCCTGTCTTAGCAGGGTGTTTTCACACCCACAGTCTGGAAAAGCTCAGGAAAGTGGGTGTGTCCAGTCTGTTTAGGTGGGAGTGTATAAATAGGACAAATAGCATACAGTACGTTAGGAAAAAGCTGCAAATAAATAAAGTTTAGCCTATTAAAATGAATAGCTATTATAAAGAAGTGTAATCAAGTTAAATCAAATCTCATTAACCTTTTCTTCAGTGTATAATTTAAACATTGGGATTGAAGAGCAGGATCTCTCATTTAGATTTTTTGTTTAATCACATTACATACCTTCCCTATAATGAAAACATTCCATTGCTTTGCTAACGTTTATGCTCATTTGAGACATAATTTGTTGTGTTCAAAAGAAAACCCAATAAGATTGACATTTTTAGATATTATTATTATTATTATGATTATTATTATTATTATTATTATTCAGACATCAAGTCTCCCGGAAGTTCTGCAAACTAATAATTATCTCCCAGAAATCGCAAACCATTTATGTCCCCTCCAGAAATTACTTAAAAAACAATGAAATTTCGAGTTTATTAAGCTTCAGTGGTTGAAGTTGTGCAAAATAAATTTTTTTAAGTTAACCAAAAAGGCTGGTTTAAGTCAATTATTCTTTACGGAATAATTTGGCCCAACTTCAAACACTGAAGCTTAATAAACTCAAAATTTATTTGCAGCCGGTTGCTTGAAAATTTAAGTTAACTCAACTTTTTATTTTTTGAGGACATGGAGAAATCAAAACTTAAAGTCTCCTCAACCTTATTTTTTACTTTCATTGAACAGACAGTTCCAAACAGTTGAATCATTTTTATAAGTAAACTTAAACTCAAAAATATGTCCACCTAACTTACAGTTTTACCCTGAGGTAACCATTTTTAAGTTTACAGTGTTTGGAGAATCGTCTCTTTGATGTTTATTGCCACCCTTCATAGAAAGATAAAGGAGAATACTGGGAAAAACGGGAGAGTTGCAATGCCTGTGTGTGACAAATTTTTCAGATTTTAATACGAAATAAAAAAGCATCAAACATTTTGGAGCTTCAGTGTGGAATGACCTTTAGAACCGTTTTTTTTTTGAGGGGTGTGTGATTATTGTCCGACAGAAAAATCTCTTCTTTTTTCCCATTATTATCCTAAACGTAAGCTGGCTTTTTCTTCAGCAGTTTCCTCATTTGTGTCAGAGTATTTTTTTTAGCAGAGACATCTGAAAAAAAGTCGATTCATAAATTACAGCCGAAGGAGTCCATTAACTCGCCTGAGCCATAAAAGAGCAACTTCTGAGTGATAAAATTTCCAACCAAGCCCATTAAAGATGGTGTGCTCAACCACTCTAAGATCATTTTAATGGAATGTTCCTCTAATGCTCTGAGGAATACTTTTCCAAATGTCCCGCGCACTGTCCCAGATGGATGGGATTGTCATTTTAATCAAGTCCCATCCCTGGAAATTCCATGCAAGTTCTTTGGAAGTTATATAAAATGGATTTTTTGTCCTCCCGACTCTTTTTCTTTCAGCTATTGATTACAAAGTTTTTGAAATCTTCAACGTGTGAATAGTCAAAGAGGGACTTTTTGATTATTAAAAGCGCTCTTGTATGGAAGCAAGCATTGGCCATGCTAATATCCTGTCCCAATCCAGACTTAGCTCAACAGCTCAAGGCAGGTCTCGGTGAGATTGCCTGCCCGGCATGCATAATGTATTGTATTGATTTGCTTACATTCCAGACAAAAAGGTCTCAGCTCAGCCCTTTAAGAGATCAGAGTGACTAATTGTGATTTGTGTCAGAGATTAAGGAAAATGCAGACCGCTCGCTCTCGGTGGGCAATGAGCAGATGTGCTGAGAGTTCATACGCCCTGATGGGTTGATCACTCATTCTGTTCGGTCTCTTTTGGCGTCCATTCATCGCTTCCTATCCTTCTCTTCTTCCTTACGTGTCATTACTGTGTTTATTATCTTCCTGTCCTGCTTTGTGCATTGTGTGCTGGCTTGACACTCAGGCCATCTGCATCTAACAGTTGGCTTCCAGTCTTTCGCTATCCTCAGTCGCACAAAGCAACCTGTCGTTTAGCCCACTACCTTTTCCCCTTCTTCATCTGAGGGGAGAAAAGTTAATTAAACATGTTGAGGTGTGGCAAAAGCAAGATCATAATGAAGGCCAATCTGGCTTCTTTTAAATCCCCATCTGTTTGCCAGATAGGAATATGGTGATTAAAGATTTATTTATTTATTTATTTATTTATTTATTTATTTATTTATTTATTTATTTATTTATTTATTTATTTATTTATTTGATTGTTTGTTTGTTTATTTGATTGTTTGTTTATTTGTTTGTTTGTTAATTTGTTTGTTTTTGTAGTTTATTGTTTCTATATATTTTTAATTAATTTTATGTTAATTAAATTAATTATTTTATTTTATTTTCATTTTATTTCATTTTATTTCATTTTTCAATTAAATAAAATTAAGTGGAATAATATTTCATAAAAATAAGTAAGATATATTTAAATGAAAATGAAATAAAATATAAATAAAACAACTAAAAAATTATTAAAATTGAATTTATACAAAATAAATTATAGAAATAAAAGAATAATTAAATAAAAATAAAAAAAAAACATACATACTAGGGCTGAGCAATAATACAAAAAATAATCGAAATGTACATTCAGAACCTACAGGCGATCTAATTTTTCCAGGTCGGTTTTATGTGTGGTCGCGTGAGTCCGCTCTGTTAAGGCTGATTTATACTGATCTATGTCGAGAGCCTGCATATGGTCCAGCGCAGCCTTCGCACGGTCACATACCCATGCACCTCTCAAAATTGTAACTAATGTTGCGAAGATGCGTAGCACAAGCTCTGTGATTGGTCGATTTGGAATCGTTGACACGCGTGGGTGGCGCAGAGAGCTGCGGGTCAACTGAGAGTTGGTTAGAGCTAGTTTTTACAAGTGTGGAGTCACGTGGAGGAGCTGTTTTGTGTTTACCTTGTGATTAAAGTTTTAGAGTTTTAGCTTCTTGTACATTAAGGTAGCATTCAGGAAAAAACTAAACCCCCGTGAAGAAACTCGACACAGAGGAACATAAAAAAGTGTTCAAGAGTTCACACTCAGCTTGATAATAGACCTCGTTTGGCATGCTGGGAGAGAGCCCTGAGCTTATGAGATCCTCAAGCCCTGGTCTCCCTCCCGTTTGCAGGGCGAGAGGAGAGTTTGAGCTCAGGTAGATCTCGATGAACTCCCCCTCGGCTTATTACCAGCTAGTGGCAGGACTGCGGTGAGGTGTATTCACCAAGAGTTTGACTGTGGTATCAATTTGTGTTTTCAATTTACTTAGGGTGCATGTTATTTGGACCGTGGGAGGAAACCGGAGAACTTGGGGAAAACCCACACGAGCACGGGGAGAACAAGCGAAACTCCACACAGAAATGTCATCTGGTTTAGTAGGGACTTAAACCAGAGGCATTCTTGCTGTGAGGCAACAGTGCTAATCACTGGGCTGCTGTGCCGCCCATCTGAAAGGGGGGAAAGTAGGGGTGGGTGGGTGGGGGTTGTTCTTCAAGACGAAGATATTGAGATAAGAAAACTTTGGTTATTTATAGGGAGTTAGGAATCATCCGATTGGATAATTGATCATGAGCTGACGCTGGAACAGCTGAGAACAATCAGAAGCATGTGATCCTCTCGAAATTTGTTTATAGATGAACGCTCTGGTTACTAAAGTAACCCTCGTTCCCCGAGGGGGGGAACGGAAATGCTATGTGGAAAAATTCCACTATGGGGATTTCGTTCAGAAAGCCAATCATCTGAAAGAGTATGTAAACGGGCCAATGAAATGCCAATGAGTTGGCAGCTTCAGCTTGCGCAGCTGATGCTCGTTGCAATCAATTTGGCAATAAAAGCACAGCAATAGCAGAGCTGAGCATCCTTTTTGAGCTGAAGAGACTTTCGCCCCAGCAGCTAAGGGGCATTCATTGTGGCGACGGAACATAGCATTTCCGTTCCCCCCCTCGGGGAACGAGGGTTACTTTAGTAACCAGAGCGTTCCCCTTCGGGAGGGGAACTTCAATGCTATGTGGAAAAATTCCACTATGGGGAAATGTATGGAAAACGCCACAATGAATGGACCTTACCTTGCCCCCGATGAGAGGTTAGTCAGGCTGAGTAGAGCGTGAGCGCACCTGCATCACCGGAGGCGCGGTCTTCCAACGTGTTCCCTGGCCCTTACTTATCCCACTTCAACAGAAGATTTACGGATTTAGATATATTTTTCGGGAGTCGCAAGACATCTAGTAATTTCTAGGAATTGATACGACAGTACGTTGGGAAAGCGTGCAGTCCCGATAGGGAGGACGCTGCGGAGGCCACCTGCTGCCCGAGTGGGGAGACTGGTGGCAAGAAAACATAAGGACTAGCCCTGAAAAGGGGAGTACGCATATGAATATAAGATGGTTAGCTGTGAGGGAAGACACGGGTCCTGCCTGAGAAGGGGGACAGCATCGTGGTTAAATATGCATATGGGATCACCAGCGGGGATCGCACATAGCGGGCACCTATACCCAGAACGCGGGCTGACCAGCGGGCAGACCTACAACGTAACGGGCCAGCGTCTGACTCCTCCGCTGAGTCAGATGCTGGGGGCCTCGGAGGAATCTCTGCAGGGCTCACCTAAGCGGGGAACTTTACTGACAGAGTAAAAAAGGCGCACGTACCTCCGTGTTAAGGAGAATGGCGCAGCAAGCGTGTCACAACACCTCACCGAGTGTTTCCCCAATCACCAAAGGTTACCTAATACCCTTGAGGAAACCGGCTCCACTCGCAGATTGTAGAATCTTGCAAATGTGTTAGGTGTCGCCCAGCCCGCAGCTCTACAGATGTCTGTTAGAGAGGCACCGCGTGCACGCGCCCAAGAGGAAGCAATGCTCCTTGTGGAGTGCGCTCGCACCCCTGGGGGACACGGCTCGCCCTGGCTTTGGTAAGCGAGGGAGATGGCATCCACTATCCAGTGGGCCAACCTCTGTTTTGATACGGCACTTCCCTTCTGCCGACCACCATAACAGACGAAGAGCTGCTCAGATGATCTAAAGCTCTGAGTGCGTTCCACGTAAATTCGCAAAGCGCGAACTGGACACAGCAGATGAAGGGCTGGGTCTGCCTCCTCCGTGGGCAGCGCTTGCAGGCTCACTACCTGATCCTTAAACGGTGTGGTAGGAACCTTGGGCACATAGCCGGGCCGGGGTCTCAGGACAACGTGAGAGTTAGCCGGTCCGAATTCCAGGCACGAGTCACTGACCGAAAATGCCTCCAGGTCCCCGACCCTCTTGATCGATGCCAACGCGACCAGCAGAGCTGTCTTCAGGGACAGAAATCTTAAAGATACTGATTCGAGTGGTTCGAATAGATCTCCGCGCAAACTCGTGAGAACGAGGGCGAGATCCCAAGAGGGCATGAGAGGGGGGCGGGGTGGATTTAATCGCCTAGCACCTCTGAGGAACCGGATGATGAGGTTATGCCTTCCCACGGAGCCGCCATCTATCGCATCATGATGAGCGGAATAGCGGCCACGTAAACTTTCAGTGTGGAGGGCGACAGCCTGCTCTCCAGCTTCTCCTGAAGAAAAGAAAGCACAACGCTGATCTGGCAGTTTCGGGGGTCTTCTCTGCGAGAGACGCACCACTCAGTGAATAGACTCCACTTCAGGGCGTAGGCGCGCCTCGTAGAGGGGGCTCTAGCCTGAGTGATGGTATTAACCACCGAAGCCGGTAGGTTACCTAAGTCTTCCTCGCGTCTAAGGACCACACGTGGAGATTCCAAAGATCTGGGCGAGGGTGCCAGATGGTGCCCTGTCCCTGAGAGAGTAGGTCCTCTCTCAAAGGGATCTGCCAGGGGGGGGCCGTCGCGAGGAGGGAGAGTTCTGATATCCAGGTCCGGTTGGGCCAGAGAGGCGCAACTTAGCAAGACCTGCTCCTCGTCCTCCCTGACCTTGCACAGTAACTGCGCGAGCAGGCTCACTGGGGGAAACGCATACTTGCGCATGCCCTGAGGCCAGCTGTGGGCCAGTGCATCCGTGCCGAGGGA
Organism: Danio albolineatus; assembly: GCA_903798035.1. NCBI lineage: Eukaryota > Metazoa > Chordata > Actinopteri > Cypriniformes > Danionidae > Danio > Danio albolineatus. The sequence goes on from CAIGQQ010033860.1 coordinate 5,525,212, forward strand.
GCCCTCGGTCAGGGAAAAAAACAACTGGCAATGAGCGTTCTCTGAGGAAGCAAACAGATCAATCTGGGCCTCCCCGAAGTTTGCCCATATCAGCTGGACCGTCTCGGGGTGGAGTCTCCATTCTCCTGGACGTAGAGGCTGCCGTGAGAGCGCATCGGCTGCACGGTTGAGCTCGCCTGGAATGTGAATGGCGCGCAGCGAATTCAGCCGCGGATGACTCCAGAGGAGCAGACGGCGGGCGAGCTGAGACATGCGGCGAGAGCGGATACCCCCCATACGGTTGATATACGCTACCGCCGCCGTGCTGTCCGTCCTGACCAGCACGTGTTGGCGCTCCAGCACCGGAGAAAACGGCGGAGAGCGAAAAACACTGCCAGCAGCTCTAGGCGATTGATGTGCCAATGCAGCTGGATACCTACCCACAGGCCATCTGCTGCATGCCCGCAACACACGGCCCCCCAGCCCGTGCTGGAGGCATCTGTTGAGACAACAACATGCCTGGACGCCTGTCCCAGAGGCACATCGGCCTGTAGAAACGAGGGGTCGTTCCAAGGGCTGAGGGCGCGGCGACACAGCGCAGTGACAGTCACCCGGTGTGTGCCCGCGTGCCATGCGTGTCTGGGGACTCGATCGTGAAGCCAGTGCTGAAGTGGTCTCATATAGAGTAATCCGAGCGGCGTGACGGCGGCTGCGGATGCCATATGCCCCAGGAGCCTCTGAAAAGATTTCAGGAGGACCACTATTTTGCTGTCGAACTCCCTCAGACAGTTCAGCATTAGCCGAGCGCGCTCCCCGGAGAGGCGCGCTGTCATGGTGACCGAGTCCAGCTCCAACCCGAGAAAAGAGATCCTCTGCATGGGGGTGAGTTTGCTCTTTTCTCGGTTGACCTGAAACCCCAATAGGTCGAGGTGCCGGAGCACCTTGTCCCTGTGCATAATCAACTGCTCCCCCGAGTGAGCTAAAATCAGCCAGTCGTCAAGATAGTTGAGTATGCGGATGCCCGCAAGCCGCAGGGGCGCTAGGGCACCCTCCGCGAGCTTGGTGAAGACCCGCGGAGACAAGGAGAGCCCGAAGGGGAGGACCTTGTACTGCCAAGCTCGATCCTCGAACGCAAACCGCAGAAACTGACGGTGACGTGGAAGAATGGAGACATGAAAGTACGCGTCCTTCAGGTCTATTGCTGCAAACCAATCCTGAGGACGAACGCACCGGAGGATGCGCCTCTGCGTGAGCATCTTGAACGGGAGTCTCTGAAGACAGCGGTTCAAAACGCGCAGATCTAGGATTGGCCGTGACCCACCGCTCTTTTTAGGCACGATGAAGTACGGGCTGAAAAACCCGCTCTCCATCTCGGCTGGAGGGGCCGGCTCTATTGCATCCTTCGCCAGGAGGACAGCAATCTCCTCTCGCAAGACAGGGGCGGACAGGGGGCTGACCCTGGTAAAATACACACCCGTGAACTTGGGAGGCCGTTTCGCGAACTGAATCGCATAGCCGAGTCTGATTGTGCGTATGAGCCACCGCGAAGGGCTGGCCCGCGCTAACCAGGCAGGCAACGCCCTCGCTAATGGTCCCATCGCAACAATCAATGACGTACCTGCAGTGGGGCAGCGCGGAGTGGGAGTGCTGATCCGGGAAGCGCTGGGGTCCCGCGGAAGAGCTGGAGGCGAGAGATTCACTCTCAGCTCGCTCCCATTCTCCGGGAGGGGGGCTGGAGGAGCGGGAGAAAGGAGACCGTCCTCCCACCGCTCGTGAGCCGCTGGCGAGATGCACCGACTCTGCGAGCCAGAAGGCATAGCGTCCCGGACTGGCAGAGTTCGAGCTGTCACATCCGAGGAAGTGGAAAAAGTGCTCTTTCACTGAGCCCGGCCCTCCACCGGGGAAAGAGCAACTTCCCTCTTCTCCAGATGACCCGTCTCAGGGACGCTTCGTGATCCGTTTACCGGATTTAACGGCGCCCTGGACGGGGCGGGCGGCCCACTTACGAGGTGCTCAACGCTGCTGCTTCGCCGGAGGCGCAGACAGGGCGGGGCAGCACTCGCAGGCAGGTGCCCTCGGCGAGGAGCCGTAGATGTGGAAGCTCGGTGGGCCGAGCGGTCATACATACCCGCCGATAGGAGACCTCATCTGACTGCTCTCTCACCGCCTCGAATTCCTGGGTGAATTCACAGACAGTGTCGCCGAACAGGCCAGCCTGGGATACGGGGGAGACAAGAAAGCAAACTTTGTCGACTCCGCGCATATCTTTTGCCAGGTTTAGCCCAAGGTGGCGCTCCTGGACCACTAATGTGGCCATCGTCCTTCCCAGGGCACACGCAGCAGACTTGAGGTCCGTGGAGCTCAGTCGGGTGCGGTGCGGGGCTGGTAACCAGCCTGGGTCGGAACCACCCTCATGCAGCTGGGTCAGCGCGTGCGCACATACCCAAGCGTGCAGGGTGGAGGCAACCTGGCCCGCGGCTGTGAGGGCTCTGGCTCCGTGGAGGCAGAAAAACCGACACGCCTTGGATGAGAGACAAGGCAGACTTCAGCAGAAAGAGGCACCACGCGGGCCCGCCATGGCACTCTCAATCTGGGAAATCAACTCGTACTCCCTGGCTGCTCCACCATAAGGGGTGGTGAGGGCGGAGGCGCACGCAGATCGGGCAGAGAAAGATGCCCTCTAAAACTGCGTGAGCCCACTGCGCACGTCCGGGAAGAAAGGGATGGGAGGCCTTAATCCTCCACATACACCCATCTAGTCGGTCCGACCGCGGGGCTGGGGGATAAACCATCTCCAGGCCCACGGCCGAAACAGCCCAGGAAAGCGCGATTATCATGTCTGTTTCTAGATCCGACGCCGCGCTCGCCACCCCGGAGGGAGGGAGCGGGTTCGCATCCTTCATCAGACAAGGATAACCCATCCTCCGATGCAGCGGTGGACGTCTGAGCCTCGGTGTCATCAAGTGAGAGGGCGGCCATCCGAGGATGGAGCGCTTCTCTCACTCAAAGCTTGGATGGAGCGCGTGGAGGAGCGAGAGGTCCACAGGCCCGAGGGCGGCGGATTTACTCCCACTGTAACCCTCAGATCTGCCCGAGTGCCCACCGCGGAGCGGGGGACAACTGGGGTGGTTGGCCCTTTTGCAAGAGCGAGCCGCGATCTTAACTGCGCAACAGACACGCCACCGCAGTGATGGCATGCACTGTCCGCGAGCACCGCATTAGCATGCTGGACCCCCAGACATGAAACGCAGTGCTCGTGCCCATCATCCGGGGACAGGAAACCACCGCATCCAGAAACGCACAGTCGGAGCGCCGTCTTGAAAAAGACGTGCTGCACGACCGTGTTGCTCTTTTAGGATCGCAACAATACAAACCGCTCTGGAGGACCGGACCCAAAGAACGCCAGGCAAGGGAGGACCCAGCTCGACCGTCTGCCGCTGCGTGTCACACACTCTGGACCGGGAGACCGCTCTCGTTCCCACTCTCTGTGTAATACAGCTGGAGGAACCCTCATGACTCTCTCAGAAGCTTCGTGAAAGACTCTGAAGCGAAAATGGATGCTCAGCTCTGCTATTGCTGTGCTTTTATTGCCAAATTGATTGCAACGAGCATCAGCTGCGCAAGCTGAAGCTGCCAACTCATTGGCATTTCATTGGCCCGTTTACATACTCTTTCAGATGATTGGCTTTCTGAACGAAATCCCCATAGTGGAATTTTTCCACATAGCATTGAAGTTCCCCTCCCGAAGGGGAACTTCACTTAGCGTTATAGAAGTGTAGAGCAACACAAACAGCATGCAGAATTATATCAATGCACGGCTATGCACAATGCAAGCGCCGTGGTTCACGGCGATCCCTCAATTTGGATATATAAAACAGCCTTTAATTTCTGAGGCTGATTTATTCTTCTGCGGTCACTTTGCAGCCACATGATCTCTGGTCAAGTAAAATGATGGACCTATTCTTGAACCTTACTTTGCACTAAATTGACAATGAATGTAAGCTGTGCCAGAGATGCCTTGAGACAGCATATTTTCCATTACATTCAAATTAATATTTACATTAAAATATTTGTTTACAGAAGATGCAATAAATGCACTGTTTAAAATATTATTTACTGAATATAGAAGAGTTATTTTATTTAGAAGAGATACTGCTTATTTTCTACTTTTAATATGAGATTGCAATAGTTATTTATTAAAGATGCAAGTTATTTATTTTCATATATATATATATATATGAATATATATTAGGCAATGTGTGTTTTCATTTCAGTTGTTTAACATTGACGTTCAATAAATAATCACAGATAGTAGATGCTGTGTGTTTCCTTCAATTATTTTAAAATCATCACTAACAAATCAATAATGCACACTTCATTCAAAAATCTCTCACCTGTAATATGTGAGCATATTTACTGTCCAAAACCTGTCAGTGAGCTATGAAGGCAAAAAAATATATATTTAAAAATAAAATAAAATAAAAGTTAATTAATCGTAATCGAGTTAAAATGTTCAGTTAATCAATATTTAGATTTTAGGCCAAATCACCCAACCCTAATACATACATACATACATACATACATACATATATACATACATACATACTGTACATACATACATACATACATAAATCATCATATCACATATCACATAAATCAAAATCATCAAACAATATCATAAAACTTTTCATTATTATTTTATTAATAATTATTTTATTAATATTATTATTATTATGCTAATTGTATTATTATTATTTAATTTCGTTTATTTCATTTTATTTTTCTATTTTATTTTGTTTTATTTTATGTCATCTCATTTCATTTCATTTCATCATTTCATTTCATTTTTGCTATTTTACGCCCTAATTGTCTGTTCAAAGTGGTTGTTAGGTGAGCTAGCCATAGTGGGAATGTTTTGGAAGGCAGCAACACAAAGACATCTCCACGGCTGTTTAGCTAATGGACAGCTTTAATGGACAGAAACAGTGATAGTAGGAAATAATAGGGCTACGGCTATTGATTTACACGTGTAATGTGGCGGAATGATTTTGCATCGGATGCACAGCTGAATGTTGATGAAACCTGTGGCTGGATGTTAATGCAATCTCTTTGACATGAATCCAGTATATCGTACACAGTCTGTTCAGCGAGACTGTGATTAATACTGTAGATAAAAGTGGCAGGACCTAACAATGCTGTTGCAAAATCCCAGTTGTCAATCTGAGGGCTCTTTTATGCAATATTTAGGAATGTAACTGCGTAGGTTGTTTTGAAAATGATGCAAAAGCAGACTTTATTCCTACCAAAGAGAGGCATTTTTAGACTGAGCCTACTCAGTTCTCAGTATGGACTCACACTGGACGCATTGTCAAGTCTTATTGTGCCACAGCAGCTACAGTAGAAATTATAGACACAACAAAGTGACCTTCAAGCCATTAACTTGCATTAAGTCTGTCAAAAATAGAACGCCTTCAGTGTAAACAGAATCACTCATTTCAATGGTTTGCTTTGTCTTTAGTTACATTGCATCATCCCGCTCACATCTCGCCTTGCTTGCCTTTCAACTGGACAGTTCTCTAAGTCAAGTCCATCATGCATAAGAATTTGTGTAAATGACTAGATTTTCCAAAGTCAACTAGCAGTGTTTGATCACTAGTCTCAATCATCCATAATTTAACCCCTTGGTAACACAGGCAAGACTTAAATGGCCCGTTTCCACTCAGTGGTACGGTACGGTACGGTACGGTTCGGTACGCTTTTAAGGCCGTTTCCACTGTCTAAAAGCGTACCGAACCGAACCGTACCGTACCACTTTTTAGTCACCCTTTGCTATGGGTCCCAAGCGTACCAAAGGGTGACGTAAAGGCAGAGCTAGACGCGCAGCTAAACGCCATTGGCTTACAGAGATACGTCATTTGCTCATGCAACAAGCAGAATGAAAACAAAGGACCCGCCATGTTTAACACACAGCCGAGAGACAATACTCCGAAATATTATCAGCATATAATAACGAGCCATGGTCGACCCGAGCTTAAACAAACTTTGTCGTCGTCTTGAACAGCCACCATGCCGAGAGAAGAGCAGATTCTTATGGGTTACGAGCCCATTAGCGCGAGGGCGAGTGCTTTCGCTTTGTCGCTTGCGATCGCGTGCGCGTCAATGTTTGAAATAACAAAGTTCTTAACCTGGACTATTATAAACTCGGAATGACGGAGTTACTCTCTAACGAGAGAATAATGACGGAGAGGCTACATGTACTGGTGATGATAAAACATACAGATGAGAGGTTTGCACAGACGGGGCTCTATTTTGTATTGTTTTTGAACCTAAATAAAGCATACATGTCTGCTGTGTGTAGTTTTTCTGTAATTTGGTAACATCGGAGACTGTCTGGGGCTGTATGTGTTCATATATGCTGCATTTATTTATTGATTTTATATAATCGCGGACCGTAGGCTATTTTGCATCATTGATCTGCAGTTATAATCAGATCATGTTCAGTCAGCAATGACATTTTTACACCAGTGTTTATGTGTTTAATAAAGCATCTGTTTTGTGAGAAGTGCTTCTCGTATGATTTGTGAACGACCCATAAAGCTTTACTGTAGATGTTTCCTCGAGCGAAAATGACATCGACAAACTTTCTGTCGTACACCACGCCCACCAAAAGAGTACCCTTTTGCAGTGGAAACGCAAGCCTGATAAACCGACCCGTACCGTACCGTACTGTACCACTCAGTGGAAACGGGCCAAAAGAGCCCATATTATGGATTTTTGAAAAAGACCTTCCATGCAATGTGTACCACAGCTCTAAGGGAAGTGAAATGTCCAGCTAAGGCTTAAATCTGAAAGTGTACAGTGTTTAAAACTATTGATTCATCTATAAAAGAGTCGACTCATCGTTGTTTAAATGAATCGTTATTATAACGAGTCTTTAGCCGTTTCGGCTTGAGGTCAACGCGAAACATAAGCCCCGCCCACTAGTTGTGCGCGCAGACCCTGGGAAAATTGAACTCCCCGGCCCCGCCCACAGACAGGAAGAAAAAGTGAAAGACGACAAGCACTGTATCGCATTCTGGTTAAATCATGTCCCGTAGACGCTGTGCTCTGAAGTGCGAGGGAAAAGCTGTGTTCTTTTCCCTACCTAAAGATGAAGCTGTGAAGCGTCAGTGGTTGAGGTTTATTTTTGGTAAAATGCCTGAGAATTATAGCCCCAGCATGGTGCTGTGTTCGTGTCATTTCTCTGAAGAGAGCTACACCAATCTATACGCTTACAATGCAGGATTTGTTGCACGGTTGTTGTTAAAGGACGGATCAATACCCAGTTTATTTGGACCAGCATGTTCTTCCAGTCTTGTTCACTGTAATAAGGTAAATATGGATGTAGTTGTCTGTATTGTGTTTGCTCCGTGCAGCATGTAGCGGTAGCCATTTAGCTTACTGCCGAATGTTACTATTTGTTGGCTTACAATAGTCCATGAAGTGTTAATTATTACTGAATGTTTGTTGTTATGATGAAGAATATAGCAATACGCTGTTGTACAACTGCAGTGTTTTTTTTCAATATGTTCTGCCATTGGCCTGCTGACATGTAAAGGACGTGACGTGGTAGCGTCACGTAAAGGAGGTGCTTGGGAATAAGACTCGCTCAGACGATTCATATGGGAGTCGGTGGGAAAATAAGGTAAAAATAAATAGATATTATAAGACATTGAAAGTGTTTTTTAACCTTGCATACATATCATCCTGTTGTTTGGGACTTCAAAAAGTGAAATTTAACCGTTCTCAACCCAACATATGAGCTCTTTAAGCCCATAGACCAGGGATCACCAAACTTGTTCCTGGAGGTCCGGTGTCCTGCAGATTTTAGCTCCAACCCAAATCAACACACCTGAACAAGCTAATCAAGCTTTCACTACTTATACTTGAAACATCCAGGCAGGTGTTTTGAGGCAAGTTGGAGCTAAACCCTGCAGGACACCGGACCTCCAGGACCGAGATTGGTGATGCCTGACATAGACACAGACTAAAGTCTGAGCTGTTTCAAATAGAGATGTAACGAATTCACCATGAGTCGGTGGAAAATCGATTAAAATATCTGACGATTCAAACTCGTAGAAATGTTGAATGAATCACGATACATTTTTACAACTTTTGTTTACAGACGCAAGCTCGCTTTACCTGCACGTAAGTGGCGAGCAAGAGGTGGAATGACAGAGTAAAATGACAGCGGTGAGGGTAAAGTCTAGATCGGATATGCGGTCGGTCGGAAGTGCGATATGCACATCAGTTTAGCAGCATGTTTTAATGACAATGAATAACAATAATTAATATTTTACAATACTGTACAGTTGGGTTTAGGGTTGGGGTGGGGGTAGACGTTAATAAAATACAACTAATGGGAAATTTAATAAATAATATAAATAATTCTCGTTAATTTAACCGTATCCATTCTTGCAACAACCAGCGGTGAGGTGCACCAGACAAAGCTGTGTGCAAAAAGACCTTCACTTAACAGAACAGCGAATAGGATCCACATAAACTGTTAGCACAGTGGAAAACTACTGTCACAGATGTCTATACACAAAAAAAAAATATTTATGAGCCAAACCACGCAGACTGGATGATTTGCAGCTCCGCTTGCTCTGACGAGTGCTACAGAGATCACACGGTGCATCAGTGTTTTCATAAGAAAAGTGTGAAGACGTTTTTCAGACTGAAAGACAAAGTTGTTCTGTTGCAGAAGCCGGTATTATACCTCCTCTGTACACAATGCTGTCTGGTTTAGGAAAGGCTTTCCTCTCCACACCAGCCATCTCAGTCCCCAGTGTAAGTGTGCAAAGACCTCAGCTTATACCAGAAAACATAGATATGCTGATATTTCTTATTAAAAATGTAAAATCCAAGCACAGTCACAGTTTTAGTCTGTTTATATTAATGAGTCTTCTTTAGCTTGTATTATTCTTTTTTTTATTTTTATTTGTTTTTAAAATAACTTTTTAGTTATGACAGAAAAATATGTTATATTTTGCAAAAAATATGTAGCATTTAAGAAAAAAAATGAAAGGGCTCTTCACCTTAAATTTGTTTAAAATAATAAAGTCTAACATTTTGAGTAAATCATGAGATTAATATCGTGAATCGTATCAAATCGCGAGTCAAGTGAATCGTTACATCCCTAGTTTCAAATGAAGTCAACGTGCCTTGACTAAAATATGTTAAAATACATCAAAGTCTTTGTTTTGTAAAAATGGTCATCTTTAATGATTATTTATGAGGCACATTCTTAAAAAAGTTCTTAAACGTCATACTGTCAACTATGGCCTAATTCTGATTTAGTCTATCCTCTGTCTGTGCAACCAGACCTAAGAGTTTTATATAAAAATATTGCACAAAATTATTTAATAAAATAAAATTTTATTAATTTTTTTTTTTTTTTTTAAAGATGTTATATTTGTTACAGTGTAACTTTTTATTTATTTATTGAGTAATGGCTTCTCAGTTGCCTCACTTCAGTGACTGCACATATGATTAAACTGTATCGGTCATCAGAATCGGGCGCCACGGTGGCGTAGTGGGTAGCACGCTCGCCTCACAGCAAGAAGGTGGCTGGTTCCCCCACAAGTCCAAAGACATGTGGTATAGGTGAAATGGGTGGGCTAAATTTTCCGTAGTGTATGAGTGTGTCTGGATGTTTCCCAGACATTTGTTGTGGCTGGAAGGGCATCCGCTGCGTAAAACACATGCTGGATAAGTTGGCGGTTCATTCCGCTGTGTACCCCAGGTTAATAAAGGGACTAAGCTGACAAGAAAATTAATGAATGAGACATCAGAGTTCATGTACCATACCATGACCATCGTACCATGACAGTTCAGGACGAATACAAATACCGTTACACCTTTATTAACAATGTGGTCGGTCTGTTAATTCGTCCATTAATGAGTTGGCATTACTGGACTAGTTAAATCCAGCTATTATAATACGTCAGTTCAGTGTTCGGCTTCACCATCCATGCCATCGACCACTAACAACGCCACTAGAAAGAAGTTCTCATCTGTCACTCTTCATGGAAAGTTTTGACAGTGTCTGATATTTCTGTTGCGCTCCCATCGTGTTCCCAGCTCTAAAAGGGTAAGATTACTGTTACTGAAGAAAAATGTAATTGTCTTGTGGAATCAATCTGGTCATCGATGAAAGTGAGCTTTCGGAGTGACTTGACCGGACCCCTCGTGTGCAGTGGGACCAGAATCTTGATGGAGCTGAGCCGCAATCCACTTTGAAGCTCCAGCCGGTCTGCGTGGTATCAGCAGTCTGTCTGAGCGCACAGACAGGGTCACTCGACCTCCTATCGATTTCATTCCAGGACTTCCTGCTGTGACATTCACAATCCACAGCAGTTATCCTGAAATCAATCTCACAGAAAGATTGATGTAGCTATAGAAATATTAATTGTCCTAAAAGTGCAGGACTGTTTCACTTCAGGTGTGATGGGACGATGGCTGTTACCGCCCAGGCTTTCTGTCATCTTCTACTTTCCTCTTTTTTTGTGCCGCTCGATGGGACTTATAAAACAGAGCTGCTCAGTCGTGATGTCAATTTTTAGATCAGCCTGGAAGGAAATGGTGTAAAGCTAAAAATGTTATGTGGAAGTACTCTCAAGCAAGTTTTTTAATTTGTACATTTATGTATTCCTATAAAAGGTTACATTTATTTCATAGCAAGTGTGTCAGGTTTTTTTTGGGCCACATTATTTTACCTAAATCAAACTTGCATTAGATAAACAGTATTATAGAAATATAATTATATGATCATTATTATAGGTAACACTTTATTTCGATGGTCCATTTGAGTATCAGTAGACTGTCTGCTTGATATCTGTTGATACTGACATTTAACAGACATTTAACTGACTATAAGAAACTTTGCAAGTACATGTCAACTAACACTAACCCTACTCCTAACCCCAACCTAACAGTCTACTTATAATCTAATGAGAATTAGTTGCAGTGTAACTTAAATTCAACAAACGGACCATCAAAATAAAGTGTGACCTTACTATATCTTATTGACCTTAACACACATACTTACTCTAAACATCAGGTAAAAATGAATGATGTATTTTCCATACACGTTAAATTCATATACTTCATTCATTCATTTTCTTTTCGGCATAGTCTCTTTATTAATGTGGTGTTGCCACAGCAGAATGAACCGCCAACTTATCCAGCATATGTTTTACGTAGCAGATACTCTTCTAGTTGCAGCCCATCAATGGGAAACACCCAAACACTCATTCACACACATACACTACGGACGATTTAGCTTACCCAATTCACCTACTGTATAGTGCATGACTTTGGAACTCGGAGGACACCCACGTGAACACGGGGAGAACATGCAAGCTGCACAAAGAAATGCCAACTGATCCAGCCGAGGCTCGAACCAGCGACCTTCTTGCTGTGAGGCGATCATCACTGCTCCAACGTGACGCCCCATATACATTATTTTTAGGGTATTTTTTAACAGATATTTGATGTCTCAAATATAATTTATATTTGATTTTTTTTTTTTTTTTGTAATAAATATTTAATAAGTTTTTTAAGGAGTCACACCCCATGACATTTTACAACCTGAGCTAACCTTGTCTTATATAAAGACAGTAAAATGTATGATGTTTTTGTTATACTTGTTAAATGTTAATTTCCTATCTATCAAATAATTTTTTTTTTAAAAAAGTGTTTTAATGTATTTTTACTGTAAAAATATTAATTATAATATGAATTTTCATTTGAAGTTTAACTTTATTATTGAATTAAAAAAAAATGTTTCAAAGCAGCAATATTTTTGAAATCATGACATTTTACAACCGTTGACTGTTCATGGAAACATAAGAATGTTTTTTATGAGACATTTTAACCTTAACGAACATAATTTTTGACCCATTTAAACAGTCTGAAGCATTATTTTTTAAAAGAAATAAACAAACCAACAAATAAATAAATAATTTCAAGGTAACTTTTTCATGTTGGTTACACTACTCAACTGAGATTTAATACCTAAAAACTTAACGGAAAAAACCCTGTATTAATTTAAATAATTTTTGAATAAAGTAATGTGGACAATGTGGACTGTTCATGCTAACATCAAACATTATGATGTCCCATTTCGTGCTTTTGTCTAATCAGATGCTGCCTAGAATGGCAATACTCCACCCACATTCCCACCTGCAGCTGACTAGAAAGTCAAAAATCTTCACTGTGACATAGCACACAGCTTAGCTGTTAGACAAAAGAAAAAAGAAAAAAAATCGATATACATACAGTAAATGTAAATGTCAACAAAGAAAAAAATATATATAAATATAAACAATTATTCAATAAACATGATACGATAGAATAAAATGAGAATATCCATGTATGTACAAAACCCAATACTGTCCCTAAACAGAACACAGAGTGTAAACAGAAGCAAAAAGTGGAACTAAATGAGACACAGGTGAGCCTAATCAGAAACAATGCAAACAAGACTTACCCGAAAGGAAACACAAGAAACATGGGCCCATGGGCGCAATTAGCACAAAAGAAAACCAAGTGTACTTAGCACAACAGATAGTGTAAACAGAAGCAAACTTTGAAGCTAAATGAGGCACAGGTGAGCATATTCAGAAACAATGCAAACAAGACTTACCTGAAAGGAAACATTAGAAACATAGGCCCATGGACACAATTAACACAAAAGAAAACCAACAGTGTCCTTAACATATCAGAAGGGGGTAAACAGAAGCAAAATGTGAAACTAAATGAGGCACAGGTGAGCATAATCAGAAACAATGCAATCAAGACTTACCTGAAAGGAAACATTAGAAACATAGGCCCATGAACATAAATAAACACAAGATGACAATGATAGATACGCTGTACCCTGATGAAACTTTTTTAGTTGTTGTTGCAGTGGTAAATGTTTCAGCAAAGAACAAAATAAACAATGCTTATCAAGCGATTTTGAAAGATTTTAACAATGTTTCCTGTTGAAGCACAGTATCATGTGTGGCTGGTCTTGATTTATGGATAGTGCATTAGTGGTTTCTAAATGAGAGGGCGATTCCATGTCTGCCTTTCTCATCAGTCCTTCTCAAATGAGTGTTCGCCAAATCTCTTCTGTCCCGAGCCAAAAGCCATTTCACAGAATGACTCATCACTTCTGTCATTCTCCCTATTAACCTGTGAATGATACATACGCTCTAACCCCTTTTAGCCGCTATATCCTGCCTTAAGTGCCTCATATAGTTCAGCAGAGGCATTTATCCACAGCTCCTGCCTTTATCTTCCACATCAAGCCTCTCTCACTTTCTCCCTCACATTTCCTGTTGTGTTTCTTATCTTTTCACATTCAGTTTCTCGTTTTCTCTGTATCGGCCTTCTGATAAATAAATACAAAGATGCTTGCACTTTGCTAAAACGTGTAGTATACACTTCTGCCTGATTTATCTCCAGCTAGATAACCTACTCTAATTTACCAGTAAAATTTGAGTAATATTTTCAAATAAATAAATATATATATATATATATTAATAATAAATTGAAATCTACAAATTGAGGAAAAAAAGCAAATATTTATTGATCTAACAACATCACAACAAACACAAAACCAGAAATGGTGTCAACTCAGGTAAAAGCTTCGGATTGGTTAAAGTAAAGATAATTCTAAATAGGTACGTCAATGCGGGGTCATATCTGAGTCCAGATATGGATGGAGACGGGAGGTTTTGGTCAGGTCGCCCGCAGACTATTCAGGGCTGATCCCAGACCTGTAGAGCTGACCCCTCAGATGCATATACACACAGAAGAGAACAATCTGTTACAAAAACTCAAGGTTGTTTCTTTGTACTCTCAGCTGTCTTATCAAACTAGTTCACAACGGGTATAATCAGTATTCAGGCTGCTATATTCTTACTACACAAAGTCTATCTAGCATAAAATGTAAATCACTTTAAACAGAATCAACACATACTGTATCAATAACAAGAGAAACAGTTGTTTCCAGTCATCAGGCTCTGCAGTTCCACTCAAGAGGTCTTCGTGTCCTATGACCTGGTTTGGTGGCTCCTAAAAGTAGAGTTATGACAGACAAAGATAGGGACAATGACACGAAACATTCCTAAATTAGGCAATGTGTTTAATTTATTCATTAGTTAAAATCATTTCAAAGATTAAATACTGATTTGAATAATCATATTAATAAAGTAATGAGAAAAAGCATCAACGTTAATGTGATTGATTTAAAGACAGGATAAATATACAGGATATATATATATATATATA
>CAIGQQ010033860.1:5539912-5557785 GCA_903798035.1 Danio albolineatus
TTATTATTATTATTATTATTATTATTATTATTATTATTATTATTATTGTTACTATTATTATTTTAACATATTAAAACATTTTATATATTTAATTTATCTATACATTTTAAATTTATAGGGGGGAAAAATCACAATTTTATTACTTATATATAATACTGTAGTGTTAAAATAAATGCATCCTTTGAATATTGTATTTTTTTAGGATTTATTTAAGATAAAGTGTGTGCCAGTTCAATAGATCAATTTGTTTGCGTCACTTAAATTTCTAATTAAATTAATTTGTAAATATTTCTAGGTAAATATTGCTCAAAGATGATCATCAAGTGTGTTTATGATTTAAAATGATTCGGACTTTAAAGCATATTTGATAATCATCTTTGACTTGAGACTGGAGAAAAAAATACATTATTTAAAACAAGTACAGAACAACTGTGTTCATCTTGACTTAAAGACTAAACAATATCAAGACAGACACTCTTCTCCAGCTCTAACAGTGATCGTGTGTGTGCATGTCTTGCATTAATGGGTGTTTTGGAGTCAGTTGGGAAATGGCAGGCTTGCGTTCAGCTGTCCGTGGCTGCTAAAAGCCAGACAGCGTAAATGGACCCAAAGAGAGTGGACAGCCTATCTGGACGGACGGTTTGATAATTGTGTTTATAGACTTGGCAGGCTGAACCTGACCAAGTGTCCAATCTGAAGCGGAGGTAAAGTCCAGCAGCTGTCTCTCATCCACAGCGTGTTTAAATGAAACGAGGGAGGGATTGGTGGCGTCAAGTGCTGTTTTGAGCCTTCACAAGCTGCCGTTGAGCTCCAGCAAGACACAGAGGGCAGTGCCAACACTGGACGAGGACTGGGTTTTATTTTGAGGAGTGTGTATGGCTTCAAAATGGATATATGCAACACAGGCTCATTGTGAAAATGTACCCTTGTATACATTTCTGGAGAACGCGAATTATGTAGCCAGAGCTATGTATTGCTACACTTTGCCTTTAAAACGAATGATATGGGGTGGTATGACGCCACCAACGGCTTCTGTTTCTTTTCGCGCTACTGGCTGACTGATTACCTCCATGTGGACAGCTTTTCCACTGTTACAAGTTTGCCCAGTAGCTTACCATGTACGTCGGCGGACTTGAAACGCAGAGAGGAGTTGACCATGACAAAAGGGTTCGAGTTCAGCGAAGAACTGTTCCAGAAAGTGGGTAAAATCATAGACTGTAAAAGATATGGACGTAGTATCCGTGACGTCACCTATAGGTTTCTAAAGAACTCAAAAGAAGCTACTAGTAGGCGTGGCCAACCGTCACCATTTTGTTCGCGCAACATCGCACCAACCGTGGCATACCAAACAAGGGCAGAGGCGGAGCATGAGCGGAGCTACAGGACGCATGCTGGCATTTAGCTTAGAAGGGATTTCTTATGGGATAAACACATAATACTTCATTACATGCGATTCGTTTGTGTTCTGACCACATGTGCTTGGTTGTACACTATATCAGTAAAGTGTTTAGACTTTTAAAAACACTGTTGTAATACATTAAGCCACATCATTCTTAAGACGTTTTTCAACAGGAGGAAAGTGCGAATTACATCCAAATACTTCAGATATAGTCTGTGTTAGTAAATGCAGGGCTATTTAGGAAATCCAGGCAGAACACGGTATGACAATGCTTCAGATGACTGTTCTAGAGCATACAGCTAATCAATCTGTCAGATTCTGGAGTGCATTAGAGTTCTGAAGAACATTATAAATGATAAATTATCTTAAATAAAGTGAATACATTTATAGTTATGGTATAAGTATGTAATTTCACTCACCTGGGAAACGGAGGCCACGTGAATGGTTTGTGAGCACAATTAAGTGCAAACAGCATGCTATATTATCTGATAATTACAGAAAATCATTCCAAAAGGCAACTGTGAAGAAATTCCAAAAGACTGTGTAAAGCCACATAAAACAACACAAAAATAAGATGAATATGCAGAGATCAGCAGCTAATCAGCCGGAATCAGTTGAGGTGACGTGATGGCGACCAGCGAGACCTAGCTGTCACTCAAATGGCCACGCCCTTAATATAACTTAATATAAAGGAAACAGATGAGTTATAAAAAAAATTCACCCCCTCACAGTTGTCATGAACAGTCGGTCGGTCGGTCTGTCAGTCAGTCAGTCAGTCGACAGCGGCCTCTGGTGGATTTAGGTGAGAAGAGAAGGTGCGAATGGCGATCGTAAAATAAATTTGAAAAAAAAAACTGCAAAAAAGTACCTACTGGGATGTATTTTACGAACTCCAGAAATGTGTACAGGGGTACAGATCAGCAATGAACCTGAGTTGCATAAATGTAATAGTCTTGGAATGGTCTTGAAATTGAAATGCTATACAGACATGTAAACACCTTAATCAAACTATTACCATCATGTCAGACTTTTTGCCGCATTTGGTTACAGGATTTTCCATAGTCACACGGTTATTAGACACTATTCTCTGCACCTACCGAGTCAGTAAAGGACCACAGACACCTGCATCACGAAATACAGTTTTTTAAAATTATTTCCATTCTATGTGTAGTATCAAATTCCATTAAGGTGGTGGTCCAGAGCAGTGTTTCTTAACTGGTGGGACGTTTTTTAATTTATTTTGCTTATACCGGACTTTTATTTTGAAATGCACGCGCTTTCCTTACCCTAAATGCCTAACATAAACGACCGTGCTCATATCCCTCAAAGTTATTTAGAAGTAAATGTTTGATATGGTTTGACACAACACCCTATGTGTGCCTTTGGCATACCCCTTGATGCTTATTACATCCTTGTCCAACATAGGCTCATTCTGAAAGCGTATATATATACACGCTATATACATTTATGGAGATCGCAAGTTATAAAGCCAGAGGTACATATGTTTATGCGAGACGGGCATCCGCGAATGGCACTGGCGAGAGAAATTTGAGATCTCAAAAAGTGTACACAGCGGCCTCTGGTGGATCCGTGAAAACAACACCAAAACACGTAGCCCCTGGGACATATTTGGCGCTCTCCATAAATGTATTTAGGTGTGCATTTTCAGAATGAGCCTGGGTTGTCCTTGTCACAGCATCGAAATGAGGCACCGAAATTCGTATACTGATTTGGTTCGGTGCACATTGTTTACATCGGGTTTCGTAGTATTCTTAGTGTAATAGTAGTAGTATAATAGGATTCAAAAAATAATATTTACAGGTAATAATAAAACATGTTCAATCAAGTGTACAGTATTAAGTGTTTGTTGTCCTTAAAGCTCTCATATGGAAGACTCTCTGGTTCTATCTCACTTGACTTTACAGAGGATTTAATGCACATGTAAATCAGAACCAGTGTTACTCGTTCACTGCTGCTTAGTTATCTGTCATTTATCTAATTCTTTTTATTTCAAGTATAGCTCATATTACACTAATTGTGAGCCTCAGTATCTCTGGTTGCGCTTTTGGGTTAAGTGCTCAAGGACTTAATGGAGATTATAGGAAATAAAGCTATTTTCAGTTCACAGGTCACCTCTACACGGGACTGAATTACCTTCAGTGCTGAGTTTGCCACTTGGGTCAAGGTTTTGCTAGTTAGCCCTACGGTAAATCTCGAAAATACATCATCTTTTATTTAATTTTGAGCCATTCAGTCATAGCTGCATATTCTAACTGAAAAAAGGTGCAATGTTAAAGGACAATTGGCAGCATTTGAAACTATGTGTTCTGGAGCATCTTTTAGTATGATAAAGATCTTACATACAGTGTCATTCAATGTGTTGATGTCATTTCCACTGAAACAGATGAGACAAACAGGAGCTTCTTCCCATTTTTATTTATTTATTTTTTATATATACAGTAGCATTTGTTTATGTCACAGCTTGGCCAGAGCTGTTAATCTCGCTAAAGCCATATTTGATATCTGACGACTGCAACAGTGTAATGGTAACGTTGACTTTGTCTAACCATTTGGTCTTTCAATATCTTTATTACTTTATCATTCCAGTGCGGTCTGTGGGCTAAACCAACTAGTACATACGGTCCAATCCAAACTATGGTGTCTTTAGAACAGAGCAGACTGTGTGCGTGCATACATTTGTGTTTATATGTATATTGTGTTTATATGTTTATATGTCTTGTTTTCCTTCGATTGTGGAGACCAAAGTATAGCAATACCAATACAGTTTGATCTCTTGGGAACATTTTGTTTTTGTCCCTGTAAGGACCACGTGATTTATAAACTTTATGTGAAAATGCAGATTGTTTCCTGTAAGTGTTGTGGTTTTGGATAGGGTTAAACAATACTTGCAAAGGTAAAATAGAATAAACAGTGCTAATGACTAAAGGTTGAGTGTTGATGAAATAGCTGAATCTGTTTCTCGAGGATGATTTAATATTCAACTGACTTTTCAAGTAATAGATGCAATCGAAATAAACAAAGGAGCAATGAAATGTTACACACAGGGTTCTCAAAGAGCTTCCTATTCAAAGTTCCAAATCTGAATTTTTATCAATGACAAAGTCCATAAAATTGGTTATAACAAACTTGTTTTTAATAAACACACATTTATAAATCAGCCATTTGAAAAAAAAGTGCCTTTTGCGTTTGAAGCACATTCATAAAAAAAGTGTCTTTTCGAGTAGTCACTCACTATTTAAGTGTCAGCCGTTATTATGACCAAAACAACAATACGTAGGTCAAAAGTATTATGCAATGCAAAAAAATTATGATCTTACTTAGAGTTTGTCATTTTTAGTACAAATATATGAAAATTCTTAAATTAAGAAGCATTTTTTTATACAAGCAAATTATGCGAGTGAGTAAAATTGAAAGTGAAAGACAACAACAACAAGAGAAACAATAATATTGCCTTGTTTTTGAAAACAATAAATAAAAATTAAATGATTTGTTTCTTTGAAACAAGCAAAATAATCTGTCAATGCTAGATTAATAAATAATAAATAAATAATTAAGCTAAAAAAATGTGTTTAAACTCACTTACATTTGGCATATTGTTTCTGAAAACAAGTCAATATTTTTTGCTTGTCTACAAAGTACTTCTTGATTTAATAATTTTTAGATATTTGGACTGGAAACATGACAAAAACTTTAAATAATTTCTTATTTAAAGTTTTTGTCGTGTTTCCAGTCCAAATATCTAAAAAAAAAATTGCATCACATTTTTTGCATCGTGGTGCATAATACAGATCAGTCTAATTTGGGCAAGGGCCGGTATAAGATTCTGACGGTATGATAACCTTGGATAAAAATATCACGGTTTCACGGTTTGACTGTATTGTGTTTACTGCTTTAAAATATGCCCTCTTTAAATGTCTGGGTAAAAAACAAAACCTTTTTCCCCTTTAAACATAATATATTTTATTTTGAGAAACATTAAAAATATTTTGGGACAGTAAATATGTCAGGTTAAATAATCCAATGAATCATTGACTTCATTAGTTTCAAAAACACAAATGTCTTTACAATTTACAACACCATCTTTGTAGATCTTTTCTGCTGGAGATACTGTTGTCCTAAAAAAAAACTACAAAAACAAAGATGTAAATAAAAAATCTCACACACACCTTAGGAACGGTATAGCAGAAAATTTTGACGGTTTTAAAACCTTGACTTTTCCAAACCACGGAATACCTTGAAAACGGTTATCATCCCATGCCTATCCTAATGTGAGAAACAGCACTGTCTGTATATCATCAGCTGCCTAAACATTTGTTTTACAGACGCGTTTGACATTTCCACTCTTTACAACTTTAGCTATCTCGTTACAAATCAAACAAAACAATTTTGTGCTGGATTGGAGCTAAAAGAATGCATTCCTCTTTGTCCAACTTTCTTTTTCTTCATTATTTTGCTTTTCTGGACATCCACACACACTCAAATGTGCACTGTGCTGAAGATTATTGCCCGGTTATAGCAAATGTCATGACTAAAACTTTAGGAAAACTTTAAATATTGCCTTCGGTTTAGTTTGAAACATAAATTAAAATAAGCGAACACGATTATAAGTTTTGTATTTTTAGCACAGCTGTAAATACACACATTTAATCCCTTAAAATCAATTGTTCTAGCATCTAGGGCAGGGGTTTCCAAGGTTTTTGGGTCGAGGGCCAGATGCAAAAAACAAAACGTTGTCCTGGGCCAAATTTTACAATTTCACAGACACGCATATATATATATATGTATGTGTGTGTGTATTATTTTGGAATTATTTTCTACATTTTAAAATCATAATATATATTTTACTCACCATAAACTCTGTTAATGTGAACAGTGATGTTGTGCTTTCAATTTCAGAATTGATGCCAAGTCAGGAGTGAGTCGTGTAGTAGATATACGCAGCAAATCACAGAGGTGGCTGTGAACTTTTGTTTAGATTCATCAGTGAAAAAGTTTGCTCACATATATATGTGGAACCAAACAGTCTCATCATCCTTTTTGAATGGCGTTTCATCAAGGGAAATTTGAATGAATCCAAACTCTTGTAAAACTCGGACATTTCCTGCACTCACTGTTGATTTTACTTCTTCTTGGTTGCGCCATGGCTCGCCAAAACGAGGTTATCAGTTATGTTTCCTTCAGTGTGGTCTAATTGAAGGCACGTGATAGCGACACCTGGTGGTTATTTATTGAGTTACATTTATTTTTGTACAGTGGGCCAGATTCTATTAATATTTAAAAAAAGCCTCGCGGGCCGCCACTAAATTGATTGCGGGCCGCAGATGGCCCACGAGCCATAGTTTGGACACCCCTGATCTAGGGTGTCCAAACTCAGTCCTGGAGGGCCGGTGTCCTGCTGATTTTAGCTCCAACTTGCCTCAACACACCTGCAAATATGTTTCAAGAAAGCCTTAAGAGCTTGATTAGCTAGCCCAGGTGTGTTTGATTGGGATTGAAACTAAACTTTGCAGGACACCAGCCCTCCAGGACCGAGTTTGGACACCCCTGGTCTTGCACATTACAGTATTGTATATGCATAGACCATTTGAATGTAGTGATGTCACTGGCCCATGGACATTTCCTGCTTGTTATCAACTCTAACAAGAGGCAATTCAATCATAATTTAATGTTAAACAGCTATCATAACATTTTTTATCAATATGTGGCTCTTTTTTGGATTTTTGGAAGCTATAGATATTTAAAACTGTACAACAGGAAATACGTTGGGACCATTGTGTTTGTTTACATCCTTCAAATTGGTCAATGTTGTATGCTTCGAGATTGAACACTACACTCTCAGAAAAAAAGGTACACGATGGTACAAATAACGTTCCTTGAGGAACAGTTTGGTACCTTTGTAAAAATTGTACCTTATAATGTACTGAAAAGACCTCTTATGACCTGTTCTGTGCCTTTTATGGTACAACTGAAATGAAGGTACACAATTGTTCTTATATAAAAGGTACAAAAGTGTTGAACAACTTCTTTATTACAGTATCTATGAAAATAAATATGACTGGAAAGGCAAAGTGATTTTTATGAATAATTTCCATATTAAAACAAGAATCATCATTTAAAAGTATGTTTAAATATACTTATAAACATACATTTTTAGTTCTATAATACAATAATACAAAACAACAAGTAAAACATAAAACTTTAGGTGTTGTAAACTAAACATTTAAGGCATTTTAATAAATGTTTGGTAAGTATTTTTTGACACTGTTAAGGTGCAAAGTGTCTTGTCACTGTGGTGGTACCTTTCACAAAGTATACAATATTGTATCTGCAGGTTTTTAAAAGCAAAGGTACATTTTGGTTTCCCATGGTACAAATCATGACCTTAAAAGGTACAAATTTGTTTCTTTTCTTGAGGTACAATTCTGTCCCATAAAAAGTTACTGCCCCAGTGACAAGGGTTTGTACCTTCTTTGGTACAACATTGTACCATTTTTTTCAGGGAGTGCAGTCTGAAGTTGTGTGTTTGAGAGCCTGTGGTCTTAATGGATTGAATGAATGAATGGATACTATGTGTTATGCATTGCCATGATGTCATTATCTAGACTGATTAACCACATGGCATTTACTGCAGATGGAGAAAGACATAAAACGCAATACCAGCCTGAAATATGTCAGAATTACATTTCATGTTAAACTTTAACAACCGAAACCCGTCACCTTCACCTGAAAGCCTTTCTCTTCCGTAATGGATAAATTATTGAACAAGGCTATTTCATATTTTTTTTGATGACCAAAGAGAATTCGGGATTTTATTTCTGACTGTTATGTATTAAGATACATTAAAAGAAAATGTCTATTGTTCATCCTGTTTTCTTATTAAATGATGAATCGTTTGAATAAGTAGCTGTGGCAATGAATCAATGCTAACAGCGTTTGCTTAACTGCGTTTCTATTGACCCGTATGAATTAAGTTATTATTATATGTTTGAACTTTAACCGGCAGATGCAGACGGATTAATAAGTCTATTTTTCTTCTCCAGCTCAGTCCTTCAAAGAGTTTTCCAAGCTGCTGAACACCATGGAAGAGGAGAGAAGGCGGCTGGTAAGGCTACTACAGTATACTGTATATTCCTTTATGGCTTGAATAACCTTAGTATCAACTAAATGCAGTGTATTCTTTTAATACCTTCTATTAAAACTCATTTCATTTTTTTGAGTTAAAGTTCTGTATTGTTGCCATATTATTGCCAGAGAATTTTGGGATTGACTCCAAAGGCCAATACACACTTAGCTGACAGTCATTAGGCTTCGTCGGCTCGTCGATCCGGTTAGTTGGTTTGATATGTTCCAAAGTATAAACCATAAATGAATTGCTTCGTAATTTTTAAGTGGGCCAATTTAGAGACAAAATTAGGTAACACTTTATTCCGATGGTCCTTTTGAGTATTAGTAGACTGTGTTCTTAATTTCTGTTGCTGATATTCAACAGACATTTCACTGACTATAAGAAACTTTGCAAGTACATGTCAACTTACACTAATCCTACTCCTAACCCCAACCTAACAGTCTACTTATAATCTAATGAGAATTAGTTACAGTGTAGCTTAAATTCAACAAACGGACCATCAAAATAAAGTGTGACCCCAAATGATTCAAGAAATCTTGGGCAGATATTTAAATCTTTACTATATTTCCAAATGAATCATTGAATGATTGATTTCTGAATGAATCATTTCCAATTTTTATTTTAAGTTTACTCGCTTCATTCGCGTGCCAAATTCACTTTACAATAGATGAGGATTTGCGACATGGGCAGGGCTTCTGTCTGCAGGTTGACTCCTGCCTTGTTGCTAAATGGCCAACATGGATTTCATTGAGAGTGTAGATGTGTTTGTGCTTTAGGAAGGCTGAAAAACATTGTAAATTACTCCACTAGATCCTTTCAGAGGTGCACCCAGCTCTGTAAGTTCATCAACTCCTCCAGAGACTATACCTGGATGATGGAGGCTTTCAGCTGTGCTTCAGACTGAGCCAAGCCCATTTTGATGAACTGTTGTCGATGTCGGCAGGAGGATTTACCCTCGCGACACTTAGGCCCAATCCCAATTCTATTTTTGTACCCCTACCCCTTTTCCTTCCCCTTGGCCCTTACAACCGAGGGTTAAGGGGAAGGGCTTCAAAACTTACCCCTAAGAATTGGGACAGCACTTCAACACCTGCACACGTCATCATATGTCATCGTGATCTCTTGCTTCATATGAGATCAGGCGATCACGACTGATGTGTTTATTCCAGTTGTGTTACTTTTTGGTATTTATCTTCAGGAAATCACTGAAGGTGTATATTATGTTATCAGAACGATCTAATGTGGCAATAAGATCGGAACTGTACTGTGTATTTACACAGTGGCCATATTTATCTATGTAAACAAATGAAAACAACATCAATAATAATGACAAAAAATACAAATTTGTGGATCTCCTTACTTCTGGGTTCAGCTGTGGCTGATGTATTCTGGGAAATTTTCTTACCCCTCCGTTTGAAGTGTGGTCCTGAAAAATCTTCGTTCGAAGGGGTGTATACCCCTTGCCCGTAGCCCTACGCCTTCAAGCTAGAGAATTGGGACACCACTACCCTTTCACATGAACACGCAAAACGAGGGGTAGGGGTAAGGGGAAGGGCTAAGGGGTAGAATTGGGATTGGGCCTAAGAACAGGCCATACGTCATACTCACATTCGCAGTGTGAATGTCTGCTGAAGTTCAGATTTTCCAACTTGAACGATTTTCTCAAAATGTACGATACGTATGCTAATGCATCAAATGCGCAAAAAGCTCAACTTGCGCCATTCAGTCGCACAAATTGTCATTCGCTCCACCTCATTAGTGCGAAACGCACCACAGGATGTTTATTCGCGTCTTTGCATTAACTTAACATGTAAATCACTCACGCTTGACGCTTTCTCCACGCCTGGTGTGAACACAGTATTACCATTTTAAGTTCAGTCAGCCTTTTTGTTGTTTTACAGTGAGGTTACTGTCTACTTTTTTGGCGAATCTTAAATAGGTTACGTAAGGTACGTTTTGTTGTACGTTTCAGATACACATCCTTTTTATACATGTCCATGAGAAGGCGAAGATTTCCATACAAATCAACCAGCAAATCAATAAACCTTAACCAACCAGTAGTGTTTTCAACATCAAATATAAAACAACCATGTAGCTTTATCTTGATCGTACATTGCTTTTATGTCTTTCGTGGAACCATTTTTCATCGCACTTGGAAACGAGCGCTCCGCATCACAAGTACAACAACTGACCGCACCAGAAAGGTTCTCCATAAGGTGATAGATAGGAGAGACAAACATATTTTATTACAAAACACAGACAGCGTTAAGTTGTTTTATGTTATTTATTTGGTGGTGTGCAAAGAACTGTACAAAACTAATCCTTTATTTGTAAATATTATTTCTCTGTAAAGGCGCCACGGTGGCGTAGTGAGTTGCACGTTCGCCTCACAGCAAGAAGGTCGCTGGTTCGAGCCTCGGCTGGGTCAGTTGGCATTTCTGTGTGGAGTTTGCATGTTCTCCCCGTTGTTGTGTGGGTTTCCTCTGGGTTCTCCGGTTTCCCCCACAGTCCAAAGATATGCGGTATACAGGTGAATTGGGTAGGCTAAATTGTCCGTAGTGTATATGTGTGAATGAGAATGTATGGATGTTTCCCAGAGATGGGTTGTGGCTGGAAGGGCATCCGCTGCGTAAAACAAATGCTGGATAAGTTGGCGGATCATTCCACTGTGGTGACCCCGGATTAATAAAGGGACTAAGCTGAAAAGAAAATGAATGAATGAATGTCTCTGTAAAAATCATTAGTGTGAAAAGGAACATGTTGGCATCATACTGCCACATAGGTTTCATTTAAATTAGAAACTACAGTCAAAAACATATGTTTAGGTACGTTTTTGTGGTTTCACACAAAATGCAGGTTCGCAATCAGTCTGTGTTGAAAATGTTCCACCTTCTGAAAGAAGTTGTAGAAGTTTGAAGAAAGCATTGCTGATTTTCTCATTATCGAATTAACACCCCATAAAACCCCCTTGATTAGCTGAGCTGATAATAAGAGATCTAGTAAACAAACAAAAGCTGTTTTCCCCTCTGATTGCTAAAACGGCAAGCCTGGGCAAGTAGGAATCAATCAGATAAAAAATGTTTAATCACCCTGTCAGGTTTATTTTGTGGTAATGACCGATTGACTGTACATTATCTTACTTTTACACGGCTCCTTTATCGAATGAAACAATAAATTCAATCTTGATTTGAGTTGCAATTACGCTATCAGAATATCAGAATGAAGTGTTCCAGAGAGCTGTGTAATTTTCAATCAGCATATTGAGGTAGATGAGTGGATATTAAATATTATGGCAAAACCAGCCGCTAACCGTGATTAAGTGGCAAGATAGGTATAGTAGTGGGCTGTTTTTGGTTTCTGTGAATGTGGTTGTGTGTGTGTGTGTGTGTGTGTGTGTGTGTGTTTCTATAGTCACAGTAGAGACATCAGTGAGACCCAGTTAAAACTGTATGTTTAAAATGTGTAGTCACTCTTCACATCTCAAGGTAATTATCATTAAACCATACAGACTCAGAAATAAAGGTACAACATCACTGTGGCGGTACCTTTGTACACTTTTGGTACCATGCACATCTGCACAAATGTCATGTCATTGATCCCAGTTGTAAGAGCAACAAATATTAAATTAACTTCTAGTTCATTTAGAAAAGTGGCAACAGGTAGATTTTTCTGATGAATCATCTGTTAAACTGCATCCCAATCATTGCAAATACTGCAGAAGACCTACTGGAACCCAAGATTTTAACAGAAATCAGTCACATTTGGTGAAGGAAAAGTCATGGTTTAGTGTTACATTCAGTATTGGGGCTTGCAAGAGATCTGCAGAGTGGATGGAAACATCAACAGCCTGAGGTATCAAGACATTTGTGCTGCCCATTACATTACAAACCACAGGAGAGGGCAAAATCTTCAGCAGGATAGCACTCCTTCTCATACTTTAGACTCCACATAAAAAATCCTGAAGGCAAAGAAGGTCATAATGCTCCAGGGTTGGCCAACCCAGTCACCAAACATAAACATTATTGAGCATGTCTGTGGTAGGAAGAAGGAGGAGGTATTGAAGATGAATCTAAAGAATCTTAGTGAACTCTAGAAGTCCTGCAAGAACGCTTTCTTTGCCATTCCAGATGACTTTATTAATAAGTTATTTGAGTCATTGCAGAGATGTATGGATGCAGTCGCCAAGCTCATGATTCATACACAATATTAATTATTTTCCCACTGCACCAAGGCTTTAATTTATGACTTCTATACTGTACAGTATTTCTGTTAAGTGACAAGACTTTTGTCTAAGCAAAGTCAGACTAATTAAATAATTAAAAATCAAGGCATGATCATATTTTTTTGTTTTGATATCTAGAGGCATTTGCCTTTTATTTAAGCCACTTCAGATACCAAATAATCAACTAGCAGTCATGTTATTATTTGTTGTTTCTAAAACTTGGATAGGTCATAAGACTTTTGTCAAGTAGTGTACATACTGTATGGTCATTAGTACTTTTAGGGTACACATTTGTACCTTTAAGGTACACATAATATGTACTTTTAAGGACCTGTTAGGAACAAAAATGTACCTTTTGAAAAGGTACCACCCCAGTGATTTTGTTTGACAGTTTTATAAATAATGGCATGTGACTGGTGTTGTAAATTAAACATTCTGAATGAAGAAATAAGAAAAAAATAATTATGTACAGTACAAATTTACCACACCATCTATCATTGAAAGAAGACATGGTTTAAATTAAAATGTGACGATATATGTAGAGTATTGACATTTATTAGGCAAATAACAAACTGCCATTCACTGCATTCAACTTTACTCAGTCAGAATTTGCTCTTTTAAATAACTAACTAACTAACTAACTAAGTAAATAAATAAATAAATAAATAAGGGGTGCCACTGTGGCGTAGTGGGTAGCACGATTGCCTCACAGCAAAAAGGCCGCTAATTCGAGTCTCAGCTGGGTCAGTTGGCATTTCTGTGTGGAGTTTGCATGTTCTCCCAGTGGTCACGTGGGTTACCTCCGGGTGGTCTAGTTTCCCCCACAAGTCCAAAGACATAGGTTAAGGTCAATTGGGTAGGCTAAATTGTAGTCTATATGTGTGAATGAGTGTTTATGGATGTTTCCCAGAGATGGGCTGCAACTGGAAGGGCATCTGCTGCGTAAAACAAATGCTGGATAAGTTGGTGGTTCATTCCACTGTGGCGACCCCAGATTAATAAAGGGACTAAGCTGAAAAGAAAATGAATGAATAAATAAATAAATAACAATATTACTACTCTTAATACTACTACTACTACTACTACTACTACTACTACTACTAATAATAATAATAATAATAATAAAAGTATTGATATATAATAATAAAAGTAATTGACATGGGCTTTTTATTCTTCACACCTTTTTATTGGTCCTTTTGTGTTTCAAGAATAAAGTCCAAGATTTAAAATATGTTAAAAGTTGCTCGAAATGTGTTTTCTCTCTCTCTCTCTCTCTCTCTCTCTCTCTCTCTCTCTCTCTCTCTCTCTCTCTCTCTCTCTCTCTCTCTCTCTCTATTAAATGACAAGACAGTATGGAAAAAGAAGAATTCCTTTACGTCAAATAACACAATTTATTACTAAATTATACTGAAGTTTTATACCAAAGGTTTAGTAGTTTGTGGGCATCTGTAGTGTTGTTTTTCTTCTCATTAGATTTCATTGCATTACAGTCTTTCCTTTTTAAATCAAATATTAAAACAGCAAACAGCAATGCACCCTCGTTTAAAGACAAATGTCCTTAAAAGAGAACCACAAAGACATGAGAATACTCCAGAATGCTTAATAGCTCACTTAAATGGTACCTTAATGATGTGTGTGATTATCACAGTTACCAGCTGCTCATTTAAAGCTTTAAGCTACTTAACTAAATGGCAAGAATAATACATCGGGGATACATGCAATCTGTAGCGACATTCGGTAACAGACAAATGGAGAAAAAAAGCAGGTTATCCGTTTTTAAATTAGTAGAGGTGTGATGCTTCACATCGCTTTCTAGTTAGGCTTATTAAGCACTCTAAAAACAGAAACTGCGCTCCAATACTGTAGGTAGACAGTAACATTGTTTTGCCTAATAAGACATAGAAAAAATAATAATTGTGCAGTCTTTTTTGGAATGATTCTTTGAAGTGCTCTAAGATTATTAATCTTGATTAAAATAACGAATAAAAAATGATATAAGTATAATAATAACGATAGAAAATAATCATACATTTGATTAAAATAAGTTTTTATTTAAGTTTAAAATAAAATAAGTTCACTGGCCACTTTATTAGGTACAAGTGCTCGTTAACGCAAATTTTGAATCAATGCAGACATGGTCAAGACAATCTGCTGAAGTTTAAACCATGCTACCTCGAGCAGGATAAGATGCTATGTCATAAAGTGCCAATCATCTCAGACTGGTTTCTTGAACATGACAACGAGTTCACTGTACTCGTTCACCAGATCTCAATCCAATAGAGCACCTTTGGGATGTGGTGGATTAGGAGATTTGTGTCATGGATGTGCAGCCGACAAATCTGCATCAACTGGAAAATGCTATCATGTCAATATAGACCAAAATCTCTGAGGAATATTTCCAGTACCTTGTAGAATCTGTGCCACAAAGGATTAAGGCAGTTCTGAATGCGAAAGGAGGTCCAACCTGGTACTAGTGAGGTGTACCTAATAAAGTGGCTGGAGAGTGTAAACAGACGATTATACTTTCTTAATGTTAGAAACGTAATTTCTTATGCCTGAATACTTAAAACTAAATTACATGATAAAAACTGGTGAATGATAAATGTTTCGGTAACTTTATGGTGAAAGGAATGCGTGCATACATTGCAATATTAATGCAATTCAATTCAATTCACCTTTAGTTGTATAGCACTTTTACAATGTAGATTGTGCCAAAGCAGCTTCACATAGAAGGTTATAGTAAATTGAAACAGTGTCAGTCCAGTTTTTAGTGTCGAAGTTCAGTTCAGTTCAGTTCAGTGTGGTTTAATGTTCACTACTGAGAGTCCAAACACTGAAGAGTGATCCATTGATTCGCAGCTCTACAAGTCTTGAACCATGTGAGCCAGTGGCGACATCAGCGAGGAAAAAACTTCACCTACTGGCGAAATGCAGAAATAATATGTTGTGCAGCCTAATAATGATAAACGAATGTGATCTTTGAAAAATAACACAAAATCTAAATCAGACAACCCTTTCAGACAAATCCCATTTAGCCCTTCAGAACCCCTCAAACAACAGATTGTCCAGATTTTTTTGACTTCTAAAATATTACCTACCTGTATTAACAGACAATATAATGCAAACAATCAGGCTGGAACTGCTCACGTTTAGCTGTAAACATGATAACCTGAACCCAAAGTGAATAAAGAAGTCAGTGAAAAGAGTAGGAGAACGAAGTGTCTTTAGCTATGCTTCCATCCACCTATTTATATGCGCATTTCTAATATCCCATAAAAAATGCATAAACGGAAACACCAAGATGCACATACTGTAAATTTTGAAAGTGCGTATTAAAAATTGATGGCCACAAATGAGTATGATAAACTTTTTATCTAATAAAACATGTGCATAAACTAGCATGGAAACACATTTACCGAATAAACTCCACCCTGTGCATCATAAAGTAATGTGATTTTATTTATTTTATTACCAGGTCACGTGGTGATAAATATGGGCACGGTGGGACGGCATTAATGGACAAACCTACAGACCGAGCACATTGTAAAACATATGAAATGTTGTTTTGATCGTTCTAAAATCCCTTAGCCAAAGTCCATTATCAAAGTGGATTGTTATTATTACCTCCAGAACTGTATTGAGGCACAAGTAATTTATTATATAAGAAAAAAATGGCCCAAAGTGGCTTCTGCTACCACAAAATCAGCTACTACAGCTAATTCCATTTTTCCTTTTGATATTGGGTTCTAGTTTATCAGTAAGTGACGATTTAGCTTTCTTTGACTTACGTAAATACACACAGTACACATGTAATTACAAACTTTTATCTTGAATGTACTTACTGTTACATTATAATTACTACGTAATAACATTGTATATACATTGTTACAACATTGTAGTTAATCTAAGATAGTAGTATAAGTTTGTTTTGGTACATTTCATGTACAGTGTTTGTAAATTATAGTTGTATACATAAATACACACAGTACACGTGATATGTAATTACAAACATTTATATTGGATGTGATTACTATATTATTACATTGTAATTACATTGCAGATGCATCTGAGATAATATTTATTAATGTAAATATTTCTTTGGATGTTGCATGTACAGTATTTGTTTATGTTGTATACGTAAATATGCACAGTACACATGTAATTACAAACTTTTTATCTTGTGTGCAATTACTGTATTGTTACATTGTCATTACTGTCAGTAAATTGTAATTACATTGCTGTTACGTTGTAATTACATCCAAAACAATATTTAACGTTTGTCTTTTGGATATTTCAACTACAAGTATTTCAAGGATTTGTGTATTTATATGTAAATATACTCAGTACATATGTAATTACACGCTTTTGTTTTAGATGTAATGACATTGTAGTTACATTGTTATAACATTGTAATTCTTTCTGAGCCATACTATGTAATTACAAACTTTTATCTTGTGCTCAATTACTGTCGCTACATTGTAATTACTATGTCATTACATTGTAGTTACATCCAAAATAATATTTATAAATGTAAATGTTTCTTTGTATAGTGCATGTACAGTATTTATTTTTAGTTCTGTGTGTAAATATACAGTGCACATGTAATTACACACTTGAGTACTGTCATTGCATTGTAATTACATCCAAGATAATATTTTTTACGTAAATATACACAATACATATGTAATTACAAAGGTTTATTTTGAATGCAATTACTATGTAATAACATTGTAATAACATTGTTATAACATTGTAACAACATTATAATTACATTGTTATAACATTGTAATTACATGGGTATAAAATTGTAATTACATTGTTATAACATTGTAATAACATTGTAATTACATTGTTATAACATTGTAATTACATGGGTATAGAATTGTAATTACAATGTTATAACATTGTTATAGCATTGTAATTACATTGTAACGTAATTACATTGTTATAACATTGCAATTACATTTATGGTAGTATTGTAAATGTGGTTTTGTATATTTCATGTACAGTACAGTATCGTCAGAAAAATAGTTATTGAGTTACAGAGTTATTGACGTATTCTCATAAAATGACAACTTATTTACATTGTGATATATATATATATA
>CAIGQQ010033860.1:5560336-5575601 GCA_903798035.1 Danio albolineatus
AAAAAAAAAAAAAACCACATATATAAATAAATAAATAACACGTACTTTCACATTACTTTCCTTAAAAGCAACTAAGTAACACATTTAGCTACTTTTTAAGTGACTTTAGATTGTAATGTAGACCAATTACTTTTCCCTCAACATTGCAAATAACATCAACATATGTCCTGTTATATTTTTCAGACCTTTGAAATGTAAAACTCCAAACGCTCTCCTAAAGATCGGTGATTAATGAAACTACCAACATACGGCATTTCATTTAATGCTGAAAACAAGTTAATCCAGAATAACATATTATTATACCTCTCTCGTAATACTCATTTGTCATTTTATTACTTATGCCCTTGACCAACAAATCCCAAAAGTCCGCTGGCCAGAACGTTTGGTTTTGTTTTCAGAGCCGCTGCCAACTCTAGTCAAAAACAACACTCATCAGCGCAAAGTGCCGAGTTGGACAGGTTTTTGTGTGCAGGGGACTTTAAATTTGATGGACAAACTTACAATAACTAAAGTGTTCTGGTAATCATCAACATTAAATTACATTGATATTCCACCACACACCCGTTACTCGTTTTCAATGCAGTTTTTTTTCTTTGCTGCTATCTCCGTGGTCTCTGGCCAGGGGGAGGCTAAGCATTCCCCAGCCTAACATATGCTCCGCCTCTGGTTATGGAGTTTGATGTTAACACTGAGTACGTTTACATGGACACCAATACTCTGATTTCAGTATGATTAAGACAATACTGTGATTAATTTTGATGACCTTAATATAATATAAGAATAGTTCATTTATAAGGGGTTGTAACCTGGAGTGAGGATCCTTATGCAGGTCTTTATTGAACAGGATGGTCAGGCAAGCGATGGTCAATACCGGAACAAACAGATCCAGAGTCGTAGTGGAAATAACAGGCTGATGGTCAGAAGACTGGCAGCATACAGGAATAAACAAACAAAACAAAGCAAAGCTCTAAACACGGAAGGCAAGGCAAGGAAAACGCGTCGTAGTCATTATTGTTTCAAAGCAGCCTTACAAAAGATGCATATTATTGCACCACAGTCAAATATAAGTTATTAGTATTCAAGCATATTTAACCCAAAGTTTTATAGCACATAGGTGATGTGTATACATGTTTAAAGAAGTCTATTTGTTAGGTCTCCTTCGCATCGCAAATGAGAACTATTTGTGAGCCGCTGCTAAGGTTAAGCATTCCGAAATTAGTCATTTATTCAGGTTACACTTCAGTTAGGATATATGTGGTAGATGGCTAAAGGCAAGGTTTGGAAACAGCCATTATCTTTGTTTACGTTGTCCGGCTCACTGCTCCTGTCCATTCTTTGTTTCAGCGATTGACTTTCCTCACCGCTTAATCAGACTTCCTGTAATCCAGGGCCAGCCATGGTTAATGAGAAACCACACGGAATGTAGCTGCAAGTCAATGAAACTTTCCACTTCGTTCGGTTTACTCGCATGTTGTCTTCAGCTTTTCATCTCTTCAAGATTGGCCCCCTTTTTTATGTAGGATAAAACAGCCGGTGAGAATTCATTTTAGGAATCTACTTTTTATGATTAAAGAGCAACCTCGCTGTAACAAATGCTGGGTTCCACACAATCCCTTCATGTAATCCCAAAACAAATCCATTAAATTAATTAAATTATTTTAAAGTTGATTGAACAAAACATTTACGTTGTCCTAAAAAAAAAAAAAAAATTTAAAAAAACTCAAGATTTGTGTTGTTCCATCTCATTTTAAATAAGTAATTTGAACATTCAGTACACTAATGAATAAATTGTGTTCAATGTGTTCAAACTACTTGTTTAAATGAGCCGAAACAACAAAATTCTTGTAGTTTCTTTGGCAAACAAGTTTGTTTTACGCTCAGTCTACCTAAATTTGTAAACTATGAAGTTAACTTAAGCATTTTGTGTTGGAAAAACATGAAGGAATTTGTTGGTCCAACTATCTGGTTAGGGCATGTGTAGTTCCCAACCATAGACTGTAAAAGATATGGACGTAGTATACGTGACGTCACCCATAGTTTCTGAAGAGCGCAAAAGAGGCCACAAGTGGGCGTGGCTTTTATTTTGTTCGTGCATCACTGCTCTAGCTGGGGGTATCCAAATAAGGGCAAAGAGGCGGAGCTACAGACGCCTGCTAATATTTTGCTTAGTTTGGGAGAAAAGCATAATACTTCATTACCTGCGACTCGTTTGTGTTCTGAGCACATGTGCTTGGTTGTACACTATATTAATTAAGTGTTTAGCCTTTTAAAAACACTGTTGTAATATACTAAGCCACTGAACATTGTTCTTATGGTGTTTTTCTACAGGAGGGAAATGCAAATCCTTCCAAACACTTCAAATATAGTCTGTGTTAGTAAATGCAAGGCTATTCAGGAAATCCAGGCATAACACTGTATGACAATGCTTCAGATGACTGTTCTAGAGCATACAGCTAGTCAATCTGTCAGACTCTGGAGTGCATTACAGGTCTAAAGAACATTATAAATGAGAAATTATCTTAAATAAAACAAATACATTTATAGATATGGTATATAATTATAATTACACTCACCTGGGAAATGGAGACCACGTGAATGGTCTGTGAGCACAATTAAGTGAACACAGCATGCCATATCATCTGATAATTGTAGGAAATAATTCCAAAAGGCAACTGACTGTGTTTAGCCACATTAAACAACACAAAAATATGATGAATGTGCCGAGATCAGCAGCTATTCAGCCGGAATCAGCTGAGGTGACGTGAAGGCAACCAGCAAGACCTAGCTGTCACTCAAGTGGCCACGCCGTTAATTATGCAGACTTAATATAACTTAATATAAAGGAAACGGATGAGTAATAAAAAAAATCACCCCCTCACAGTTGTCATGAAGGGTAATATTAGCTATATGAAGCAAAAATCGCTCTTTATACTGTAAAGACCTTTTTTTCTGCTGTGAAGTTGGGCATTTTAACAGTGGGCTCATAACAAATTTGCTCTAATATGGAGCCAGGACTAGCGTAATTTCGATAAATTGCAGTTTCAGTTACTTCCGTATTGGCTTACCAAGGGAGAGCGGGAGGTTGCCGCTTGTTTCCAACATGCTTTGTGTGGAATTGAATTAAGAGAGGAAAATGTTGACAATAAAAGTAATCTTAGCTGTTTAAAGTTAATATAGAAAGACTTGTAAGAGTTTAATCTTTACTTTAGTTTGAAGATTTAGAAGAGTTTCGTGTAATGCTTTGAGTTTTGAGATTACACCTTGCTGAAGCACCTATGCTTTGGGTGTTGGCAGCTAATAGTAATTAGCAAAATGGCTGTTTGTTTCTTTGCTCAGTGAGCAATAACTACCCCAAAATGAGTTCTGGGATTAGTCTCAATCAACTGTATATGTAACTCATGAAATATGCTTAAAAATGGCACTTTTAGTTCATTTAGGATAAGAGGCTTTGAAATGTACGACATATAATGGACATACATTATATTATCAGACCTTTGAGTTTAAGTTAAATAAAAATACAAACCTATTTAAACCTTTATTTGAGAAAAACATGTTTGACCTGTTAAGTCACCAGCGATCTAGCTAATGCGGGTCGCAACTCTGCCACCAAATAGACTACAAATCCCAGCATGCTCCACACACACACTGGTTCCCAATCTCATCTGATTGCAAACACTCACAGCTGAAGCTGCTCAAGGACTCATTACACAGACTATTTATACACCACATTTGCTCAACACATTGCTAAGTGTTATTTGCTTGTTTAGTTATTTAAACAAACTTGTAACTTTACAAAGTGTTTCGTTTCTATGTCTAGCCATGTTCTTTAATCGTTCACCGACGACGACCTCTGGATTATCTGTATGAACCTGATTGCTCCTGTGTTGACTGTTGCCTGCCTGACCATTCTGTTGAATAAATCTGCATTTGGATTTGCTCCTCTGTAAAAGCCTCCGTCAGTTACTGGACTAACTCAATTTCACTTAATTGTGTAATTTTTTTATTTATTATTATTATTATTTTTTTGTTTGTTGGTGTTTCCCAGAGATGGGTTGTGGCTGGAAGGGCATCCGCTGCGTAAAACAAATGCTGGATAAGTTGGCGGTTCATTCCGCTGTGGCGACCCCGGATTAATAAAGGGACTAAGCCGAAAAGAAAATGAATGAATGAATGTTTGTTGGTGCTAAACAAATTTATTGGATGGAAAGCCTGGCCTCAATTAAATTGGGTTTATCCAGAGTTATTTTTTGAGTGTTGAATATTTTTTGAGTGGTAGAAAAGAAGTTTTGAAGGGCTCCATCTAGCAACACCTTGTGTCATAAATGTTTGAACGGAGGTATATAAGACAGGGGGGAATGAGATTTTCCAAATATTTTCCACGGTGGAGTTGCTGGTGCACTCTTGATCTCCTGAGCCCAATCAGTCATGGAACAGAACGCTCCGCTGTCAGACTGAATCAGAGGCAGCCGTATGTACATGCAGACGTCAGTTCTCCTCAGTCGATTGGGACTAAAGGTAGAATCTTGTGATGCGGTACTGCTGTCAATAATGCTGACCTATTGACATGTTCCAATGAGAGCAGAATTGCGATTATCTGTTCGTGTCTTCGTTAGTATTTCCGTCTTGCAGAGATCAGAATGCTAAATGCTGTTTCAGATTTTAAGCTCACAAAATCTACATGCACAAAACAGCTCTCTAAATCTATATTCTTGACTAACTTTGTTCATTCTTTGTGTGCCAAATCATGTTGATAAAATAGTCTACGCTTGACTATAATTTACAAGCTAAGTGTAAAATTACCAGTAGTTAATGTACTTTCTGGTTCTCAAATCTGATTGGCTGACATCCGTGTGATATTCTACTAGTGTCAGCTGTAATGTGGAGTCTGACGCAGAGGGATCCATCTGCAGTGTATTTGATACTGTACTGTGTACTGCAACACAGTTTAATAACAAACAAACACACAGTGCTGTTGAGCAAACTCACATGAGGGACAGGCAAACACAGTCGAAAGTCAGGCAGTGAACACTCGTAGATACATTGAACAGGCATGGATGAGGGGCAAGCGGCGAGAGTCAGTGTAACAAGGATAGCAAAGGGTCTGGGCAGGCGGCAGGCAGGCAAGGTCGAGAAACAGTCTGGGTAGTTAACGAAGATCAGGCAGGAATCGGGAAGACCGCTCGGAATTGTTGACGGGGCAAACAAGACTTCGCAAAGAGGTGAGCGTGTGTGCTGCTTATATGTGTGTGTAATGATGAGCGTCAGGTGTTGCGTTAACAGTGTACGTGTGGGCTTATGGGTGATGTAGTTCTAGAAGTCCGGTGATTGAGACCTCTGCTGGCCAGCGAGGGGAATGACTGGGACCGAGCTGGTGACATCAGCACTGTTCCAGCCTTTGGAGCTGTATAATGTGTTACGTTCGGAGGTGGTGTGACATAGACAACGGAGGCGAGGATCCAATTGCAGATTTTAATAAAAAGTAGAATAACCAGTCTCACGGGACAATCCAAAATTGTAATCAAAAACAGGCATGAGGTCAGAAGGCTGGCGGCAAGCAAGAAATATCAAAATAGCAAGGCTAAGGTCAAAAATACACGGATAAACAGACACAAAGAAAACACGTTGTAACGCCACTAACAGAGAGCAATACTACTGCAATGATTGTGTGTGTATGTGCTGCTTATGTAGTGTGAGTAATCAGTTTCAGACGGTCCTCCGGTGGTGTGTATGCAATCAGTCGTGATATGGTGCAGGAGTGTGTGTGTGTGCTGCATGACTGGAGTTGTAGTTCGTAAACTGGTTGATCTGTAGTTCCCGGAAGTGTGAACCAGCGATCTCTGATAGAGGAGAGATCGCTGGTGATCGTGACAATAATGTATTTAGAGGCTTTTTCAGGTGAGAATTGTAGTAGTTATACGGTTTTAAGGACTCTCTGTGATTGAATTTATTTACACAATTATACTTTCAAACTGGCTTAACATCAGCACTTCTATGAGCTGTTTGTTGAAGCCCTGATTTCTTTCAGAAATGTTTGAAATGAAAGTTTGAAGGCATTTTATTGGATTATATAACACTATTATCTCAACAAAAGGTTAGTTTCATTTACATTGAACTTAAGGAACATTTTTCTATTGAAAATGTTCCCTTTCATTGTTCATATTACAGGCACAATAATGTTATTCAGCACCTGAAAATACTCCCTAGGTAGGTAACTAAATAACAGCAGTGCTTAATATTGCATTTGCTGCAGCCATGGTACAGCAGCAGAGTTCCTTGATTATTACGCCAGAGTGAGAGTATAGTTCGTAGCCATATCGACCTAAAAAAAAGAAACTTTTCAATTTCTTTCAGTGTTAGTGCACAATGTAACTACAGAAAAGTTTAGCTTTAAATAAAAAAACGATCAAAACTTGCTTTTGAAATTTCGTTGAGCATGGTGCTAATGTCCAATTGTAAAGAATGAGGCAGAGTCTCATTCATCCCACCACCAGAGTGAGCTCTCTCCAGCATATTGACTCTGCAGTTCCTCTGTTCCTCTGTGTCTGCTTTGACTTGTTGGATGGAAGCGCTGCTTTATTTGCTCGTCTTTTATGCGATACTCCAGTTAATGGTGTTGTGACACCTTAATTTGGTTAATTCTGTTCTGACAAAAACAGAATGTTTATATGACAAAAACAAAGTGAAATAAAGTGATAAATGCATGTCAGAGAGAAATAATAATAATAAAAATACCTCAAACCCATTATTCCAGATCTGATTTCTGGAGCGTGTGCTTTTCACAGACAAGAAATTGAAACAAAACCCTGGTCCCCAACCCCCTGCGTCTCCCCTTCCTCAGTCACATCTGGGAGTCAATCAGCAACCCAAAATAGGAAAGACACCGAGCGATAAGAAGCTGCTTTCACTCGCCACTTCACATGTGTCTCAAATTAGTGCCACTTCCTGTTTCTGGAGTGCTTTATTAACTCAAATACATATTTTGGTGCCAACAGTAGTGGTGAAGTTCGGTTATTGGCACCAGCCAGGCATGAAGGTTTTATTACCGTCATGATGGTTTGCTTGGCTCAATGCCACCGAAGAAATCGGTATCTTTCTCTCTGTGTGTGTGTGGGTGTGTGTGCGCCAGCCACCCAAGTGTGTTATTGCGGCGCACAGACTTATCAAATTCCACCGTTTTAAAGAGAAGTCTGGTTTAATTCCCCCGGTGTGAGACAGCAAGCCTTCTCAGCAGAAAGAGAGATGGAAAGCTTGCAAGTGTGTGTGTGAAAGAGAGAGAAAGTGTTTTGTGCTCTGCATGGCTGGAGATTGTTCAAGGCCGCTGAGTTCTGATGGTATTCAGAGTCCAGGGGCCTGATGTTGTGGCTTTTTTATTTTTTTAAAAAGGTGATCATATCCTTTAGGGAAATCCTCTAGAAGCCGTTCTGGAGCAAATCTGTCCTTAGAGCCGATAATGTTTTGAAAGCAGTGAATTTCGGTTCTCTTTTTTTCTCTCTCTCCCTCCAGTCTAGCCAGGTGTGGTTATCTCCAGCTTGCACCCTGTTTGGTAATTTCCTCACTCGCCTGACACTGTTCCTCTTAGCTTGTTTTGTGTTTTAGACAGCGTTTTACATCCCAGCTTACATTAAGGCTATTAAGAAGACAGGCTCTCAGCCGCGTTCGTTCATGTAATCTTGAGTTCCAGGGAACATTTATGCTTGCGTTCTGCCTTAAACCACTCACGGTTTATTACACCCTCGTATTAAGCTTCTGTTTGACGTGATTTGCATTCAAAAGGAACTGCTTAGATTTGACATACAGCTATAGTAGAGTTCAGACAAGCTCTGCTGGGGGTAAATCTCATGCATTATTTCATGTAGAGATGAAAAGGAAAATATATACAGTGCTTTTATTGGTACTTTTATGTTTTATTTATTTATTTATTTATTTATTTTTTGTGTTTTATTCATAAGTGTGGATTTTAATATAATGATGAAGAGTGCATCGGAAGTCATTTTAATATTGTGATTTTTGTATTATCACTGTTGAGGATGTTTGATGTTCATTTGTTTGTTTGTTAAAACTCTGATACCATATACAATTTAAAAGTGTTTGAATTGTGTTATTATTATTATTATTATTTTTATTATTATTATTATTATTATTATTATTATGAAATGTATTCAGCAAATTTGAACAAATGGTTATCACAGTTATTCTTGTCACAGGATATCACAGTTAACATATAACTGACATTCAACAGACATTTAACTGACTATAAGAAACTTTGCAAGTACATGTCAACTTACACTAACCCTACCACTAACCCCAACCTAACAGTCTACTTATAATCTAATGAGAAATAGTTGCAATGTAACTTAAATTCAACAAACGGACCATCAAAATACAAGGTGACCAAAAATATTTATATATTTTTAACAATGTATTATTTCTAGTGCTTGCGTTAATCATATACTGCTAGTGTAGCCTAAGTGAGCATGAGACTTAAAATACTTTAAAGATTCCAAACTTGCATGTATTTTTTCACACACACACTCATCTGCCACTTTATTTGGTACACCTGTCCAACTGCTTGTTAATGCAAATTTGTACAGGTAGTCAGCCAATCACCTGTCAGCAACTCAATGCATTTTGGCATGCAGACATGGGCAGTTTCTCAATTCCAAGAACGCTGAGAACGGACTCGTGTTCTTGTAGAGACCGGTCTTGCCAGGTCACATCGGAAGAACGAATTCGGGAGACCACGAGGACAGAGAACGCGTCCTGTGAGGAATGAGATGCTGCGTTCTTCCTGATGGTCACATGACCCTTGCGTGTCTTTAAGCGAAAATTATTTAAACATTGCAGCATTTGTACAGCGATTTATTGTTTTTCCCCGTTTCATAATATATGTTATGCATAAAGACTTTACAATTATATGCTGCATGTCACAAATGGCACAGATTTTAATATGAATTTCAACAAATAAACACCCTTAGTGTGTTTATGCCTTTATTAAGATGTTTATGGTGATGTTTACTTTCACCGTCTCATTTAGGGAAACTCCTGAGATAAATAAGTATATCTCTGAACTTTAATAATAAATCCATATAAAATGCTGCGCTTCCCACCTCCAGTCGCAATGACTTCTGGAACTTCTAGAGCAGGCATGTCCACACTCGGTCCTGGAGGGCCGGTGTCCTGCAGATTTTAGCTCCAACTTGCCTCAAAACACCTGCAAGGATGTTTCTAGAATGCCTAGTAAGAGCTTGATTAGCTAGCCCAGGTGTGTCTGATTGAGGTTGGAACTAAACTTTGCAGGACACCGGCCCTCCAGGATCAAGTTTGGACACCCCTGTTCTAGAGCGAGTTCGGTGCTCAAGTCTGCATCGGTGTGTCCTCGATACCAAGAACACATCCGGGAACTTTCACCTGTCCTCCGTTCTTGCGGTCTTGAGTATTGGAACTGAACTTCGGCGGATGATGATGACGTTACACGAGAACACGAGGACGCAAGACCGCTGAAGAACGCATATTGAGAAACAGCCATGATCAAGACCATCTACTGCAGTTCAAACTGAGCATCAGAATGGAAAAGAAAGGTGATTTAAAGGTGACTTTAAATGTGTCATGGTTGTTGGTGCCAGACGGGCTGGTTTGAGTATTTCAGAAATTGTATATCTACTGGGATTTTAATGCACAACCATCTCAAGGGTTTACAGAGAATGGTTCGAAAATGAGAAAATATCCAGTGAGTGGCAGTTCTGTGGGTGTGAATGCTTTGTTGATGCCGGAGGTCAGAGGAGAGTGGCCAGACTGGTTCCAGCTGATAGAAAGGCAACAGTAACTCAAATAACCACTTGTTACAACTGAGGTATGCAGTAGATCACCTCTGAACGCACAACACATCCAACCTTGAGGCGGATGGGCTTCAGCAGTAGAAGACCACACCGGGTGCCACTCCTGTTAGCTAAAAACAGGGAACTGAAGCAGCAATTCACACAGGCTCACTAAAATTGGACAATAGAAGATTGGAAAAACGTTGCCTGGTCTGATGAGTCTTGATTTTTGCTGCATCATTCCATCTGAAATACATTCCATAGAGTCAGAATTTGGCGTCAACAACATGAAAGCATGGATCCATCCTGCCTTGTATCATTGTGGTGCAATGGTGTGGTGGATATTTTCTTGGCACACTTTGGGCCCATTAGTACCAACTGAGCATCGTGTCAATGCCACAACCTACCTAAGTATTGTTGACCATGTCTATTTCATTATGACCACATTCTTTATGACCTCATTTGGTTGGCTGATTCCAGCAGGATAACGTGCGATGTCATAGTGCAAAT
Organism: Danio albolineatus; assembly: GCA_903798035.1. Classification (NCBI taxonomy): domain Eukaryota; kingdom Metazoa; phylum Chordata; class Actinopteri; order Cypriniformes; family Danionidae; genus Danio; species Danio albolineatus. Next base: position 5,570,662 of record CAIGQQ010033860.1, read on the forward strand.
CATTTCAGACTGGATTCTTCGACATGACAATGAGTTCACTGTACTCAAATGGCCTCCACAGTCACCAGATCTCAATCCAATAGAGCTCCTTTGGGATGTGGTGGAACGGGAGATTCACATCATGGATGTGCAGCCAACAAATCTGCAGCTGTGTGATGCTATCACCTCAATATGGACCAAAATCTCTGAGGAATATTTCCAGTACCTTGTTGAACCTATGCCACGATGGATTAAGACAATTCTGAAGGCAAAAGTGTGTCCAACCCGGTACTAGTAAGGTGTACCTAATAAAGGTATCTAAAAAAGGTTGTTTTTTTTGTTCTTTTTGGCTTGCATTGTAGTAAAAATATTTGTGAGTAATCCGACATGAAACATGCAAAAATTACATTAGTCCCAAATTCCTATATAGTACTAGATTTAAAGTATTAAAGTTTATGCAAACTATAACCTGGTCTGGATGAGTTGTTTATGCTCTGTGTGATTGCGTTCTGCGAGACCGGTCTTATGGAATGTCACATCGAGCGTGACGAGAGGGAGGGTAGACAGACAAAAAAGCAGCGATTGTTTCCAAGGTTTACACAGTTTGTTAATGGGTCTCATGAGGGCATTTATGGTAAGATGCACATTCGCCATACCATACTGAGAATCCAGGACTTGAGACTAAATCACTGCCCCACAGGCAGAACCTGACAACAGGCAAGTTTTGAGTTTACTGTAACTAAGACAAATGGGCATTTGAAGAAAACACACTACATTCCTCTCACAACTGAATATAATAAAGACAAAGAGAGGAATCACCGTTGCATGAATAAACTCAATGAATAAACCTTGGAATTGTTGCACTTTTCTTAAAGGTTTTTATTAAAGAGGTTATTTATTAAAGAGCCCCTATTATGGGTTTTTGAAAATGAGCTTCCATGCAGTGTGTAACACAGCTCTATTCAATACACACAGCAAGACTGGTGACAGAGGGGTTTGATGAGCATGAAAGTAAAGTTGAACATCTCCCATTGCGGGGAAACAAGGTGGCACAGTGGATAGCACAACCACCTCACAGCAGGAAGGTCACTGGTTTGAGCCTCAGCTGGGCCAGTTGGCATTTCTACGTGGAGTTTCTGTGTTGGCATTTCTGTGTGGTCATCCGCTGCGTAAAACATATGCTGGATAAGTTGGCGGTTCATTACGCTGCGGCGACCCCAGATTAATAAAGGGACTAAACTGAAAAAAAAATGAATAAATGAATCTACTATGGGACGCCACGGTGGCGTAGTGAGTAGCATGTTCGCCTCACAGCAAGAAGGTCGCTGGTTCGAGCCTCGGCTGGGTCAGTTGGCAGTTTGCATGTTCTCCCTGTGGTTGCGTGGGTTTCCTCCAGGTGCTCTGGTTTCCCCCACAAGTCCAAAGATATGCAGTACAGGTGAATTGGGTAAGCTAAATTGTCCGTAGTGTATGTGTGTGAATGAGAGTGTATGGATGTTTCCCAGAGATGGGTTGCGGCTGGAAGGGCATCCGCTGCGTAAAAACAAATGCTGGATAAGTTGGCGGATCATTCCGCTGTGGCAACCCCGGATTAATAAAGGGACTAAACCGAAAAGAAAATGAATGAATGATTGAATCTACTATGGCCTGTACAGTTACCTGAACTAAATATTATTGAGCCACTGTGGGGTGTTTTGGAAATGTTTTCCTTCACCGGCATCAAAAAGAGACCTGGCCACTATTATGCAATAGCTCAAAATCTCACTGGCCACTGCACAGTACTTGTTTCTGTCGTTCCCAAGACAAATTGATGCTGTATTAGCCACAAAAGGAGACCCTAGACCGTACTAATAAAATATTGGGGTCTAAAACCAGGCTTTTTATTTTCATCGTCCAACCCATATATATGAATAGCCATACTACTGTATATCTCTTCGATAGTTATCATGACAGAATTACAGGGAGTGCAGAATTATTATGAGTATTTTGACCACATCATCCTCTTTATGCATGTTGTCTTACTCCAAGCTTAATAGGCTCGAAAGACTACTACCTATTAAGCATATTAGGTGATGTGCATCTCTGTAATGAGAAGGGGTGTGGTGTGCTATATCAGGTGTGTATAATTATTAGGCAACTTCCTTTCCTTTGGCAAAATGGGTCAAAAGAAGGACTCGAAAGGCTCCGAAAAGTCAAAGAGGCTGTCTGGGAGGCTATGGTTGCTGCTGCACGCAATGTTGATGGTGAACAGATCAAAACACTGACAGAATCCATGGATGGCAGGCTTTTGAGTGTCCTTGCAAAGAAAGGTGGTTATATTGGTCACTGATTTGTTTTTGTTCTGTTTTTGAATGCCAAAAATGTATATTTGTGTTGAGATGTTATATTGAGATGTTATATTGGTTTCACTGGTGAAAATAAATAATTAAAATGGGTATATATTTGTTTTTTGTTAAGTTGCCTAATAATTATGCACAGTAATAGTCACCTGCACACACAGATATCCTCCTAAAATAGCTAAAACTGAAAACAAACTAAAAACTACTTCCAAAAATATTCAGCTTTGATATTAATGAGTTTTTTGGGTTCAATGAGAACATGGTTGTTATTCAAAAATAAAATGAATCCTCAAAAATACAACTTGCCTAATAATTCTGCACTCCCTGTACATTTCTGTGTGTGCAGATAAGATTTTAGGCAGCCATAGTAGATTATACCTAAACGTACCAAGAGTTTTGTCATTTTTCCTGGACCCGCATTTTCGAAATAGCCCAATTGTGCAGAAAAAAATGCAACCCTGGCAACATTGCTACCAAGGAGCTTCAGTGCAACTTGTGTTACCTTGAATAAGGCAGCCTTGCTGTTGTGAGCAGAAAAGCATTTTTTTTATATGCTCATCTACTCTGTCTGCAAATCATCACCGCAAGTATACAGCATGTGAAGGATGTGACGGTCTGTTCAGGAAGCAGGTATTAGGCCGCATCAGCACCTGAGGTGGAGAACGCGTCTCGTTGAGAGCGCGTTTAGCATTACCGCAACTTCATTGATAACTTTGAAAAGGCTGTCATGAGAAATCAATACAAGTTCATCATAGAAATTAGATGCACCTCGCCGGTGAAATGCCTTATGGGGAGAAATGCAGAACCGAATTGGATTTCCCTCTCTCTTCAGGTTTTATCGGCAGCATGTGTGCTCCAAGATCTGTTGAACACCGTCCAAATGAATTCAGCAGACATTCGGTTTTCAGCTCAAAGCAAATTTTTGCAGTCAACCTCACTGACACCAATTAGACTGGTATATAGATCACAGCTGACGCTTCTCCAATGCTCGGAATGAATCAGGTGCTTTTGTTCCTTGTAGGCCTTTGCTTTGAACTCTTACGAAAAGTTTTTTTTTTTTTTTTTTTTTACGAGCAGCTTGAAATAGTTGTTGAGTTTGTCATCGTATGATTAAAAAGTAATAATTGTTAACAGTTTCATATATTTTTCAGTAGATTTCCATGGAAGCATAATGTATTTAGTGTTCACTGAAAATGTATTATTTTAGATCTCAAGCGGTGGTTGCATCATTCACCACTCTATTTCATGTACATGCAAACTGCTGTATTAATTTCATTCTTTGTGCTGTGGAAAAAGTTAACTTAAGGCTGCGACTATTTCATTTCCTATTTGACTTAGTCCCTTTATTAACCTGGGATCGCCACCGCGGAATGAACCACCAACTTATCCAGCATATGTTTTACGCAGCGGGTGCCCTTCCAGCTGAAACATCCATACACACTCACTCACACTCATACACTACGGACAATTTAGCCTACCCACTTCACCCATACCACATGTCTTTGGACTGTGGGGGAAACCGCACCACCCGGAGGAAACCCACACAACCATGGGGAGAACATCTCCACACAGAAATGCTAAATGACCCAGCCGAGGCTCGAACCAGCGACCTTCTTGCTGTGAGGTGAACATGCTACTCACTACGCCACCGTGGCGCCCTCTTTTTAAATTTGTATTTAATATTTTTCTGTAACATATTACAAATTTGGGTGCAGTAATTTTGGACCATTATCATTAGTTATTTTGTTAGATGAGCTCCAGATCTAATGTATATACACATATAATATTGTATTCAAAATATGAATGTAAAAGATAGATTCGTGAGGGGTGAACAACATTTTCTGTTCAGATATATTCCACATTCTATTATTTCTGAATTACAGGTCCCACTTTATATTAAGTGTCCTTAAATACTTCGTACTTGCATCAAAAAATAAATACAATGTACTTACTGTGTTTATAATGTATTTGAGAATCCTTTTGCTGAGATAGGGGTAGAGTTAAGGACAAGTTTGGTGGTATGGGTAGGTTTAAGGGTGGGTTAAGGTGTAAGTGATGGTCAACAGTGTACAGTATTTACAAATGTAATTACATTAATTAATTACAGATGTAATTACGCGCAAAACTAAGGGCTGAGGGGTAGAATTGGGATTGGCCCTTATTCTTGTGTTTAAAACTCTGTCATTACATTACTTTAGTGCCTCAGAGTCATTCAAATCTTATTATTAAGTGCTGGATTATTGCACAAGAAAGTTTTTTATAACAACAAGTTTTGCAAACACGTTTTATATCATGTCAAATACATTTTTTTTGTGCATTTAACTATTTAAAAAAAATAGTTTTGCTTCTCTTGATTTTTCCTCTTTTTAAATTTGTATTTAATATTTTTCTATAACATATAAATTTAGGTGCACTAATTTTGGACCGTTATCATTAGTTATTTTGTTAGATGAGCTCCAGATCTAATGTATATACAAATATAATATTGTATAGCTTCCTATTCAAAATATGAATGTAAAAGATAGATTCGTGAGGGGTGAACAACAATTTCTGTTCAGATATATTCCACATTGTATTTTTTAGAATTACAGGTCCCACTTTATATTAAGCGTCCTTAACTAC
>CAIGQQ010033860.1:5586303-5598375 GCA_903798035.1 Danio albolineatus
TAATTATTACTGAATGTTTGTTGTTATGATGAAGAATATAGCAATACGCTGTTGTACAAAAGCAGTGATTTGTTTTCAATATGTTCTGGCATCGGGCTGCTGACACGGACATGACGTGGTGACGTGACGTGGTGATGTGACGTAGTAGCGTCACGGAAAGGAGGTGCTTGGGGAAAAAGACTCGCTCAGACGATTCATATGGGAGTCGGTGGGAAAATGAGGTAAAAATAAATAGATATTATAAGACATCGAAAGTGTTTTTTAACCTTGCATACATATCATCCTGTTGTTTGGGACTTCAAAAAGTGAAATTTAACCGTTCTCAACCCAACATATGAGCTCTTTAATTGAATTTTTTGCATTTATGAAGACAAAGCTTCGTTCTGGATGTGACACTTTTCTGTTATGGATGTGATGGATGTGAAATTTCCACTTGTGAGATTTTGGTAAATCAAATATAATAGTTTGAAAACACTGACCGAGACATTTTTGAGTATTTGTACAGCACTGTAAAATACTCAACATATTGCTACAAACCATCTCAGTTAAAAAATAAAAATAAAAATAATAATCTATATGGGCTTTGAGCTTACTCAGGGATGTGATTCTTCCGTATAATTCATTCTGAACATCATTTAGGGATGTAACTGTAAACTTACCTAGGCTGTTGTGTATAATGATATTGTGTAGTCCTATAATGTGCGCGTATGTGTTGGCCGCTGATCATGAATTTGTTCTTTGCACACTTCTTTTGCTCTCTCAAAGGCATGTGATTAATAAATAAACCTTTTTTGTGTGTGTATTTTGCTTTGTGAAGCAGTACTTTCAATCTGTTCATGGGACTGTCCTGTTCTACACTCTATTTAAATGGGGCTCTGGGAGTAGAGGTGGACATGAACATGCTCATCAGCAGAGCAGACATTGCCTTTGGAGTAAGCCAGCAACATATGAAGGATGTAAAAGAGCAGAGACTGATGACCAAGCTAGAATGACAAGCAGGAGTGAGGAACAAGTCCTGAACTCGGCTGATTCGGTCCTGCTGCAGCAGAAAGCTCTACAGGAAGCCAATCATGCCAGCTGCCATAATACCTAATTCATCAACCCTGTGCTGAGGCACTGCTGACCTTTAGTGCATGACGAACCTACTCGTCGCCATATCAGGAGATTGATTCTTTGCAGTTTCAACTGGATTCTGGATTTCACAAATGTTCTGGTTACAACACCTGCGCAGTAGACCCTGTTGTGATCCATGGGGAAATTGTTGCAAGTTTTAATGGCTTTTTTTTTTTTATGGACCATTTTTGCAAGTCTGTTATGATGCATTTAATGGTCATCAGCATCTTAAATGCTTGAAAGTTTTTAATATTTTGATAAAAAAAAAAAACAGAACTGTGAAAAGGATCCATTGTGCGTTAAACCTCTAAGTCTAATCTCCCGTTCCTTTTAAGGGTCAGTTGTATAGCACCATGGTGCATTTGCTATTTACATGGCAGACTTTGTAAGTGAAAAAAACTGAATGCTTCACTGTGGAGAAAACAGTTAAACAGACCATCTGCTTGAGGATGAAGAATAAGCCTCCTTCATTTGGCCTCTTTACTTTACTTTTACTCTTTACTTTACTCCTTTACTTTTATGGATAAGGAAACGGTGTTGTACACACTCCACTAAAGACATCCATCAGCCTGCATATTTAATTTCGTTTGTTAAGAGCAAAGATTTGTTTCAAAACTATTTCTAAACTCAGTTCTAATTTCCAGCAAATGAATAAATGAACAATAATAACGAAGTGTGGTCAAAAAAACGAGTAAAATCAAAGCACACGTCCTATTCTTATGCTGCATATGGTGATGCATACGTTTCCAAAAGCCGACAAGTAGACAAATCTAACCTTGTTTTTATTAAAACAAATGTAAATATGTATATAATAAATATAATTGATAATAATAATAATAGCAATATTATACAAATGCAAATCGTCATGAATAAACTCAAACCCCCCCCCTCCTCGAGATAAAGAAGGCAAAGAGGCAGTGGTTTTTATATTTATGTAGAAAATAGTTTTTGTATCATTTTAATCCTTTATTTTTTTTCCATATGTAAAGATATTTGTGTGTTGCTGTACATGCTGTGTGTATTAAGTTATGTGTAAGCATTTGAACCTGCATAGTCACATAACTAACATGCTCTGTGCTGGACTTTAGAGCAACTTTTAGCTGGTCAATGGCACTGTAAGGTGTTGGTATAAGTGAGGATTGAACCCAGGTCTCTAGGATTCAAAGCTGGGGTTTGCTACAGATAAACACCTCCACAGATAAACCCAAGAGCAGGAGATTAATAAGGGAACTTGAGGCAGTAGTTTCAGAAAAAAAACAAATGATCTTTACTTGAAAAATAGAATAGAAAGTTCAACAGAAATAACTAAAGCTTCTAGTAAACAGGTAAAACAAAACAGACACAAGGGTCAAAAAAGTAGGGATGGCTGACGTGAAACTGAGGTTTCGACACAGTGTCGAGATCCCGAAGCGCAAGTGTTTCGAAACACTGCACCGAAGCAGGATCTGAAACACCTAGGTTCAAACCACCAGGTCACGTGACTAAAGTGTTTCGAAACACCTGATCACGTGACTTAAGTGATTCAAAGCATCGATCAGTTCAGATGCTCTTCGAGACCTGGGCGAGTCCCCATTTGACTGACAGGGTCAAAATCAACCTCTGTCTCAAATGGCCTGGTCTTTTAATATTTTTACTGTTTTATGGTGTAGTTTGGATAGGATACAGCTGCTGATACGCCATCGATATAGCATCATTTTTGTAACACTGTATAATAATAATTAATATTTTTACAGTACTGTGATGATTGGGTTTAGGGTAAAAATTAATAACATATAATAAATAGTCAATTTTGTGAAATTAATGTATAACTATGGTTAACTTCTGGCCACAGCCGTAGGTGATCTAACAACAACCCTGTTTTATGACCAAAACAAGACATATTTATTCACAAAGTGTTTATTCAATATATATGTCATATCAGTGTATATGTCAGACCAATGTTGAAACAAAACAATACAAGAACAGAGCAATTCAAACTGATATTAAAGGATTTCAAAATGATTGTAACAGCCTGGATTCGAACCCACTATACCTGCGTGGTAGTCAGGAAACCTACCCGCTCCACTAAATTGCCTGGAGATCCACCGGTGCAAAGTGGGGTTCCAGTGCAATACATAGAAAATGACGACTAGATGTCACCGTAGAGTGGGGTTTCGAAACGTTTCGAAGCTTCGACACATTTGCTTCGACTGTTTCAGTGTTTCATGAAGCCTCGCTTTGCCCACCACTACAAAAAAGCACAACAATAATGTGTCACTTAGCTTCTTAAGAGACTCAGAACACCAGGCGATAATGGCTCAAGACTGAACACACTAGAACAGGGATCACCAATATCGGTCCTGGAGGGCCGGTGTCCTGCAGGGTTTAGCTCCAACTTGCCTCAAAACACCTGCCTGGATGTTTCAAGTATACCTAGTGAGAGCTTGATTAGCTTGTTCAGGTGTGTTTGATTAGGGTTGGAGCTAAAATCTGCAGGACACCGGACCTCCAGGAACAAGTTTGGTGACCCCTGCACTAGAATGTTCCACACAGGCAAATACACAGATGTAGCTAATCTAGCTTGAGTGGTGGCACACAGCAGAAGGTGGGAAAGTGATGCCATCCACTGTTCTGGAGAATGCATAGAAATGGGTTCTAGTGTGTGAAGAGTGAGGAGCACCTCCTTCTGGTTAGGAGGAGGATTGCAGTTTGATGGATTCCTACAGGCACAGCCTATTTCAGTCCCTCAAAATATCAACACTCCAACAATGCGCCTTAACACACCTCCTTTCTATACCAGCACACCCATGAGTCCACAAAGTGGTGCAAATGGATTTGCTATTTAAACAACGTGGCGCAAAATGTAAAAATTAGGGTTGCGCTGGTCTAAAAATAGCAACAAATCACACCATACACATCTTGCGCCTTATTGCGCCAGGTGAATGCTAGGACCTATTGTTTTACTTCGATTCATTGATTGTCTCCTTTAGCCGAATAGCATAGTAAACTCTCCATAGAATGTGCTCTTCTGATATTTACCTACTGTACACTGTACTCTGCATCTTACTTGGCTGTCTGGTACGATTTTTCACATAGAGTATTATACAAATGTACACTCATCATAGGCTAGAGAAAAGCTATGAATTTGGGCCCAACTGCCTCCTGACAACATTGCTAAAGTTTTTCTCTAATATCAACAGCCCAGCAATGCTCCCAGCAACCATCCCAGTAACAACCCAAAATACTCAAGCAACTGTCTAACATCCTAGCATTGCCCTGTCAGCCATTAAAAACATGCCAACAGCCAGATCAACCACCCAGCAACATCCTTGCACAGACCGAGTGAACACCCACAGAAAAGCCAGGCAGATTGTCTGGAATGATCCACGCAAACAAACACACAGACTGCTGCTGTAGCTGACAAAGTCTCCCGTTATCTCCGCGAGGCTGGACTGAGTGTGTCAGCCTGCTGTGAGGGTCTTTTAGAGAGAACGCTATGATTCACACACCAAAGGCACATATCGAGAAATGTTTCAGCTGCCTATCTGTAGAACTTTCCTGGTGGTCATTGATCGCCATATTTCTCTCAGCTCTGACATTTTCTTGTTTCATTATTGTCAGATTCACAGTGTATGAATTGAGAGACCAAAACACGGTCCCACTTTATGTTAAGTGGCCTTAACTACTATGTACTTACATGTAAATATAATTACAATGTACTTACTGTGTTCATAATCTATTGCAGAACACTTCTGGTGCTCTTGAGGTGGGATATGGGTACGGTTAGAGACAGGTTTGGTGGTATGGGTGGGTTTAAGAGTGGGTTAAGGTGTAAGGGATGGTCAACAGTGTAATTAAAGATGTTTTAGAATTACAGAAATTAATTACAATTCAATTCAATTCATCTTTATTTGTATAGCGCTTTTACAATGTAGATTGTGTCAAAGCAGCTTCACATGCATTATAAAAAATTGAAACAGTGTCAGTCCAGTTTTCAGTGTTGAAGTTCAGTTTAGTTCAGTTCAGCGTGGTTTAATATTCACTGCTGAGAGTCCAAACACTGAAGATTAATCCAGCGTTGCGCAGCCCTACAAGTCCCGAACCATGCAAGCCAGAGGCAACAGCGGCAAGGAAAAAACTTCACCAATTGGCGAAACCTCGAGAGAAACCAGGCTCAGTTAGGCACGACCATTTCTCCTATGGCCAGACGTCTTGTGCAGAGCTGCATCTAGGCGCTGGGGCTGGAGAACGCTGGACGTCCATCACGGAGAGACCACAGGTGGGTCACCGGCTGGTGAACAGGCTGGCCCTTCGGAAACAATGCGAGGACTCGTCTGTTACTGGGGTCTTACAGGGATCGGGCTCATGCTCTCCACTCCTCCATGACCACCACAGCAGCTGCTCAGGATACGGCCTGGTCCAGGATCATGGAAGCCTCGGGAATAATAAAAAACAGACTAACATAAGCGCAGATGCCAGTCCAATTATAATGTCTTTTGGGAAGTGTTACCGGCTCCGTTTGCCCTAAATAATGCAGACTAACAATCCTTCAGAGGATTTGGATTCCAGATGTTTCCAGATGGAATACAGATGTAATTACATGCAGGTATTTAATCAAGCATAAGTACAGCATATAAACATGTATTTACACAATAAGTCTAATGTAATTATTAATTACAGTGTAAGCACATAGTAGTTAAGGCCACTTAATATAAAGTGGGACCCAAAATGGTTCTTTTATGGCATTACTGAAAGATTCCTTTACACATCTATGAAGCCAAAAACTATGCATTTCCATCTGCCTTTTTTCCAATGGCGTATGTCAGTGCTGAGCTGCAGATATGAAGCTCATATTCTGGTCAACGATTGCCATATTTCTCTCCGCCTTAACAACACCTGTGTGTTTCATAGCCCGTTTCAAACAATAAGTCATTTTCTTTTCGTTTTTTCTTTATTGCTCAGATATAGTTTCATTAAATCTTTCAAAAAAATCTTTGAAAGATCCATTCTGAGATGTTCAAAATGAAGCAGATGGCGCTGTATACTTTACACATAGCCATACACTAGAGGTCTGCATGACCCCACCAGATTTCTTGCAACACAGGAATAAATTCACAGATAAAAGGCGGTAGCCGTTGGTAACTCTGGTGTAATTTGAACACGTGCGGTCTAACAATATAGCGTTCTCGGGTCCCAACGTTATTTCAGAACAGCATATCTGTGATTTTTTCATTCTTATCTCTGAAGCCAGTGCTCACGACTGTTGCTTGCTTTCCGCACATGCTTTTTTTTTGGAAGTCTGTGCGCGCATCATCTGCATAACAGTCCTCAGCGCTTTACCAACATGGGAGAGCAAAGTGAAGATGCGCTGTCCTTCAACTTGCATTAGAAAACAGTCAGTTTACTGTTAGGAAACCCACATCAGGCAAGTCTGGTGTAAGGGAGCCATTTTCATGCATTATAGATGCAAATGAAAAAAAAAATTGATGTGATAATACCTCAAAGTTAAGACTGGAACCTCAGGTTTAAGGTAACACTCATGTCTCATCACAAAGGGACAAATAAAACTGACATTTAGCCCATAATCCTTGCACAACCTACAGTTTCATCTGTTATCTCTCTCTTTTGGTAGTACCCAATTCGAATGTGAGATTTTGGAAACCAGATCTAAATTTAGCCAGAACGGTCGAGTTGGGTAGAAAATTATTCTAAGCACGTAGCAGGTGAACAAAGGCTGAATATACAGCGGGAGCGGTCGAGTGTGGAATAAAACAGTCCCGCACAGACCTCTACAGTACTCTGATTGTATCCATTTTCTTACAAAAAAGACTTAAATATAAAAGTGTATTTAATAAAGGTTGAAGCAAATTATAAGAGTGATCATTGTGAGCAGTCAGAGTTACCCTAACTTTACCCAAAACGTACCCTAACTAGTGTATTTTAGATTCGCTAAAATGTAGACAGTGCCCTCTAGTGGATTTGTGATCTGAATTGTGCAACGAAACAATCCCGAAGCAACTTATTTTACATTAAAAAGTAAATAAAATAAAACAAAACATGGGCGCCACGGTGGCCTAGTGAGTAGCACGTTCGCCTCACAGCAAGAAGGTCGCTGGATCGAGTCCCGGCTCGGTCAGTTGGCATTTCAGTGTGGAGTTTGCATGTTCTCCCCGTGGTTGCGTGGGTTTCCTCCGGGTGCTCAGGTTTCCCCCACAAGTCCAAAGACATGTGGTATAGGTGAATTGGGTAGGCTAAATTGTCCATAGTGTATGCGTGTGAATGTGTGGATGTTTCCCAGAGATGGGTTGCGGCTGGAAGGGCATCCGCTGTGTAAAAAATATGCTGGATAAGTTGGCGGTTGATTCCGCTGTGGCGACCCCGGATTAATAAAGGGACTAAGCCGACAAGAAAATGAAGGAATGAGTTAATAAAACAAAACATAGGACTAAGGCATGTATTTTCAATAAGCTGTATGCTGATCTACAGGCATAAAACTCATATTGTATTTGCTGATCACCATATTTCTCTCAGCTCTGTCAACATGAGTGTTTCATGACCCCAAATTAAAAAAAAGAAAATTAGGACCGTATGGAAAACACAATTTTTTTTTTTTTTTTAAAGTAGTGATTACATTGCAGACAATACAACACGCATTATTTAAGGTGTTCCTCATGATTCTTAGAGTTTGTTTTTTGTTTTTTCAAAATAAACATGTTTTCCAATTTTGGTTCTTGTAACACATTTCAAAAAAGTTGGCACAGGAGCAGTTTAGGGCAGTAATCAGGCAAATTGGTTAAATAATGAAGTGATTAGAAACAGGTGATGTCAAGAGGTGATTGTAATTATGATTTGGTACAAAAGCAGCATCAAGGAAAGGTCTAGTCCTTTAGGAGTAAAGATGGGCTGAGGATTGCCAGTTTGCCAACAAATTAGTAAGAAAATTATTAAAACGTTAAAAAACAATGTTCCTCAATAAAAGTTAGGAAGACATTTATATATTTCACTCTCAACAGTGCAAAACATCATTATAAAATCTTCAAAGAATCTGGAGGAATTTCGGAGCGAAAAGTAGGGCTGGGCAGGTAATCGAAAAGTAATTGAGATCAACATTCAGAACCTATAATCAATCTAATTTTTCCAGGTCAATTTTTAAAATTACTTTCCCTATGTGTCACGTCACCCTGCTTTGTTAAAGGTTGTGGCTAATTTCTACTTCTGCTGCCATTTTGCAGCCACATCTGATCTCTGGTCAAGTAGGACAATGGACTCATTCTTGAGCTTTACTTTGCACTAAATTGACGATGATTGGAAGCTGCGCCAGAGATGCCTTTAGATGTCATTTAAAACTTGTCAGTAAACTTTGAGGGCAAACAAATTTAATAAATATATAAGGCGCCACGGTGGCGTAGTGAGTAGCATGTTCGCCTCACAGCAAGAAGGTTGCTGGTTCGAGCCTCGACTGGGTCAGTTGGCATTTCTGTGTGGAGTTTGCATGTTCTTCCCATGGATAAGTTGGCGGATCATTCCGCTGTGGCGACCCTGGATTAATAAAGGGACTAAGCCGACAAGAAAATAAATGAATAAATGAATGAAAAAAATAAAATAAAAAATAAATAAATAAATAAATAAATCGTTCATTAGTTGTAATCGAGTTATAATGTTAAATTAATAGAAATTTAGATTTTAGGCCAAATCGCCCAGCCCTAGCGAAAAAGACAAAGGTGGAAGCCTAAGCTGAATTACCGTAATCTCCAATCTCTCAGGTGGCACTGCATCAAGAATCTCCTTCATCTGTAAGCGAAATCACCACATGGGCTTAGGACTACTTTTGCAAATACCACAATACATAGTTACATCTACAAGTGCCAGTTAAAACTATACTGTGCCAAAAGGAAAGGCCTATGTTAACAGTGTCCAGAAATGTTCTCGACTTAGCTGGGTAAACTTGACTTCTCTGACTGACCTGCCTGAGGTCCCAACCTGTCTCCAATAGAGAATGTGTGGTGCATTTTGAAGCGCAAAAGGCAACAACAAATACCCTGTACTGTTGCCCACCTAAAGACTTGTTTGCAGGAAGAATGGGACAAAATTACATCTGAAACACTTCAACACTTGGTGAATTCAGTTCCTTAACACTTTTGAGTGTTGTGAAAATGGCAACATTGGCAATATTACAAAGTGGTAAATGCTTTACTGTTCCAACTTATTTTTATATGTGTTGCAGTAACTGAAATTGTAATATATGTTTTATTTTAAAAAAGAAATCATGAGGAACACAAACCTGTTACCCAGCACTCACTTTTGGGGATTTACACCTACCTAACTTTAAATAGTAACAGTTCCTGACTCCAGTAAACTACAAACACAAACTAGGTATCATTGGAAAGAAGACACTCTGAGCTTTACAATGCTAATAGGGATCATGAGAAAAAAAAATTGTGTTCAATAATTGATATTCCATATACAAACACAGGAAAACATTAATGTAATGTTCTTGAAAAATATATAACATGAAAGCCAAGCATCTCATGAGTTTATATTTCAAATTTGATTAAGATAGCATGCAAAATGAGATTCCTGTAAAAAGTTTTCCGAGACTATATCGGTGTCCTTCTTTCCCTCGCCGTCAGAGGCATTTTCTCAAAACTTACCATCCCAAACTAAAACATCAACAGATGCTGAATGATTTGGTCTACATTCACAGTTCATGTATCTTTGGAAAGAAGACACTCTGGGCTTTATTATCTATCATCTAGAGTTTATAATGCTCAAAATGAAAAAAAAAAAAGGTAATCGATGCTTAAGTAATGTAAGAAACAATACACTGCACTAAACATTTAATATTTCATAAACAAATATATGAAATTAGTCCTGAAGCAATACAGAAAAGTTATAGGCCAAAGGCCACACATCTCCTGAGTACAATTTTCGAATTTGATGCCAATATTATGCAAATTTAATTTCTGGAATTATTTTTCTGAGCCAATGTCTTGTGACTTTTCTCCTGCTCCTTGTTTGGGGCGAAGCAGTCAGATGGCCACATATGTACTGGACCACACAGGTCTGCAACTGTTGTATTTTCTGCAGTGGAATATAGAAATTACTTTCTTTATTTGCGTTTTCCATAATGGGTCACACTTTTTTTAATGGTCGGTTTGTTGAATTGAAGTTACATTGCAACTAATTCTGATTAGATGTTAAGTAGACTGTTAGGTTGGGGTTAGTGTAAGTTGACATGTATTTGCAAAGTTTCTTATAGTCAGTTAAATGTCTGTTGAATGTCAGTATCAACAGATATTAAGTAGACAGTCTACTAATACTCAAATGGACCATTGATGTAAAGTGTTACCCCATATTGTCCCAAATGTTCTGATTTGGGGTTGTAAAACAAAAAAAACATTTTCTTAATTCTTTATTCCTCAGATTCGCAGTGTCTGTATTATTTGTCTTTTTTTTTCATTTTAATGGTGAAGAGAGCTTCTCTGGAGTTCTTATTAAATGAACACTGATGAATGAAATCCTGTCGCACTAATCAGTGCTGTTCCTCTGAAGTGTTGCTGTGAACATTCTCGTGAGTCGGCTGCAGAAATATATAAACTCACGCCACAAATTTGCTCGTAACATGAGGCTTGTTAAAATGCTCAGCCTGTGGCGTTTCTGCTGCACGTACCTTCCAACTTTAATTGAAGCTGGAAATTTCACTGAAGTTAATATAGTTTAATGAAAAGTGTCTTCTCGTGAAATACCTTATATCTGTGTTTTATTGCAGATACAGAATGCAGATGATGTTCTAATCACACCGTTGGAGAGATTCAGGAAAGAACAGATCGGAGCGGCCAAAGTAAGTCGTCCTGTTTCACTTTAGACAATAACCAAAAATACCTTGGTGTTTGGACTAGAAACCAACATGAGACTGATTTATTTGTGTGTGTATGTGTGTGTGTATTTGGAAACACATTAATGTTTAGACCATGAATAAATACCTACAAGATCCTTTATTTATGATTCAAGTGCTTCCTTTTAAGGTTTCTTGCTATTAGCTTGACTTGATGATACCCAAATATAGCAATATTGTATAAATGTTTAGCCATTGCAAGAGTTCCTTCACACCATTCAATAAAAAGTTCAGAAGTGTGCCAGTGATGTTACCATAGATATTCTAAAAACCTTATTTAAGGGATAGTTCACCCAAAACTGAAAATTTGGTCACTATTTAATGGAGGGGCCTGGGTAAGAGGGGGCATCCAGAGTGTATTGTTAAGGCTTGGTTGTGTTTATAAGATGCAAAGTAATGTGTGCCCATGCTTCATATGTAAAAAAATCACATATTGATTAAATACAGCTACTCAGCTAACATGAAAACGACTGTCATATTTCCTAGTTCCTCCAAAAGCCCGCCCTCATGACGCTCTGATTGGTCAGCTAACATAATGTGCTGTGATTCACAGATTGGCTCTACGTCACCAGGAAGTGTCACGCCTCTACTAGTCTAGCAGACACTTTGTTATTATGTAAATAATGTCAGTCAGTGTACAGTCAGTTCAGTGTTGTCAGGTCAGTAGGGCAAAAACAGCCAACAACATAACGAAAGGGTAGTCAAAATTGAACAATACAAAGGGTTAAAATAAGCTTTTTGTTTTGCACTGCAACTGAAGATCAATAGTAAAAATTAAGTGTTACCTCTTCCCAAGAGGAAAAAACCTCCAACAATGAAGAATGCATGATTATATGGTGTCAAGTCAGTAGGGCAAAAACAACCAACAACATAGCGAAAGGGTAGTCAAAATAATAATAGTGAACTATACAAAGGGTTAAAATAAGCTCAAATCACACAATTATTGAGTTTTTTAAGGACAACTTAATTGTTTTACGTAATAACACAATATCAGATTTTGCCCAAATTTAGTTCAAACTAAACTTGTCCACAGCCTAAACACACACACACACACACACACACACACACACACACACACACACACA
>CAIGQQ010033860.1:5598385-5613109 GCA_903798035.1 Danio albolineatus
ATGAAGAATGCATGATTATATGGTGTCAAGTCAGTAGGGCAAAAACAGCCACCAACATAACGAAAGGGTAGTCAAAATTGAACAATACAAAGGGTTAAAATTAGCCCAAATCACACAATTATTGAGTTTTTTTGAAGACAATTTAATTGTTTTACGTTCAATCCACTTAAATTTTCAAAAACTAATAAGTAACTTAATTCCTTCATGTTGTCCCAACATAAATAGATTACGTGAAACAAAGCATTTTTTACAGTGTGCCTAAACAATAGCAACGTACACTAGCAAAATAAACATCACAATTTAGATTTCACAAGGACTTTAAATAACACAGTATCAGATTTTGCCCGAATTTAGTTCAAACTAAGCTTGTCCACAGCCTAAACAAACACACACACACACACACACACACACACACACACACACATATTTGGCTGCATTGCTGTAAGGTAGAACCTCATTATACATTAAAATAAGCAACATCAAAATGTCCAGCAGTTTGAGCCACTCGGGGGCTGAAAGATCACACACACATATTCAGTCACACGTATGTACAGCTACACTCACTCACGGATGAATATACACCTACAGACTCAAACACACATGCTGAGTGCCTTCCTTTAGGCGAGTGTTAGGTTCAGCCGTCTGTACATAACCCAGACCCTCTGATTTATATTCCTACCTCAAAGCCACTTTTGATTTATTTTGCATGAAAAGGGTTTGCGCTTTGTTGAAGGTTCACTTGCAGGACCAGAGGAGCGGTGTTTTCTGGTTGTTGTTGTTGTTTTTTTTGAGCGCATGAATGGACACGATGTAAGCAGAGACTGATTCTCATAAATCCAGATCAAGCGGTGTTGCGGAGCTGCCTCTTTTATGATTTTTCAGCAAAATTGTTTGTGCAGAATAACAGGGCGTTTAAAGGGGGAACTCTGCTTTTAGTCTCAGCACTAGACATTCTTTTGTTTAAAACAAAATGTGCCAAATGTTATGCTTGTCTATATAAAAAAAAATCTTATATTTTATTCATTCATTCATTTTCTTTTTCGGCTTAGTCTCTTTATTAATCTGGATTTGCCACAGCGGAGTGAACCGACAACTTATCCAGCATATGTTTTACACAGCAGATGAATCCACATTATTCACTGCAAATGTAGACATACTGTATGATGCTTCCTTTTGCCATGTTTGATGTCAGTGAGATCATTTAAAACAGTTAATAGTTAGTGAATAGTTTGAATAGTTAGTGGTGCAACCGGCTACTTTATTAGGTACACCTTACCAGTACAGGGTTGGACCCCATTTTGCCTTTAGAACTGCCTTAAACCTTAGTGGCATAGAAACAACAAGGTACTGGAAATATTCCTTAGACATTTTGGTCCATGTTGCCTTGATAAGATCACGCAGTTGTTGCAAATTTGTCGGCTGCACATCCATGATGTGAATCTCCTGTTCCACCACATCCCAAAGCTGCTCTATTGGTGACTGTGGAGGCCATTTGAGTACAGTGAACTTATTGTCATGTTCAAGAATCCAGTCTGAGATGACTCTTGCTTTATTACATGGCACGTTATGCTGCTGGAAGTAGCCATCAGAAGATGGGTACACTGTGGTCATAAAGGGATGGACATGGGCAGCAACAATACCTAGATAGGTATTTGACAAGATGCTCAATTGATACTAATGGGCCCAAAGTGTGCCAAGAAAATATCCCCCACACCATTACACCACTAGCAGCAGCCTGAACCGTTGATACAAGGCAGGATGGATCCATACTTTAATGTTGTTGATGCCAAAATCTGACTTTATCATCTGAATGTTGCAGCAGAAATCGAGACTCATCAGACCAGACAACATTTTTTCCAATCTTCTATTGTGCAATTTTGGTGAGCCTGTGTGAATCGTAGCCTCAGTTTCCTGTTCTTAGCTGACAGAAGTGACACCCGGTGTGTTCGTCTGCTGCTGTAGCCCATCTGCCTCAAGGTTCGACGTGTTTTGTGTTCAGAGATGTTGTTGTTCTGCATACCTCAGTTGTGACGAGTGGTTATTTGAGTTACTGTTGCCTTTCTATCAGCTGGAACCAGTCTGGCCATTCTCCTCTGACCTCTGGCATCAACAAGGCATTTGTGCCTGCAGAACTGCCGCTCACTGGGTATTTTCTCTTTTTCGGATCATTTTAAACCCTAGAGAGGGTTGTGTGTGAAAATCCCAGTAGACCAGCAGCATTTGCTGTCGTACTTTATCTTTTTATGTTTTTTCTTTTTCTTTTTTGTTTACATTTCTGCTGCTCTTTTTCTGCTGATTTTCTTTATTTTTTCTTGTGTTTTGCTGTTTGTGGATTTATTTATATATCTTAGTTTTGCTTTTGAGCTTTTTAATTTTTCTGTTGTTGTTGTGTGTTATTCCTATTGTATTTTGTTTTGTGATTGTGCTTTTTAATTATTTATATCTTAATTTATTTGCTTTTTTTATCAGCTTAATTTGTTGTTTTTGTTTTCCTTCTCGTATTTGGTCTCCTTGTTCTTATTTCTTCCTGCTGTACAGCAATTTGGCTCAGCCTCTGCCCATTTTAAACATACTTTATAAATAAATGACTTGACTTGGCAAGAAGATGCTATTGCATTATTTGTGCTTGGTAATAGAACAGCGTGAATATTCTTTGCGAACATAAAAATACAAAAAGAACAGCAAGGTGGTCACTGACCCTTATACAATATATCACATATATACTGTAGACGGCAATGCATGATAAAGACAGTACCGGACAAGTTTTCTTGCTGCCTATCCAAGTTTTAGGAACAACAAATAATAACTTGACTTCTAGTTGATCATTTGGCATCAGAAGTGGCTTTATGAAAGGTAAAGGCCTCTAGATTACGCTTATTTTAACAAAAATATATATATATATGATCATGCCTTGATTTTTAATTATTTAATTAGAACAGTAAACTGACTCAATTTACTAATAAAGTCATGTGGAATGGCAAAGAAAGTGTTCTTGCAGGACTCCCAGAGTTCATCAAGATTCTTTGGATTCATCTTCAATGCCTTCTCCTTCATCTTACCCCAGACATGTTCAATAATGTTCGTGTCTGGTGATTGGGCTGGCCAATCCTGGAGCACCATGACCTTCTTTGCTTTCAGAAACTTCGATGTGAAGGCTGAAGCATGAGAAGGAGTGCTATCCTGCTGAATAATTTGCTTTCTCCTGTGGTTTGCAATGTAATGGGCAACTCAAATGTCTTGATATCTCAGGCTGTCACCCTCCACTCTGCAAGCCCCCATACTGAATGTAACCCCAAACCATGATTTTTTTTCCTTCACCAAACTTGACTGATTTCTGTGAGAATCGTGTGTCAATGCAGGTTCCAATTGTCATGATCTCCAGCGATCCATTTCTGACAGATTGCTGGTGAACTACAAATGTGTTCAGGAACTACAAGCCCTGTCATGCACCACACACAGACACCTGTTTCCTGAACTCTGATAATTGCATGCACACAGCTGTAGCACTTCATGGACTGATTACATGGACTACTTATTCACCACAAAACACATTTCAATACAGAATCGTTAATGTTGATGTGCAGAGGTAATGTGGTTTTTTTTCTGTTTGTATTTTTGACCACAGCTTTGTTATATCGTTGATCCTGTTTAGTCACCTATTTTGACCATTGCCTGCTTTTTGACTACATTCCTGGATTGTCCCTTTTGTACTAGTCTCACCTGTGTTTATCTTCTTTGCCTGCACGAATAGTATTATTAAACTGCAATTGGATCCTTAACCCTGTTTCTCTCTCGTCTTGATCCCTGCACGTGGCACCAATAGCTTTTCTGCGGTATTTGTGATGATTGGGATGCAGTTTCATGTTTCCCCCAACATCTTAATTTTAATTTAGGTTTACTCATTTTCTGAGTTTTCTTTTGTTAGATTAGTTCCAGTTTTGGCTAAGGTACTGTCTTATCTAATGTATATGCACCAATCTATTATTGTAAAGCATCCAATATAGGACATGTTGAGCACTGCATGTACATCTCAATCTACAATTCATTCAGCTAAACAGAAGATGTGATGTTTATTGCATTCACCTCGCTCTCTTTCCCCCTTTGTCTCCTTTTTAACCACTTGTTAACCTTTAATAGCTTATCCTTTTCTCCTGTCCTATAAACACTCTTTAAATGAGGAGAATGGGTTGAACACTTGTGTGTGGAGTCATGAGCCTTAAAGGATTATGGGAATGTGGGTGATCGGCCCAAATTTAGTGTTCAGAGGAAGTGCAGACGTCCTTATTAGGGAATTACTGGCTTGCTGCAGCTCCAGCTGGTTAACAGAGTGAGGTCAGGAGCCCAAGAAAAGCCCAAAGCCCCGACAATTTCTTTTCACGCTGGTCGAGCAGCCTTTGCACCGCACCTCACAAGGCACGAGGCTTTTACTGCGGGACAGCACTTATGTATGGGTCATCAGAGCTCACAATCAGAACAAGCTGTGCAACTTTAAAGCAACACTACTGGAGGAACGTTTCAAAGCTGTTCTGTGCTGTTATAATAAATGCATCTCTATTTTTTGTGTTCTTTTAAAGTGCCGTCATTATGTGATTTTGGATTCTTTGCTTTCATATTGCGGTTTGTGGGTGTAAAAAGGAGGGTGGGAGGAACACAAAACTTATGTATTCTGATTTTTAATTTACAGTTTAGGTTAAATTTTGTTATGGTTAGGGAGATGAAATAAAACAATTGCATATGTTTTAAAAAATAATATTATTAATGACATAATATTAATAATAATAATAATGATAATAAATAAACAAACAAACAAACAAATAAATGAATAAAATTGCTTGATTTTATTATTATTATTATTATTATTAATATACTTTTTTTTCTGTTTACTTTAGTTTTCTTGTGATTTTCTTTATTTGTGTGTGTGTGTTTTGCTGTTTGTGGATTTATTTATATATATATTGCTTTGCTTTTGAACTTTTTTTTCATCTTTCCATTATGTTGTTGTTGTTTTGTGTTGTTCCTATTGTATTTTGTTTCATGTTTTGTGCTTTTAAATTATTTATATCATAATTTATTTTCTTTTTTTTTCTTAGCTTCATTTGTTGTTTTTGTTTTTCCTCTCGTACTTGGTCTCCTTTTTCTTATTTATTCCTGTTGTACAGCAATTTGGCTCAGCCTCTGCCCATTTTAAACATACTTTGTAAATATAATGATGAATAAACAAACAAATAAACAAACAAATAAATAAATAAATAAATAAAATTGCTTGATTTTATTATTATTATTACTTGTGAATGTTAACCATTAATACTGTTTTTTAAACAACTAATAATCTAATGTAATGTGTATTAATATATAGTAGCGCGTTTATCGTGAATGGTAATACACCCAAAGCGCTTCACAATCATGAGGAGGGTCTCTCCACACCACCACCAGTGTGCAGCATCCACTTGGACGATGAGATGGCAGCCACAGGACAACGACACCAGTGCGCTCACCGCACACCAGCTATAGGGGGAGTGGAGAGACAGTGATAGAGCCAATTCGGTTAATGGGGGGGCAATGATGGGAATTTGGCCAGGACAATGGGGTTACACCCCTACTCTTAACAAGAAGTGTCATGGGTTTTTAATGATCACAGAGAGTCAGGACCTCGGTTTAACGTCTCATCCAAAAGACGGCGCTCACTGACAGTATAGTCGCCTTCACTATACTGGGGCATTAGGACCTCCTGCTGGAGGTTGGGTTGCAGCTGGAAGGGCATCCTCTGCGTAAAACAAATGCTGAATAAGTTGGCGGTTCATTCCACTGTGGCGACCCTGGATTAATAAAGGGACTAAGCCGAAAGGAAAATGAATAAATTAATGAATAAATAAAATAGAAAAAATACAATAAATACAATAAAATAGAAAACTTCAGAAGTCATCCAGGCGCTCGCAGTTCTCCATAGAGAACAACATCGTGCGCTGGTTAAACTAAAGGAAGATCTTTACCAACGTTTCCAAGTCCTCGTGGAGGCCCAGCGGGAGGAGTGCGAGCTAATCCGGAGTCTGCTAGCCCAGGAGATCCGGCCCGCTCCGACATCTGCCACCCACCCTCCAATCATGCTACAGAAAATGGCTGTGGAGGACGACCCGGACATGTTTCTCGATCTGTTTGGGAAGGTGGTCCACAGGCCAGGTGCACAGATGGCTGTAGCCGACTTCCTCTCTAGGGCGGGCGGTGGGGGTATGTGGAGAGGTAAGCATGATCGAACACCCAAAAATGGGGGAGAGCATGCTCAGAGCCCGGCAGCTAATCAGCAGGCCAATCAAAAATAATAAATAACACCAGGTTATTCTTGTGATTGGGCCGGAGAGACACCTTCTTAAGGAGGAGAGAAGGAGCAGCCGGGAGAAGAGAGAGCACTTACACACACAGAGATACACATGTGGTGTCAGATACGTTCAAAGAATAAAAACTTCTGATTTACTTTTTATCACCGACCCTGTCTTCTTCTTCCCACAAACAACGAACATTACTACAATGAGATTTCAAGAGACTGGATTTGTATCAAGCCGTTTTAGAAGCTGTGAAAAACTGTACATTATGAGAACATTAGCATGCCTTTTACCAATGCAAATCTACTGTAGAAGACCTCCAGAACAAAATTAGAAACTTTGAAAATAGCAAAATAAGGCCACTTTATAACAAGCAACTGACTTCACGTTTGTCACGGAGATTAATTTTGTTTCATTTTTATTATTTTGGAGTTTGCCTTTTGCCTCTGCGAATGTCACTGGCACAAATCTCCCCCAGAACAGAAGTTAATGATCTCAACTAATGGCAGTAAGGCTGGTGTGTGTAATTCTCTGCGAGCCACGTCTCATAAAGTTGCCCCCAACTACTCATTAAATCAGCATATCAGCCCCCAAAACGGCAATAAATAAAGCTACACCTTCGAACTGGACCACAAACTTAGCATATGCCGATACATTCATTTCCAGTAGAGTATTATCTAGTTCATTGAACCAAAAACTCCAGCAATCACATCTTTTATCTTGGCCATGAAAATAAGTTTGCATTGTTTATTGGTAATAATAAAAAACCTAACCAGTTTGGCTATTGAAACCAGTTGAGTGTTGTGAGGCTGTATTTTTAGTCAAGAAAAAGTTTTCTATCAAACATATACAACACAGCAAAGAATCACATGACCTCTTTAAAAATCACCTTACGAACTTTTAAAAGCCCACATTTGCCCTGCAGCAGTCAGACCATCATGACCCACAGAGAAATCTGGAGTAATGATAGATGTGGGCCTGTGGATTTCTGCCGCTGGGACGGCTGGAGATACGAGGCGCTCGTGAATCCGCCTCTGGACCGACGGAGGCTGGAGCAGGTGGCGGAAGGCAGGGGGTGGATGAACATCTGCCCTGACCGCGACTTTGCTAATGGAACATGCTGTTATGAGATTGACTAAGTGGTTAGGCAGACAGATTGGCAGACAGAAGATCACAAGCGACATATATCTCCTAAACAGGCCCTGTATATAGCAAGGAAGCTTATGGTGAAATCCAACAAGCCATCTTTTGCTTCCTAACACATCAAATTAGTTGAGAGAGAGTGTTGATTAGGTGGGAATGTGTGCGCCAGGTATTTGTTTGAGCTAGCAGAAATGTTTTTTTGAGGTTGTAGTCACACCTCGTTTTAATTTCTTCAGATTGACATGTCACACAGAATGAATGATATGTGCGCTTGTGGTTTTGAATATTAATTTTTTTTGACTCTTGTGTGTTTTCAGTCATGTCATCTAACATTTGCACAAATGAAAATATTGTTGGTAAAACTTTAGGTTTGGTCACAATTCACGCTATTACAAACCATTGATTAACACCACTAGCTTAAAGGGTCTCTGTTTTTGGCGCCACAGCACCGGCGAGACCTGTATGAGACGTGCCGAGAGAAAAGGAGATGAGAAAAAGGAGGACAGACAGGGTAGACAGAGGGTAGAGAGGAAAAAAATAATAATAAAAATTGGGGTTCGGTTCTGCAGACACGCTGCCACTCGGTCCTCAACCAGCTGAGAGACGCGACGACGTGCTGTGAGCCCTGTGGAGGAATCTATCCACCCGACCGTCTTCTGGTGTCCAGCGGCGGTTCTTCTCGCTGACTGGCGGCATCTCTAGTCCCCTGCTCCGCTCCTGCTTCGATGGAGGACGCAGGCTTCGGCATCATGGCAGATCACGGCGACTCCCCCCGGGCTCTCTGGGATGGCTCCCCTCAGCTCTTTCCCTTCTGGTGGGGAGTCCCGTGTCCCCTGCTCCTCCCCATGCTGGGAGACGTCAGCAGGCAGATCCTTTCCTCGCCAGCCTCAGACTGCCCCGGCACTCTGGGCAGACGAACGGGTTTCTCCCCCACTCGGGTTAGCTCCCAAAAACTCGCCCTCCCTCTCAGCGGCGAGGGCAACTGGACAACGTGTTCCTCATTCTCCTGGATTTCCACACCACTGCATTGAAGTTTATGGCCACCTGGCAGCCGGGAAGCAGGAGGCGGAGAACCGACGAAGTTTTAAATAATTTTTAATGATAAAATAAAACAAACTGAAAGCAAAAGTAAAACAATATGTCCGGGCCCGGTCCTCTTTCGTCATCCTCTGCCATCTTTCCTCCTTTTATAGTCCAGAGCTCCTTCCATGGGACTCGAGGCAGCTGTGCGCCACAGGTGTTGCTCATCTTTGGCGGGCCTCATTCCCACTGCTCTCGGCCACGCCCCCTCACCACAGTCTCGAAACACCATAACAGTCATACTGTACAGTATATATGTCCTAAAAACCCTATTAGGACACATATAATTCAAAAAAATGTGAAAATTGATTGTTTTTGCATTGTTTCGAGCAAATTTGTTCTTCTGTTTTGAAAAGAAACTTTGAAGCTACATCACAGCCATTTGATCATTGTGTAAATAAATGTGAGGTTTTTGAGTATTAATCATTAATTCACAAGAAAGACTTGGTTCGAACCAATCAGCGCGCTCTGTTGTGAATGAGGGGTGAACTTCATTAATATGCATGATATAGCTTTGAAGGCTGTTTTTACCTGTTAAAGTGTTCAGACAGCAGAGAGACGCCATCTTGTGTTGCCAACCGTAATCAAAATAAGTGGAAGAGGAATAATTATTCAGAGACATAGGTCGTCAGTGTTGCGCTTATAAATGTGCTCCAACAAAGGTTTTGTTTCCATTTCCCAACGATGAGAGCACAATTTGTGTGTGGACGCGACAGAATTATGTTTGTAAGGAACCCGAGGAACCTTTTTTTACCCGAGAGCTTTTCTCATCTGGAAATAGTGAAATCCAGATTTGCCACTTCGTCACCTTAGAATTATAAGGTTTTATCTGAAATTTTTGTCAAAATTGAGTTATTGATATATTCTTATTAATAAACTTATTTACATTATGGGATTATTTTTAGAAGTTTGTAAGAAAAAATGAGGACGACGTGGAAAACTCAATGAAGATCTCATAATACACGGCAGTACCTTGGGTTCACCGGAGTCAGAATGAACCCTGAACATTCTTAGGCCCTGTTTACACTAATGCGTTTTCGTTTTAAAACGCAAAGTTTAGCTACGGTTACGCCAACCGACCACACTACGCTGGAGTTTTCAAGCCCCTAAAACGGAGCGTTTTGGAAACGCTGGAGAGGCCGTTTTCATTCTAAAACGCTGCTGCTCCGTCTCAGTGTGGATGGGGGAAATTGGAGACATTTGAAAACAGAGGCATGGCTGCTGAGATTCGCTACTGAGATTCGCTTTTGGGTGATTGCGTAACCTTCCCTTATTCGTCAAGCCCCAATCACATGACTATAACGCCACCAGAAGACCGCAGACCAGCCTTCACTGTAAACAACATGGACAGAAATGGGAGCGTTGTTTGCACTATTGTCCGTTTTAGACACCATTGTGCAGTTAAACTCTGCCTTTTTTACTACAACAGCTGCATATATTTGCAAGAGGCAAGCTACTGTTCAACCACTCGCTGATCGCTCGTGTTTCACGCGGCATAAGCCCTATTTAGAATGCCGAGCGAGACACATGCTTCCTGTTTATACTTAAACGCGCATGCCCAGAGTGCGCGAATGGTCACGTGATATACGTTTTTGGTGGAGTAGTGTGTACAGAGATGTGTTCAGAAACGCTGGGTGAAACGCTAGTGTGGATGCGGATCGTTTTCATGCTAAAACGCTGTTTTTAAAACTAAAACGCACTAGTGTAAACAGGGCCTTAGCTTAAAATGAGGTCTGATCCTTTTTATTTTCACCTTCCATTCAAAACGGACCTTCGGGTCACTCGGAAGGCGGTGAAATTTCCACTGATAAGATGTACAGCCAGGTACACAACATTCATGTGTGACTCAGGCGATACTTCCGGGTTTCTCCCCACCGCAGCCTCGATTTTGCTTTTTAAATGGCGGCCACGTGAAATCAGTCTATAGAAAAAATTGTTCAGCTTAAATGAAATGGCATTTGAGTGTGATGTGTTTCAGTTGTGATGACTACAGTATTGAGGTGTTAGCTTAGCCCAGAGGTGGGCAAACTTTTTAGACCAGAGGGCCACACAGAGTTTTGCAGACCAAGTGAATGGCCGCATGTCAAATCCTTCTAAAAAATAACTTTTATTTATAGCGGCAGTATGCATGGAACATGTAATATCGGCCAGAGATGCATGTCACATTAACACAAACTGATTTTTTAATAGTTATTATTGAGTGAAATTTACAAGTCAAACTAGACTCTTGAAAAGAGCACTGCTTCATAAATATCTTTTGCTGTGCTGTTAAGTTTGTGGCAGGTTTTGTAGCCGTGTTTGCCTTTTCTGCAGGTGACTGGTTGACAGCGTAATTTGATGTTTGCTTGAGAAATGTCGACTTAGGTTGTAGTCTTTAAAAGCAGCAATACTTTCTCTGCAAATTAGACGTACCGCTTTCTGTCCGATATTGGTGAAGAAGTATTTTGTTGTCTATTCTTCCCTAAACACACCACATTCAGAGTCAATTTTTCTTTTTTTGCCTGACTCGTTCTAAGTCATTAACGGTCGAGTGCGTTTTAATATCCGAGAGTGTGTTGTAATTCATGGTTGCGCTAACTGTACCGCGTGCGATACTGCCTTCAAATGCCGTTCAATTGTATTGGATCATTAATTTACTAATTCTGAAACCAAACCATTACTCAGAAGCAGCATTTTAAAATCTCCCTCGCGGGCCGGATGAAAGTGTTCAGTGGGCCGCAAATAGCCCGCGGGCCGTAGTTTGCCCTCCTCTGGCTTAGCCACATGCTAACGGCAGGTAAACATTGTTTGGATGCCTGCACATTAGAGTTTACATCAAAAATCCATTGCATGATGCTTTACAATGATGTCGAGGGAACAAGGCTTTACGAAAGTAACACAGAAGTGAAAGCTGAGAAAAGGTTTAGGCCTCATGGGACTGAGACTTACATGTGAGAGGCCATTCGGCTGTCAAGAGCATTTTAAAACAGAAACGTGTGAACTTGTTTTTCAGTTAGGATGTAATCTTACAAGGTGAACAAAAGTGACTGTGGAGCAGAGCCTAGCGTATCTAGCGTGTTGTTTGTGTGTATCTCTAAGACCTTGCGTTTCTATCCAGCAGGTCAGTCTAACCCCAAAATACTGTACATGTTCTGGTCAGAGAAAGAGCTGAGGTTTTGTTTGTGTCCTTAACTGCTAAGAGATCCACAGGCTAGACCTTGCTTACACAGAAACCTGCGTCTTCAGTCTCGACACACTTCCCTAAACTGACACATATCTGATGACATTTAAGGTAACCACAAAATTCAGAACATTGCACAAACATGCAGTTACGGAAAGAAGTACATTGTGAAATATAAATGGCTGGTGGTTATGGGCAAAAATTACACCATCCATAGTTTGTGTGTGTGTGTGTGTACAGCTACGGTATTATAGACGCATGTTTTGTTATTTGTTTATTTGATTTATGGATGTCGTGAATTTTCTGCTGCATGTTCAATTTTTTTTATTATCATCTGAATTAAAGAAAATTGACAAAAATATTAGGCGATAAAATAATAGCGCTACTGTGCTGTCATGAAACTCTAGTAAGCTGATGCCTCTACACTCATCTTAAGTTAAGACTCTGCTTAATTAAAAGTATTGTGCTAAATTTACAGTCTTAAAAAGCTACTCTATATTATTTACTAAAATAATTAGTGCTGAGCAAAGATTAATCACGGTCCAAAAATCGTGATTTATTTTATTCAAAATTAAACTTTTGTTTTAACATACAGTATTATATGTGTATATTATATACAGTTGAAGTCAGAATTATTAGTCACCCAGAACTATTAGCCCCTGTTTATTTTTCCCCAATTTTTCAACACATTTCTAAATGTAATCGTTTTAATAACTCATTTCTAGTAACTGATTTACCTTATTATCTTATTATTATCTTTGCCATGATGACAGTACAGAGTCTTTTACTAGATATTTTTCAGGACTCTAGTATTCAGCTTAAAGTGACATTTAAAGGCTTAACTATTTTAATTAGGTTAATTAGGAAAGTTATTCTATTATGATGGTTTGTTCTATAGACTAACGGCTAATAATTTTGTCCTTAAAATGTTTTTTTTTTTTTTTTTTAATTAAAAGCTGCTTTTATTCAAGCTGAAATAAAACAAATGAGACTTTCTCCTGAAGAAAAAAAAATTATGAGACATACTGTTAAACATAATTTGGGAAATATTTAAAAAAGAAAAAAAAACTTTGTACTGTATATATGAGATACACATACATAAACACAACTATTTTGTTACATAGATATAAAAAAAATATGTATATATATGTATAATATGTATATATATATATATATATATATATATATATATATATATATATATATATATATGTATAATATGTATATATATATATATTTATATATATATATTAGGGCTGTCAATTGATTAAAAAAAATAACTAATTAATCACACTTTTGTGTGTGATTAATCATGATTAATCACAAAAAGCTGTATTTATTACAGAAATAAAAACACAGGCATGTAAGTGCCATTTGAATTTTAAAACAATTAATGCCAATAACAAACAAAAATTATTTCCATGTTGGATTCTAAGTGAACTACAAAAAAAATCCAAAATACAGGCATTGCAAATATGGAAATTGGAAGAAAAAAAATAATAAAGTATTGAATACAAACAATTGTATTCATTGTAAAGTTGTTTTGCGAGTTGAGAACATTAATTATAAAGTAGAAACAATTTTGCTTAGTCCTCCTTAACATTTTGCCAGTCCAGTCTGTTGACATTATCGGGTTACAACACACACACACACACACAAAGACAGAGAGAGAGAGAGAGAGCAGGCGCTTTACAAAAGTTGCGTGTAGGGTGGAAACACGTCAAACTTAATGAAACATTTGAGGGTGCTTGAAATCAACTTAGAGAGGAATGGGCTGTCTTTGACAGCTTGCGACATCATCTGGCACTTTCACTGAGTACATTTACATGGATCCATATTATCCATATTATCCTTTATCCATATTCCTTTGCTCATTAAACACACGCAGGGCCGGAGCAAGCTGAACTGGTGCTCTAGGCGAACGGTGATCACGCCGCCCTCAACCCGAAAGTGAAAAAGAAAGTGACCGGTTCACGGATGAACGTGAGGACCGGGAGGGAGGGGGTAGGTGTCGTGGATTAAAGTGAGGACCGGGGGCTCGCTCACTGTTCTGCCGCCCTTGTCGGCCGCCTAGGTCGCCTCTGTGGACGCGCCGGCCCTAAACACATGTCGGCCACAACAGGAAATAAAAAAAAACTGCCACTGCGTTAAATGCGTTAATTTTTTTAACGGTTTAAATATTTCAAATTAATCGGCGTGCGTTAACGCGCTAATTTTGACAGCCCTAATATATATATATATAAAATGTTTTCTCAAATTTATGCATGAATGTGTGTATTTACATTTATATCGTAAATATACACAGCAAACATACATATATTATGCCAAAACAAACTTTTATTTTGGATGTGATTAATCATGATCATCTTTTGCACAGCACCAAAAAATAAATTTGTATTTTTGATTTTATTTTTTTCTAGTTTTCATCTAGAATTCTCTGTTTCAGTCCAGAATTTTCATTTGACAGCGTCTCTTATTAATTACTTTAGCATCCCCTCTTCTTTCTGTTGATGGAGCAATTTTTATTCCTAATTTTTACCAAAATTAATTATCATAAAAAACTTTAAAACTTAAATTTAAAACGAGATTTTGCGCCACTGTGACGTCCACTTTCCTGTTTATTATATGTTCATAATAGCTTTTTAGTCAGTCAGGGGAAAATTTGACATCTAGCTTAGAGTGGAAACCCTGTCTGCATTAAATAAAACTTACATACAGACCTGATTGTATATGCGTATGAAACCTATCAAACAGATGTACTAAGAACTGTATGTATTCCAATAAATCTTGTAGGGGAAAAAGGAAATCAAGACATGAGCCAATTAATGTTCAATCATTATTTGTGTAAAACATATTTATGCACTTTACATACTAGCAGAAATAAAATATTTAAAAGCTAAAATTTTAAGCCTAACATATGTAGGTATGAAGATTTAAAAAATGTAATAATAATAATAACAATAATAATACTAATAAAAATAATAATAATAATAATAATAATAATAATAATAATAATAATAATAA
>CAIGQQ010033860.1:5615196-5663162 GCA_903798035.1 Danio albolineatus
AACACTATCGGTTGGGTTTAGAGAAGGTGGTGGGCGCTGGTCAATCGATGTTTTTGAAAACACTATCGTTGGGTTTAGAGGAGGTGGTGGGCGCTGGTCAATCTGTGTGTTTAAAAACACTATCGATTAGGTTTAGAGAAGGTGGTGGGCGCTGGTCAATCTGTGTGTTTGAAAACACTATCGGTTGGCTTTAGAGAAGGTGGTGGGCGCTGGTCAATCTATGTGTTTGAAAACACTATCTGTTGGCTTTAGAGAAGGTGGTGGGCGCTGGTCAATCGGTGTGTTTGAAAACACTATCGGTTGGGTTTAGGGAAGGTGGTGGGCGCTGGTCAATCTTTGTTTTCGAAAACACTATCTGCTGGGTTTAGAGAAGGCAAAATCTGCACAGGCAGAAACAGTATGTGTGTAAATTTCAGTTTTTAAATTAATTTCATCAAAATTATTGTGATATAACAATAGTAATAATAAAATGTTCATATGATTTATTTACAATACAGTTTGTAAATTAATATTTTCTGTATTTTATTAGATTTATTATCTGAGAGACTTGCTTTGTCTACCAGATAAGTGGATCTAATTGAATGTGCATTGTAAACATTAAATAAAAGTTAAAAAGGTATTACTTTTTATTTCATATATTTAGTTTTTTAGTTGCAATATTCCCAAAATCATTCATTTTACAAAATTCTCCGCAGAAATATCAAAAAATGTCAGAAAATTCTCTCTGGCCCTAATTATGACTTCTTTGGACACAGAATGCAGCTGAAACTTAACTAAATTGAGCACTTTTTGACTTTGAAAGTGTTTTGGATTTATTTGAAACGTGGCTGTGGTTATCTTTTTTCAGTGAAATTAGACAAGCAGGAACTGGGATCCTGATAAAAGACTCTAGCTAGTGCAAAAATGAGTTTCTTTTGTTAAAAAACAATGTTTATTGTTCAGTTTTCAGTACTGGTACACTAGTGCAGCCGACGTGATTGATGATGCTGAGAATATGCTTAGAACAGTGTGTTAACAAATGATATATTTTATGAAACTGTGTTTTACCTTGTTTTTTGTATAAGTAATAGTACAGCATGAAGGTGAGGATATAGTGTCATCAAAATACCTCATCAAGTTCAGGGCCTGCTGCTTAATCATGTTCTGTGTCCAATTAACCGTGTGACAGTTTGGCCGAAAAAGAGCTGTTTCTTTCTAGAGGACGGCACTGCATCGGTGGAGCTTCAGATGTTTCCAAGCGACTGCTCAGGCACATGTAACCTCCCACCTGCTCTTATCAGGTAACAGAGGACTGATTACCCCTTAATGAGAGTAATTGAAGTGTTGTGGGAAGATGCTGAAGATGTCACTGCTCATTATGATCATCTGCTTTCTGGAGAACTGAACAGGACTTAGACAACAGCCTCCAACCCCAGCCTTCTCTTCCCTTCTCTCCTCTTCTTTTCTGTTTTTTTTTTCCTCGTCTCATCTTGTCTCTTCTCTTCTTGTCTTTTCTTGTCTCTCACTTCTCCACTAGTTTTTTCTCCTCTAGTCTCATCTCTTCTTTTTTCTTCTCCTCTCTTGTCATCTTTCCTCTCATCTCCTCTCTTCCTTAAAGAAAATGAGAAGAGACGAGAGGTGAGAAACAAGAAAAAAGATACAAGAGACAAGATGAGAAGAGACGAGAAGAGATGACAAAGGAGAAAATAATATAAAAAGAGGAAAGGAGAGAAGTCCTTTTGTCTTTTGTCTATTATTTTCTCCATTGTCATCTCATCTTCTCTCATCGCATCTTTTCTTTTTTGTCTTTTTTTTCTTGTTTCTCACCTCTCGTCTCTTCTCATCTACTTTAACCTCATCTCATCTTGTTTTTTTTTTTTCCCTTGTCCTCTCGTCTCCTCTCCTCTTGTCTCCTATTGCCTCTCCCTTACCTTCCCTTCTCTCCACTTATCTCTTCTTGTCTTTCCTCTCTTCTTGTCTCTCACCTCTCGTCTTGTCTTTTCTTCTCTTGTGTCTTTTCATCTCTCTAATCATCTCTTCTTCTCTCATCCTGTCTGTTCATTTAATTTCTTTTCTCTTTCCCTCTCATCTCTCCTCTCGTCTCTTCTCCTCCCATATCATCTATTATTTTCTATTCTCTGCGTTTCTCTCCTCATGTCTCCTCTCATGTTACTCTTTTTTTAGGTCATTTCATCTCTTTTCCCTTCTCCTTTCATCTCTTCTCCTCTTGTCTCATCTCATCTCTCCCATCCCTTCCCTCCTCTTCCCTCCACAAACAGGAACAGACAGAGCGCATGCACGTGACAACCGTGACTATAGCCTCACTCAGTCCTTTCTCGTCTTATCTCTTCGGTTTCTCCCTTTGTCTCATTTTGTTCTCCTATTTCTTCTTGTTAGTTTGTTTCTTCTCTTTCTTTCTCTTTCATCATCTTATTTTGTGTTATTACTTTATCATTTCATCTTGCCTCTTCTTTCCACTTGTCTTAACTTATTTTGTCTCTTCTATCGTTCTCTCAACTCCTTCACTACAATGCTTTCTTCTTCTCATCCTGTCTTCTCATCTCTACTGTTTTCTTATCTTTGCCGTTTCGCCAGTATCAACTTGTATTCTCCGCTCTCTCGCTGTGTGTGTGTGTGTAATATTGTCCTTTTCCTCTCATATTTTCCAATCTTGTCTCTCCTCTCTCTTCTGGTGCTTAGTTGATCCAATCATATTTATTCACTGGACTTCTATCAGAGTGTAATAAACAGTAGTGATACAATCCATCACGGTTGTTTAGATTTGGAAGAGAGTCTGGAAAATTGGAACGCTGGATAAGGTCTCCTATAGGCAAGATGGAATAAAGAGTCTGAGCCCAGACTGTCTGTGCAGCGCACCCTTGGGGGTGTTGGTTTGTTTCCCCTCGGAGCTGTCAGAATCTGAGGCAGCGATCGCTCAAAATTGGTGCCATCAGCCCGTCTGGCCAGGTGGCTCCACATGGCTCCAGGATTCTTGGTGTGTTAGTGTGTGTGTTCTCTGTATTAGTTACATTGTGAGGACCAAATGTCTGTGCAAGTATAGTCAATTTTGACCTTGTAGTGACATTTTATTTATTTTGTTGGTCCATATGAGGAAAATGGCTCATAATTCACAATGAATGATGCATTTTGAAAATGTTTAAAAATAGATGTGTTTAGAGGTAGGGGGATAGATTATACCATCTGTAGTATGAAAATCATTACATTGAAAGTATGCATGTTTAATGTGTGTTACATATCAGGACACTAATGCGTATAATGACATTGGTAAGGAAATTTGAACCCCTACTGTTTTTCAAAGGACATCCCGGGATTTTTAACAACATTTTTTTTAACATCTCATCCGAACAACTCACTGACAGTATAGTGTCCCCATCAGTATATCTAGTATAACTGCAGCCATATTGCACCAGACCAGGCATGAGCCGGTATAAGATTCTGACGGTATGATAACCTTAGATGACAGTATTGTGTTTATTGCTCTAATTTTTTTTTCTTTCTTTCTTTTTTCACAATATATTTTATTTTGAGAAACATTTTAAAATATTTTGGAGCAGAAAACATGTCAGGCTAAATAATTCAAGTGAATCATTGACTTCTGCGGTCTTCATTTGTTTCAAAAACACAGATTTCTTTACAATTTACACCTAAAAAATAAATAAATAAATAGATAAATAAATAAATAAATAAATAAATAAATAAATAAATAAATAAAAATCTTACACATACCTTGACTTTTCCATACCCTGGTATATCTTGAAAACGATTATCGTCACATGCCTACACCAGCTGATTGAGTGATGAGGCCAAATATCATATTGGGATTTTTTTGTAGACCTTGATGGGCAGAGGCCAGTGGGGAACTTTGAACCCCCACTGTTTTTCAAAGGACATCCTGGGATTTTTAACAACATTTTATAACATCTCATCTGAACAACTCACTGAAAGTATAGTGTCCCCTTCAATATACTGGGGCATTAGGACACACATACTGCAGGTTGAGCACCCTCTGCTGGCCTGACTAACACCATATCCGGCAGCAATCTAGCTTTCCCATGTGGTCTCCCATCTAGGTACTGGCCGGGTGCGGCCCTGCGTAGCTCCAGTGGGCAACCATGTGAGAGTTGCAGAGAGATAGCTGCCGTCAACATGAGCTATGTTTCCATCCAGCTATTTTTATGCACATTTTGGATATGTGTATAAAAAAATGGTTTATGGAAAGACCAAACTGTGCATAAATTTAAAAAATACTCATAGAAACATATGCACTTAACTGATTAGGATCAACTTTTCATCCAATAAAAAAATGCACATAAACTATGATGGAAACAAAACAACACACCTGAACCAATTAATTATGACCTGAATAGCACTGATAATTACTGGCAGGTGTGTTTGATATGGGTTTCAACTGAAATCTACAGGGAGGTAGATCTCCAGGAACAGGGTTGAGCACCCCTGCTCTAGCAGATCCCAGTTGAATCAAGTCGTGTAGACGCTGTGCTCAGCTGGATGTTCATGGAAGTGGGAAGGGAAAGTGTTATTTTCTCTACCCAAAGATGAAACTGTGCAGAGTCAGTGGTTGAAGTTTATTTTTGCAAAAATACCTCAGCATTACAGCTCCAGCCTTGCACTGTGTTCCCGTCATTTTTCTGATGAGTGCTTTTAGAATCTACACGCTTACAATAGGGGATTAGTCGGCCATTTGTTAAAGGAAGAATCAGAAAAGACTATTGATGTATGGGACTTTGTCAGAGCTTGACAAGAACTTTACAGTACAAAGTTCATGGACCAGTTTCTTCCTCCATTTCACAAGTGTAAGTAAGTGTGATTAAAATGCCCGCTTCCTTGTTTTTTCTAGCCTGCAAATTATGTAATTAATTGTGTTTTGTTACTTGTAACCGCTTGTAGTGCATCTGGTTAACTCTTTATATTCTCACATCGCTTCTACTGTAAAGCCAAGTTGAAAACGCGGCGCGTGCTACTTTGTTTACAGATTTAAATGCATTTGTGAGCTCGCGATCCACTGCCGTTTGTCATTGCTATGGCCACCCACCAACCGGGTACTGTGTACTGTGGTGTGGTGTTAGTAACTACTATGAAATGTGTTTCGGGCCGTCACTGCGATCGAATCCTCTGATTGCTTGAATTGCCGTAGTGGGCTTTTCACTCTTTCTCGCGCTGAACGCTGTCGACCAATCGCAACAGACTGGGTCTTCGATCCATTCAGCACAGATTATCATCATGCTAAGGAGGGGTTTGGGAACAAATGAATCGCTGAACAAATCATAAGGGAGCCGTGGGGATAATTAGGTAAAAATACATGCAAATTATAAGACAAAGAAAGTGTTTGTTGACCTTGTTGGAGACCCCCAAAACCAATATATGACCTTTTTTATTGTAAAGACCATTTTTAGGGATGTAAACAAAAACAATGATACCCAACATACTTCCTGTTTTACAATTTTTTTTTTATATGTAGCTTCAGTGAATCCAAAAAGAGCCACATGTTGATAAATAAATGTTGTGCTAGCTAAAATGTTGATAAATGTTGTGATAGCTGTTTTAACATGACGTTATGATTGCATTGACTCTTGTTACAGTTATGAAATAGCTTGATAACAAGCAGGAAATGTTCATGGGCCAATGAAAAGACCACATTGAAATGGTCTATAATAGAAGCTCTTTAATAAACCCATCGTTTTCTTGCACTTAAGTTCACACTCCTTTCCCTAAACCACATCCCTGACAAAAAGACCTTAAAAGAAAATGTTTTGTTATATTTGCTTCTTTAAAATGAGCAGAAACCCTAGTCTCCTGTTGGCCAGTATAGAGCGACAGTCTCCTCTTAGTAACATGTTTGTGTGTGTGTGTGTTTGTGCACATATGTTTGTCTGCCTGGCTTTTTTGTCACTCTGCGGGGGATCTGAAGTCTGTCTGTCATGCAGCGCCTCCTCCATGGCACAGCGGTCTTTAACCTGGCTGCCGTTCAGACAGCTCTTGTGAGCCGAGGTCACGTGAGGTCATCTCAATAGAGGACGCCAATAAATTGTTGAAAGTCTGAAACAAAGTCCTGACGGTCAGCAGAGACCCCGCTGGGACAACAGAACAGGATCACACTGGGTAGCATGTGTCAGTTCCGTATGGATAACTCTGTATCGATTCTGTTCCTGTATAAACAACACATTTCCACAAATTTTGAATGCATTATTTATAAAATCCTACTTGTACGTTTGGTAGTTTAGGCAGGGGTTTTCAAATGCCAGAGGCTGGAATCTTTGACAGTGCACGTCTCGTTCCAGAGATGCTGGTTTGAATTCTGCTCAAATTAAGGTGAGGAGTGCTTACAGTTGAAGTCAGAATTGTTACCCCTACTGAACTATTAGCCCACCTGTATATTTTTCCCAGTTTCTGTTTAACGGAATTATTATTTTTTTTTTTTAAGGCACATTTGTAAATTATGTTATATTCTGTTGTATATATTTTGTATAATTTGTAGATTTTGTTGTATCCTGGTATATTTTGTTTTCATATTTTGTTTTTCATAATTTGTGTTGTAATATTATGGTTTGTTTTTGCATTTTTTTTTATTTTGAATATCTAAGTTGTAATTTAGAAATGTGTATATATATATATATTTGTCTTTTTGTTATGCGATAGGATAGCATGTGATCCGGAAGTGTACAAAAGGGAGCACCTGATTATGATCAACACTGTGATGAAGAACCGGAGGCTCGAAACGTTACACGCTTTGTGTTAGACTTTTAATTTAATAAATTTAGCATCTTTGGAGCTTTGGTGTTGCCGCCTATTTCAATAGTATCTGGATGCAGCCTTTATGATGCAAGCTGAGATTGCATCACTCAGTGGTGCATTGTCAGACACAATGTACTCAATGGAGCGAGTGACATCACTGGTTGTCATTCCAAAATCCGGTAAATTCTGACATCAATAACCAGAAATGACCTCTAAACGGCGGCGCTTGTGTTTGATGACTCACTTTTATTTAAAGCTTTTGCATTCATGCAGCTGCTTTGTCCCAGAGACATTCAATGACAGAAGCGTGAACTGCAGCTAAATGTTTACACATTTGACTACATTACTAATTCTGTGGATGGATGAGTATTGTGAATATCTTCGATGAAAACATATAGAGGAACACTTTCACATGTCAAGATGTACATATTGTATGTGTGTGTGTTTGTCCCAGAGACATTCAATGGCAAAAGTGTGAACTGCAGCTAAATGTTTACACATTTGACTACATTACTAATTCTGTGGATAGATAAGTAATGTGAACATCTTTGATGAAAACATATAGAGAAACACTTTCGCATGTCGAGATGTACATATTGTATGTGTGTGTTGGCGCTCACTGGAGCACTTCATGTGCACACGTGTCCAGCAACTGAAGCAGAGCTTGAAGGTAAACAAACAGCGGTTTATCAAAAGCATTTATTGATTTTTTTTTTTTCACAGTTGGCATTAAGAAGGAACATAGAAACGTTATCTGACCAGCAACTAGTAGCTTAATGTGATTGGAAAAATATTCAAAGGCTTTTATTTTCATTAACAGTGCGGACGTGAATGCGTCTGAATGTTCTGATTGGCTGGAGTAGACGTCCCAGGTCAGCGTATTCTAAGCATGAATACGCTTTTTCCGGCAATGTTCCTTCTGCGTTCACACAGCGCAGCGCTCCAGCAATTTTCCGGAAAGAGAAGTTGTAACATTACCGGTAATTTGCCGGAACAAATTTAACGGTATTTTCAAAAAGGGCCTGTTCACACATACAGACCTTTCTGGAAAATTGTTGGTAATTTTCCGGAAAGGTCTGTATGTGTTAAAGGGGTTAATATCATGCATTTAGATTGTAGCCTATAATGTGGACAGTTTTTTCTGAAATGCAGTAAAACGCCAGTCTAAACAAGAAGTGTCTTGTAGTTGTGTGAGTAAATCTGGCACCAAGAGCCATGCTATTGGCAGTTAGTTGGAGCTGGCTAAATAAACCTAACTCTCTTGGCTGCAGTGTTCGCATCCTTGTTAGTGCATCCGACTCCCATGTTTGAAACTCTGGTTCAAGTCCCAGTTGGAAAAGTTAATAGAATTGATGGCATTGCAACTGCACATTCGGTGTGCATCTGTTATCGCACACACTCATTTCAGGTCTTGTTTTTTCCCCTGATGAAATAAGGAATATTTTGAGGGAGACATACAAAATGTGCAGTGGCGGTGGGGAGTGTTTGATACCTCCATGAATCCCCAAATCCTCTTTCCTGCAGAGATTGATTCCAGCCCTGATCAAACACACCTGAATAAGCTAATCAAGGTCTTCTAGATTACTAGCAAGTTACAAGCAGATACATTTGATCATGGTCCAAGCTGAGCTCAGCAGGAAAGTGGATCATGTGAGCTAGTGTTAACCCATGGATGCTTTCACAATAGTACATACAGTGCAAGCAGGAAGAATGTATATTTCAATTTCCCATCATGGACATCCATGTTGTTTTGAATATGTGCAGTTTATTTGCGGCATACAAGTACAGTAAGTACAGGTGAGGTCAAAAATATTAGCTCTCCTTTTTGATTTTTTTTTTTGATTTATTTATATTTCCCCATGTGAAGTTTATTTATAAACTAATTTCTAGAGTAGGGGTGCCCAAACTTTTTCTCACGAAGGGCCAAAAACCAAACTTGATTGAGGCTAGTGGGCCGAAAGTAAATGTAGTTTACCATGGGTAATTTCCTAATTTATTTAATAATTTTTAAAAACAAGTAGAAAATACTTTTTATTAACTAATACAGCATTTTTTTACATTGCATAATGAACTTATTACAGTCAAAACAAAAACAATCTCATTTGTAACAGAATGGTGTTGCAGCTTATTTGCTCACCAATGTCTTCTGCATAGTCCTCTATCCGTCAAGTGACAATATTTCCATTTTTAAAAATCTGATTTATTTACAACATTTAAATGAAACATTTCATTTCAGTTTGCTTTTTTTGTAGCTCAGCAATAAAAAACAAAAACAAATAAAAGTTATTTCAAATTAAATGGTGATCTCTTTTAAAGGCATTCGCCCCGACCCTCTCCATCCTTCTCATTCTCTCCTTAGATGGCATGGTGGGCCAAATCAAAGGTTACAATGGGCCAATTTTGGCCCGCGGGCCCTACTTTGGGCATCTCTGTTCTAGAGGATCACGCGCTTATGATTGCTTGCTGCTGGTCCTGCATTATCCAATTCATGATTCACCAATCAGACGATTCCTAAGCCACTATAATTACCTTAAGTTTCATATCACAGCCATCTTCGTTTTGAAGAATCCCCCCTTCCACCCCAACTTTTTTGCTGGGTGGGTGGCCCAGTGGTTAGCACTGTTGCCTCACAGCAAGAATATCACTGGTTCTAGGCCTTACCAAGCCAGTTGCCGTTTCTGTGTGGAGTTTACACGTTCTCCCCGTGCTTACATGGGTTTCCTCCAGGTTCCCTGGTTTCCTCCCATCATCCAAAATTATCGTTATAATGCAAGCATTTGATTGCTTTCCTAACTTTTTATTATGCTCATTTAGCTCATTTAGTTGTGTTTGGGGGAAAAAAAAACACACCAAGATCGACATCTTTAGATGTTATTATGATTAATTATGTATCTGTTAAAACACGCAGCTATAACCCAGACTTTCGCTCCGCTTCAAATCGCATGTACAGAATCCATTTGGGAAACGTCTATTCATCACTATGGAGTCTATTTAAAATGTCTATTCATCACTATGGAGCGCATCAGCTGACAGAGATGCATCGCTACATGACTGTTTTGAGGATTGCATAGAAGGAGCGACGGCACCTGTAATGAAAAGGAAAGGGAATCATGCCGTTTTAATATTTATTTCAAAGTGTTTCATGCTTAAATAAACCGAAAGCACAGAACGGACTCACATTTAAGAGCAATGGGCGGCCCCTGGTGGTTCGGCGGTATGGGTTGCGTATAGGGAGGATCTGCTCTTTAATGTTTATTGACACCCTGCAGGGAAAGACTGAAAATGTGGGAGAAATACAGGAAAACACCTTTACGGGATGATAGCGGGATAGAACTGTAAAATACAAGACAATCCCGGGAAAAACTGGAGGGTTGACTGGTATGCTGTTACTGTTTTAGTTGGGGAAGGTCAGTTTTGAGAAAATGCCTCTGACGGTGAGGGAAAGAAGGACATCGATATAGTATCGGAAAACTTTTTACAGAAATCTCATTTTAATCAAATTTGAAATATAAGCTCATGAGACACTTGGCTTTCATGTCATATTTTTTCTAGGACATTACATTAATGCTTTCCTGTTTGCATATGAAAAAATATTTAACACAAAAAAATATATTCTCATGACTACATAATGTATAACTTGTATAATCATAATGTATAACATAATGTTCCCATCATAGCACAGTAAAGCCCAAAGTGTCTTCTTTCTAATGCTACCTAGTTTGTGTTTGTAGCTTACTGGAGTCAGGAACTGTTACTATTTTAATTTAGGTAGGTGTAAATCCCTAAAAGTGAGTGCTGGCTAACAGGTTAAGTTAATCGACTAATCCAAATCGGCACCATAGACATGCTCCTAGTAAGTAGTTATCTTTAAAGAGCAATCACTATCTGTTCATCAGCTACTACAGCAGGGGAGCAGTCGAGAGCTCTCTCGTTCTTCGTAATTTTTGTCTGTTTTGTTTCTACACAAATCATATGATGTACATTTCAAACATCTTACATGAAGCCAATTTCCTGCAGACTTTCTACAAAACTCAGTACAGCGTTTGTGAATGGAGCAGCTGAACTGAAAAAAAATATATTTGATTGATTGCATTGACTTATATTATATTTATTTACTTATATTATACTTATTTATATGGGCTGAATTTAAACCAACCAATTAAATTTAGAAATGTTTAACTTAATTTGTTTGTTTAAACTCAGCCCATATACATAATTTGCAACCACTTACCTTAAAAAAATGTAGTAAATTCAATGAATCTTTTGTGTGTGTGTGTGTGTGTGCTGGACCATTGGGGCATTGGTGTGGTGGCTGTTGTGTGTTTGTCATGAACCTTGAGGTCCTCCGTTTATCCTCACTCTGTGGTGTGGGATCTATGGGTCAATGTGGTTTGTTACTTTGCCCCTACAGGGACTGCTTGTTGGCAGAATTTATTTCCCACTCATTCTCTGGATTGTCTGGTAGATCAAACACACATGCTCCTAATTTATCTCTCCGTCAATCTATCATCTGCCTGTATAATGATGTTATTTATTCATTAATTTTCCTTCGGCTTAGTACTTTATTTATCAGGGGTCGCCACAGCGGAATGAACCGCCAAATATTCCAGGATATGTTTTACGTAGCGGATACCTTTCCCCATTGAAGAGCCCCTATTATGGGTTCTTGAAAGTGAGCTTGCAATGTGTAACACAGCTCTAAGGGAAGTGAAATATCCAGCTAAGGCTTAAATCTGGAAGTGCACAGTGTTTAAAACTATTGATTCATCCATAAAAGAGCCGACTCATAGTTCTTCAAACGAATCCCCATGATTACGAGTCTTTCGCCGTTTCGGCATGACGTGAATACGAAACATAAGCCCCGCCCATTTGTGCGCGCGCAGACCCGGGCAGATTCAAAACCCCCAACCCCGCCCACAAACAACAGCAGCAAGCAAAAGTTGCCAGATTGGGCGGTTTTGAATTTGATTTTGCAGGTAAAAACCTTTTTAGATAGGGTTTGGGCTGGAATCAGTCAGCTACATCTGGCAACACAGAGAAGAGCAATGTGCTCAGCTGGATATTATTGGAAGTGTGCAGATGAACCAGAGATGAGACTGTGAAGAGTCAGTGATGCCTCAGCATTATAGCCCAGCCTTGTGCTGTGTCCCCTCTGAGGAGTGCTTCTGAAATCTACACGCTTACAACGGAGGATTCGTCGACCGTTTGTTAAAGGAAGGATCAGAAAAGACTATTGGTGTATGCAGGGGCGGACTATTTCAATCTTGATAAGCTGTGGTGGGCATTCTCTTGGGCTGAATGATGTCGACCAATCGCAACAGACTGGGTCATCGGTCCAATCAGCGCAGTTTAGCATCGCGCTAAGGAGGGGTTTTGGAACAAATGAATCGCTGAACGATTCATATGGGAGTCGCTGGGATAATTAGGTAAAAATAAATGCATATTATAAGACAATGAAAGTGTTTTTGACCATGCATGCATATTAGCCTG
Organism: Danio albolineatus; assembly: GCA_903798035.1. Lineage (NCBI taxonomy): Eukaryota > Metazoa > Chordata > Actinopteri > Cypriniformes > Danionidae > Danio > Danio albolineatus. The sequence continues at coordinate 5,627,440 of CAIGQQ010033860.1, forward strand.
CTGTTGGAGACCCCCAAAACCAAAATATGACCCTTTTTAATGTATAATAGGGGCTCTTTAACTCTTACATAAACATTCACTCATACACTACGGCCAATTTAGTTCATCCAATTCACCTATAGCGCATGTCTTTGGACTGTGGGGGAAACCGGAGCACCCAGGGGAAACCCACACGAACATAGGGAGAACGTGTATCTAAATTTAAACCAATTTTGGAATCTTCCAGTCTAAAATCTTAGTACATATACTGCATGGATCTACTGATAAACAAGCTCTGAAGTAATTTGAGGAGTTTTTTTGTGGAGCTGATAGCATTACAGTCTTTTTACAGCAGGAATTCTTATCAGATTAGAAATTCTAATCAAAATAAACAAGCACAAAATTCTGTTGGGATTTTGTGTGGGTCTGGTTAGGAGTAAAATTTGGGCTTTTTTAAATTGTTGTTGTTCTGTTTTTTGTAGCTTTTTGCCTTTCAATCTAAATTATCCAAAGTATTTAAGACAGTAGCATTCCCAAAACATTATCTTGTTTCTCTTCGATGGTCTCTGAATATGTATTTGTGTAGCAGCAGGACAAATCATGTGTGTTTCCTTCAAAACACCATCAGGTTTTTGCTGTATTGAGCTAGCAAACATAATCAAAAAATCAAGCGTATTGTAATTCTCTATCATCCTCTCATATAAAGCAAACCAACCCGAGGGGAAATTTATCGCCTGTCGACACTCTATCTAATATATTTATTCATTTATTTGTCCATTCTATTATTTAAATCGCATCCCATAGGAGTCTTTCAGATATAGACAGTCTTCTCAGAAAAGATTTTGCTTTATTTCTGGACACAGTAGAGGAAACGTCTAAAGATGGACTCATGAAATTATTTATTGATTATTGTCTGGGACTTGGCAGCGTGGGGGATGCAGGACTGTTATTATTTTGTCACTGAGGTTGTGTTGAAATTGTTGAAGCGAAGTGTTTAGCATTGTCACATCAGTAGCAGTAGTTATACAGAGTCAGGGGTTAATGGAGAGGCCATGGGAATGAAAATACACACGCAAGCTTGAGTTTCACTGGCCGTTTCTTTTCACTTAATGACTGTATAGCTACAATTATGACTGTTTTTAAAATAGTGTGGTACTGTGTCATTATTTTAGTATGTGACTCACATTTTTCTGTATCTTTTCTTCACTAAAGGAAATAAATGCAGTTCTGCTGCTTGTATTTACAGTAAACAGCAAAAGTTTAAGGCCGTTTGTTATTTTAGTGATAGCATAATAGCCATAAATAATAATTTCTCATTATCTTTATTGAAATACAACTAGAAAATACAGGTTAGAGTTGGAATATTTTGTTGTTTTTAGTTGTTAAAAAGTTGGAGAAAGACTAAGAATGAGTGTGTCCTGGTTTGAGCTTCAGTTTTACCAGTGCCATTGGCAAAATTGCCTGAATCAAACATAAATGCTAAAAAATACAAACAAGTTTTAATCAATCAGACCATTTCTTGTACTTAATGGATAATGGTTTTATATTTTGGCAAAATGGTGATCCCAAACACTGTGATAACGCAGTGAAATCATATTTGGAGAGAAAAAACAGTTGAAGAAACAGACAGTCATGAAAAGGCCTATGCAGAGTCCAGAGCTGCATATTATATAGTATATGGGTCTTTCACTCCTGTGATTTGGTTTATTTGGTCCGGAGCAAGGGCAACGAATGAAACATTGTAGCATTTTTCTGCCGTTTTAGGTCCTTTTCACACCACACTGGTTGCTTTGGTCCGAACCAGTTGAAACGAACCAAAATTCAGTCATGTGACAAAATCCACATCACTCATTGGCCAGATGTTATTGAACGTATTTCCTAAACTGCTTTTTAATTGGTCAGAATTAACGTGGAACTCCCGCAAGTAAACAAACCGGCAGACACAAAATGTCGCTGCACTGGCTGATTGTATCCCTGGTCATAGTATACTCTATGGTTTTTATACATCACTTCAGACAAACTATACATTTCGAGAATGAAGCGCTGTTGCGGCTGGAAAACATGTTTTAATGCATTGCAATCGGAAAAGGTGTTAGGAGGAGGCGTGATTAATTTAGCTAAACTATGACATGGGCATCTACCAGAAATATTACCCACAATCCATCAGGTAATGTTTTTCCTTCTCTCTCTCTCTGTTTAAAGCTGTAGGTAAAGCGCTGTCAACAAATATTTTTCCTCTAAACCCCATAAGATGGGACAGTGCATCGGACTACGGAAGCTGTATTAGTCCAAAAAGGTGCAGTACTTTTTGCGTTTGGGTCTGTTTTAGTTTGGATCATGTTCACACCTCGGTACGTTTTTTGTTTTTCGTCTGCTTTTGGTGCACAACCGAGTGCAATTGCTACATTCACACCTGCCCAAACGAACTGCACCAAGAGGGAAAACGAACTCTAGTGTGATTCAACCGAACTAAATAAGGCAGGTGTGAAAGCACCCTATATGCGATCGTCTAACATGCCATTCCTTCTAGAAAGTATTTAATGGGTAACAGTTGTATATGTCGGCATGATGATGATCCCAAACACAGTGCAAATGCAGTGAAATTATATTTAAAAGAGAGAAAAAAAATGTCATGAAATGGCCTCCACAGAGCCCAGACCTGCATTTTGTAGAGTCTAATGCGATCAACTGACATCCTATTGCTTCTAGAAAGTACTTAATGGGTAATGGTTTTATATTTCTGCATGATGGTGATCCCAAACACAGTGCTAATAGAGTGGAATCATATTTAAAAGAAAAAAAAAAAATGCTGACGAAACACAGTCATGAAATGGCCTTCACAGAGTCCAGACCTTGCATATTATAGAGTCTATATGTTATCATCTGACACACCATTTCTTCTAGAAAGTACTTAATGGGTAATGGTTTTATATTTCGGCATGATGGTAATCCCATACACAGTGCTAATGCAGTGGAATCATATTGGGAGAGAAAAAACAGCTGACTAAACAGACAGTCATGAAATGGCCTTCACAGAGTCCAGACTTACATATTATAGAGTACATATGCGATCTGGCATGCCATTCTATCTAGAAAGTTTTTATTGGGTAATCGGCATGATGGTGATCCCAAACACTGTGCTAATGCAGTAAAATCATGTTTTACAGAGAAAAAAAAAACACCTGACGAAACACGGTCATGAAATGGCCTTCACAGAGTCCAGACCTGCATAATATTGAGTCTATATGCGATCATCTGATATGCCATTCCTTCTAAAAGAATTTAATAGGTAACAGTTTTATATTTGGGCATGCTAGTGGTCCCAAACGCAGTGCTAATGCAGTGAAACATATTTAAAAGAGAAGAAAAAAAAAACAGCTGACGAAACAAAGCCATGAAATGGCTCCACAGAGTCCAGACCTGCATTGTGTAGAGTCTAATGTGATCATCTGACATTCTATTGCTTCTAGAAAGTACTTAATGGGCAATGGTTTTATATTTCTGCATGATTGTGATCCCAAACACAGTGCTAATGCAGTGAAACTATATTTGAAAGAGAAAAATAAATAAATAAAAAACGTTGACGAAACACAGTCATGAAATGGCCTCCAGTCCAGACCTTGCGTATTATAGAGTTTCTATGTTATCTTCTGACACACCATTCCTTCTAGAAAGTACTTAATGGGTAATGGTTTTATATTTCTGCATGATAGTGGTCCCAAACACAGTGCAAATGCAGTGAAATCATATTTAAAAGAGAAAAATAATAGCTGACGAAACAGTCATGAAATGGCCTCAACAGCGTCCAGAGCTGCATATTGTAGCGTCCATATGCGATCATCTGACATCCCATTGCTTCTAGAAAGTACTTAATGGGTAATGGTTTTATATTTCAGCATGATAGTGGACCCAAACACAGTGTTAATGCAGTGAAATCATATTTGACAAAGAGAAAAAAAAACAGCTTACGAAACACAATCATGAAATGGCTTCACAGAGTCCAAATCTGCATATTATTGAGTCTATATTTGACCATCTGACAGAAAATGAAAGATGTAAGGGCCTAAATCTAAAGAAGATCTCTGAGAAGTGCTGAAACAGGTCTGAAATTACATCAGAAAACGTCATGGCAGTCACCACAAAACTGTGTGAAGGGAGGTCACACTAAATATCGGCTTTCTTCTGAAAGTATTCTTCAAATCTTGTATAAATACAAGCTTCTAAATGCATACAAAAGATCTAAAATGACTTAAGTATAGATAAATATGTACCATACCAAAGCTGATGTTTGCATGCAGTATTGAGGTGTTATAAAAATGATTGGGATCTCATGTCTGGAGCTCTCACGCTAACTGCTAGGCTGCGGATCAAACAAACCAGCCTGCTTCTTTTGACAGCAGTCCAAACAAACCCTCTGTCATCTCCCTTGCTCCCACTCAGAACAGCTCTTGAGTTGCTGCAAAAGAAATAGAGCACTTTAAAATTTACATATGACCTTTGAATATTGCGATAACTGTAGAATCTGCGTATTGCCTCGCTGTGTGAAAGGCAGACAACTCAGGTGTGAAAGCAGTCTGAATGGAGTCAGGGCCTTTGGAGGGTTCAGTGTTGTGGATTTTGGCGGTGTGAAATTCATCTGCTCTCGTGAAGTTAGTTATCTCGTGATTTGTGAGAGAGAGAGAGCGAAGGGGCAGATGGATATCCAGATTTTAAATTCAGAAATCGCCTTTTTACCACTCACATCACCTTACTTTTCAACCTCTTTGTTTCTATCTAAAGCTAGTCTATAAAATGGACACAAGGTAGCATTCTCCATTGAAAAAAGAAAAAAACAGCTGACGAAACAGTCCTGAAATGGCCTCCACAGAGTCCAGACCTGGCATAACGGCCATAAATAATTATTTCTTAGTCTCTTTATTAGAATACAACTAGAAAATACAGGTTAGAGTTGGATTTTTTTGGTCTAGTTGTTAAAAAGTTGGAGAAAGATTAAGAATGAGTGTGTCCTGGTTTGAGCTTCATTTTTACAAGTGCCATTGGCAAAATTGCCTGAATCAAGCATGAATGCTAAAAAATACAAACAAGTTTTAATCCATCAAGACCATTTCTTCTACTTAATGGGAAATGGGTTTATATTTCAGCATGATTGTGATCCCAAATATGGTGCTAATGCAGCGGAATCATATTTGGAGAGAAAAAATAGCTGACGAAACAAAGACAGAGTCCCGACCTGCATAGTATAGAGTCTATATATCCCATCTAATATGCCATTCCATCTAGAAAGTATTATATTTCAGCATGATAGTGGTCCCAAACACAGTGCTAATGCAGTGAAATCATAATTAAAAGTGAAAAAAGCAGCTGTCGAAACACAGTCATGAAATGGCCTGAACAGAGTCCAGACCTGCATATTGTAGAGTCTATATGCGATCATCTGACATCCCATTGCTTCTAGAAAGTACTTAATAGTTAATGGTTTTATATTTTTAGCATGAAAGGTAGCATTCTCCATTGAAGAAAGAAAATACTTTTTTATTATTATTTAACTTGAAATGGGTTTCTCCTCATGGTGACTGCTAGTTCTATGCGAACGGGAGGGAGCCCTGGGCTCAAGGATCCCTTGAGCTCAGGGATCGCTCCCGGGACAGCATGCCAAACAAGCTTATGATAAATCATCAGCTAAGTGTGAACTCTTGAAATCATTAATAATTAACTTAACATGAATGAATTGTGTGGAACCTTGCATTTAATACAGTGCACCAATGAACACTTTCAGATGTTGTTTTTAGCTCAGCTGTCACAGTATTGAATCAGATGAATGTGGCTCAGTTGATACAATGTAACACAATCAATATACTTTGACTCTGCTACACTCTAAATGCTAAATGAGTTTGCTGTTTGTTCAGACTACTTATTTTAATTGAGCTGAGGGGTTTGTTTTATGTTACAACTTAATTGTTTCATGTTCAATCCAGTAATACTAACAATTGAACTTCATTCCTTCATCAGAATCAGAATCAGTTTTATTGCCAAGTGTACTCCACACACAAGGAATTTGCTTTGGCTACAGAAGCGTCCAGTGTACATAAAGTGACAAGTGACAACACAGAATGAATATTAAAAAAGACGATAGACATTAAACAGAGATGCAGTCAGTCCAACGATCTGGATGTTGAAATGTATGTACAGATTTGTTATAAATATACAGGTTATAAGGTGCTGTGTACAAATGCATAAGTATTGCATTGTATATTGTTATAAGGTGCTGTGTACAGATGCGTAAGAAGTATTGCATTGTAAATTGTTATAAGGTGCTGTGTACAAGTGCGTATGAGAAAGTATTGCACGTTTAATGCACAATAGGAAAATATTAACTGTTCATGAGGTAGATGGCCTGAGGAAAGAAACTTTTCCTGTGTCTGGCTGTTTTTGTGCTCGGTGCTCTGTAGCGCCGTCCAGACGGTAACAGTTCAAACAGGAAGTGTGCTGGGTACAAGGCGTCCAGGGTGATTTTGCGAGCTGAACAAATTTTTTGGACCTGTAATATAAATTTAGAAATTATAATTAATTTGTATTTATTTGTTAACATACACAAGTAGTGAAAGAAAAATCATGAGAAAATCAGCAAGACTTACAAATAAACAGTATTTTATTGCTGACATTTAACAAAATGTATTAAATTATAGAAATATTACAAAGTAAAATGACAAACACTGTAAACAGTGTTTAGGGTAAGGAAAGGTTGTTACCATAAACAAAACTGAACTGTTAATAAAACATTAACACTCATCCTGTTGAACAGAACAAACCAGCAAATTGTAAAATGATTAAAACATCCATAACCATTTTTACATCTAATATGACAGCAGTTATAAACATCTGTTTCACTTAACAGTAATATGGGAAGATAATGAGATAACTGAGGATGTGCTTTACTGATGTGATAAGAGTTTCAAAGTCAGGGGTGATGGTAGACAGTGCTACCCGAAGATTGTGCTCTATGTCCCACCTGTTCCTTTGCTTGGAGTCAAGCTGCACCAAGGAAGAGAAGCCACTTTCATAAATAGCTAGTTCTGAATGGGATGGGTTTAATCACACTCTCAGATCGCGAAAACTGGGAGAGGCTTACTTCACTGAATTTCAGTTTCAGCGTCTTATCACATGAAAGCTCCACGAGCTGACTCTCTATGTTGCTCGGCAACGTGACGCTTTCCACGTCGATTCCAAAGGGATTGGTTGTCGTGCGCGCATTTCAAAATAAAAGTCCGGTATGCGCAAAACAAGTTAAGAACTTGTTGTTTTTTTGACCACACACTCCGCGACCCACTGAAAATGTTCCTGCGACCCACTTTTGGGTCAAGACCCACCAGTTGAGTAACACTGCTCTATAGGCAAACTGCAGGGGGTCCAGCAAAGGTCCAGTGATGTCCTTCTGATGCTAGAACCAGTCTTTCAAATGACTTCATGGCCACAGATGTTAAGGCAACAGGTCTGTAGTCGTTGAGTCCGGTGATCTTTTGCTTTTTCTGGATTGGGATGATGGTGGAGCGTTTGAAGCAGGATGGAACCATGCGCTGTTCCAATGATCTGTTGAAGATCTGTGAGAAACAGGAATCAGTTGTATGGAGCCCAGCGTTTTTTGCAGTGTACAGTATGTTCTACTTTGAATGGACCTGGTTACATGATTTAGTTGTTATTCTATGTTGGTCTAGTCTGTTGTGTTGCCAAAGCACCATATCTTTGCAGTGATGGTATTTCAGTGGGGATTATTGTGATGAAATAACTTTTGCCATCTTGACTTTTAGGAACCATGACATTGAGCCTACTTAGAGACTTGTTTTGATCTATTGGTTTTGATTCTCTTGGTTCCTTCTGATTGTTTGAGTGAACAAGTCTGTCTAAAAGTGTGCACGTTCTGCCTGTGTCATTAATGAATCATCGTTGAAGCTAACCTTTTCTTTTTTTCCTTTTTTTTTTCTTTGTTTTGCTGCATTTCAAAGCTGACCTATAAGCTTTAGAGGATATTTTAGAGCTGCATTACAATTACAGTGAAGTGCATGTTTGTTTTTTAAATAAGATTCAAACAATGCTGCATGATTTGTTTGCCTAAGCAGAAAGAGATGAATGGTGTTATCTTGTAACTTGCGTGTGATTAACTATATAATCATGTTTAAGCTTGGATCGTGTCACTTGATTTACTTCAGAATGACAGTATGCTTATTTACATACAATAAATCAATTATAGGCTAAACTGCCTGTGTAGAAGTAACTACGCATCTCACCGGGAGACAAGTATTGGCTGCGTGTGTGATGAAGAATTAGAGTGCCACCTCATGGCCTGACAAGCACATCACTATCACAGGATGACTTATACAGTTGAAGTCAGAATTATTAGCTCCCCTGTTTATTGTTTTCTCCTATTTCTGTTTGACGGAGAGAAGATTTTTTTCTACATATAATAGTTTTAACTGATTTAGTTTTTATTTTTGCCATGATGACAGCACATAATAAATTACTAGATAATTTTAAAGACACTTCTATACAGCTTAAAGTGGCATTTAAAGGCTTAACTAGGTTAATAAGGTTAATTGGGCAAGTAAGGGTAATTAGGCAAGTTATTCTATATCAATGGTGCAGACAATTCTAAAATGTAAATTAAAGTAGCTAATAATTTTGACCTTAAAATGTTTATTAAAAAATTCAAAAGTGCTTTTATTCTAGCCAAAATAAAACAAATAAGACTCTCTCCAGAAGACAAAAACATTATCGGACATACTGTGAAAATTCCCTTGGTCTATTAAACATCATTTGGGAAATATTTGAAAAAGAAAAGAAAAGAAAAATCAAAAGGGCTAATAATTCTGACTTCGACTGTATGGATTTTATAGATAGAATTCTGATCTTAACCTTTCACAAATCCACTATAAAAAATTCAAGGTTCGACACAATTTATTTATGTTGTCCCAACACAAACTGATTAAGTTAACTTAGCAAATTTAAGTGGATTGAACATAAAACAAATAAGTTGTCCCAAAAAAACTCATTTAAAATGAGCTGAAACAACACAATTTATTAAGTAGTTTGAACAAGCTGCCAAAAATCTGTTTTAGTGTGGTTTGTTAAAACACTTGAAAATCAATTTTGTAAGCTGCAGGCCTGGAAAGCAGAAAAAGTCATGGAAAACAGATATCTGTATACTTGAATATAGGTTAGTTGTGTTTACTTCTTTCGGCTTAGTCCCTTTATTAATCAGGGGTCACCACTGACACCGGCAACTTATCCAGCATATGTTTTACGCAGCGGATGCCCTTTCAGCTGCAACCCATCACTGGGAAACATCCATACACACTCATTCACACTACGCACAATCTGCTTACCTAATTCACCTGTACCACATATATTTGGACTGTGGGGAAAACCGGAGCACCCAAAGGAAACCTACGTGAACATGGGAGAACATACTCTAGACAGAAATACCAACTGATCCAGCCGACACTTGAACCAGCGACCTTCTTGCTTTGACCCTAACCCTAACTTTAGGGTTAACCTGCTTAACCCCAACTCTAACATGCAAACCCTAAACAGAAATGCCAACTAACCCAGCCGAGGCTCCAACCAGCGACCTTCTTGCTGTGAGGCGATTGTGCTACCCACTGCGCCACCTGACACCCCAATCACATACTCTCACATTATGCTGTGTAAGCATTATCTAAATAAATTGAACATAGATATAAATATGAATTTAAACTAAATAGATTGTTGCGTGTTGTACAAAATGCTGAAATCAATTTGAACTTGCATTGTTTTTCTTTTCCCACGTATATGTAGACATTGCATGATACATTAGGTTATGAAATTTTACTTGAAATTCTAGGAAAAAACATGGAAAAGTCATTGAATTTAGTAGTAAAAATGTGTATGTTATGTCTGTCTTATTGGAGTGATGTAAAACCCAACAAGTCTCTTTTTTTAAGTTTCCTTATGTTAAAATAGGATCCAAATCCCTGTGATTTTGATGCCCCCCACAACATGACGTGGGAGTACAGTTTCCCCGTTCCCCAAATTGATTGACAGTCGCCATGTTTCTATAATAACATGTAAAAACATGTTCACAGAATTTTTTTTTGCAAATAAACTGAGATTAAAATATCTGTTTCAACGCTCTGTGATTTTTATACGTTTAAAATGTTTTTAAAACAGAGCATGTTTGTAATAAAAACAGTCAAATCGCTAATTATTATCTGTTCTAATCACTACGGCTGCATGGTGTCAGTAAACGCTTGTGTCTTTGTGTGTACAGCAAATGGCTTTTGTGTGTGACTCATCATTTCAGAAAGGCTTGAATAAACTCCACCACAAATACATGAAATAAGCTTACTTAGTATATTTGACTAAATAGCTGCATTTCAGCTTCATCCCTGTCTGTCTCTATCACTGACTGCTGTTTATCTGCTGTAACGCATGAAAAGCAGACACGTGGGAACGGTGGGCAGGGAGAAGCAACTCATTTGCACTGAAAGCCACAGGCTACACAAACAGCAACACTGTACTCAGACATGAAAATAATCTATAATAAATAATCTGATGGATATTTTTAGCTGAAACTTTACAGACACAGGTCAGACTTTACAGACAGGTAAAACTTGTAAAAGTTGTAATTTTACTGTGAGATCAAAATTCATACACTGAATTCAAAATCAAAGAATCATCTCTAATTATGTTTTTTTCTACTTTGACAGTTGCACATTTACATAGTAGACTTATTTATGAATACTAATTTAATGCTTGTAATACTATTTGTCTTTTTTATAGGAGGGGAAGAAGAAATTTGACAAGGAGGCGGAAAAGTATTATTCCACACTGGACAAACACCTCAACCTGTCATCCAGGAAAAAAGAATCAGCTCTCCTTGAGGTGAATCACTGTTCCTATAAAATGCCTAAAAGACAAATCCAAGTAAGCTTTGGTGTACATTTTAGCCTTACTGCAATACAAAGGAGAATCAACAAATAACTAGAGCATATAGTAGTGAGTATAAATGTGTATAGAAACCATAAGATACTTACATACTCCTTTTCATTCATAAGATCAACAAAGTTAGGAAGTTTCCAGAAAAGAGATTTATTGTAAAACAAACACCACAGCTCCAGACCTGTTTTAAATGATCCAACCCCACATAATACTACAGTACCATAAAAGTCTACATCACAGTTTGAAAATATTAGTACAGTATATTATATGAGCAAAGTCATGTTGTATTGTTGTCGCCAAACCATTGAGACAGTAAAAAATAAAATAAATAAATAAATAAATGGTTCTGATTGAAATGTTTGATCATCAGCATTGTACCTATCTTCCCCTGGCTCGAACTGATACAGTACGTCTGTAATGCATGGTGTTTAAATACGTTATATTTAAATGATACATTATATTTCTAACACATAGATTTGGCCGAGCACAACGCATTGAGCCAGCTGGCCAGTTGGTGCACACTGAGCATTTCAAAATGGGGCGTTTGTAGAAACAGCAGTCAATAGCAATTGAGAGACTGCTATAATTTGCAGTATGTGTGAAAATAATTTAATTTTAAACATTTAAATCAAGATATTGAATTCTAGTCCACTCAACAACTTCAAAATAATGTTTTAAAATAGCATCATATTGCCTCTTTTAAAAGACAGTTCACTCAAAAATGAAAATTACTTCATCAAACTGAAAGCAAAAATAAAACAAAATGTCTGGGCCCGGTCCTCTCTAGTCCTCCTCTGCCATCGTTCCTCCTCTTATTGACCTTATTCTCCGCGTATGAGCGGGCGCAACCATTTGAGTCTTTTTGTCTCGAGACTTCCAGTCTCATTCACTTCCATTCATTTTTAGACATTAAAAACAGCTCGTTTTGCTGCTTGATGTTACAAACTGATGTTTTCTTATTATATTATTCTATTTTGTCTGTATGACATGCAAACACTTGTTTGTAGAGCGAGTAGTTTGATCGTTTTCTGCCATTTATTATTCCAAGTCATTTCTCCCACAGGCGACTGAATCGGAAGTTCTAAAACAATCGCAAAAACGAGCGACTTTAGCATTAAATAATAGGCTCAATACTTCACAAATGAAGAGATTTGACCAGATACTCAGTCTGCTGATGGTAACCGAGTCAGCAGCTGTTTATTATAACACAAATACGTTAGCATACTGTTTACATTTATGACTTACAGTTTGTTAACGCTGACCTTACAAGATATTACTATTTATTAATATATTTACTTGCCTTCCATAATATAAAGACTGCGTGCCTACAGGACCTTCCTAAATCAGCGATGCACGAACAACCTGTAGTTTCCACTGATCCCTGCTTACTAAGTAGCCCCCATGCTGAGTGGCATGGACTGCTCGACTGGCTGGGGTGCACATTTACTTTTAAAAAGACGAAATCACCCTCGCTGTGTAATGGAACACGACCAACATTCCCACTATATAAATATCAGTAGGTCTCTGTACTCTGACAGGACAAAGTAATTAAAAAATATCCCCGTAAGTTACCCATGGCTTATATCGTCTACCCACATTAACGGTAACGATGGATGGGGCAAGATGAGACCATCTGATGGTTGCAGGGAGGTTTCACCGTACTCCCAGCTCAAAACATTTACTGAACTAGTATTATATGCCATTATTCTAATATCACAACTAACTATATACTATGTTATGACTTTCAGCGTACCGGAAGTTGGATGACAAAATGTGAAAGAAGTATTAAAAGTGGGTGGAGCGGAAAAAGGTCAATAGTCCTGAGCTCCTTCCGTGGGACTCGAGGTAGCTGTGCACCACAGGTGTTTCTCATCTGTGGTGGGCCTCTTTTCGTTCGCATGGCGCTCGGCCACGCCCCCTCGCTACACCAATGTCCCCCTTTGCATTTAACTTTGAGCATCTTACATTCAGAGATGCTGTTTATGTTCACACAGCTACATCACACATCAACTAAAGTTTAAAATATGATATCGTAGTAGACCACCCCTTTAAGCAAACATTCGATCAAAATCAAGTATGCAAATCATTTTAAGAAAGTCTTAAAGGCCCGTGCACACCGAGACGTTTTTTGCTCGGGTTTTTGGTCGTTTAAGACGTTTAACGCCTCGTGACCAAATAAACAGCGTCAATGTGATCGAGGACATCAATGCGCAAAACGGCAGGTGTAAAAGCATTTTTTTTTTTCAAAACGCCACATCAAAACCTTCTCCACCAATCATATTGGCACTTTTGTTCACCCGCACAAAGCAATTTATAATGTCATATAAAGGGTGTAAAAAGGCGGAAAATATAACTAAACTGGACGACGCACGTGAGAGAATAGACGCGAGCTAGTAAACTAGAAAGTGAAAGCAAAATAAATAACTAAATTGCGCGATAGGCATGATCAAGATCTGGGTAAAATACAAAGGTACAATACAAGGGTGCAGTCAGGCACGAGTAAGCAGATAAACCACAACACTCGTAAGAGGAAAAATAGGCGCGAATCAGCAAACAAACTGGAAATGAGAGCAATAAAAGCAAGCCGGAGTCTGAGTAAAAAGTCCAACTGTAAGCTGTTCACACGTGAACTGCTTTGCTGTAACCGTGGAAGAGATTTAAAATTAAAGAGCTAGTAATTAACTTGATCGACAGAGTTTTATAGTCTTGATAAGGGATTGTAAACAGTTATATCGGGCAGAGAAAACAGGCCAAAGATAAGCTAAACAAAGTACTTACAGCTGGATAGTTGAAATGTTAGCTGCGATGCTAACACAGTGAGCTCACAGTGGTAGTACTAATGTTTATGGAGTTAGTATTTAAAATGATCGGCAGTAATCAACTGAACTTAGCAGCAGACGAGCTGAGCTAGAGCTAGACTCAACTAGAGAGCTACAAACACAGCTACACTCGGCTAGAGCAACAGGAAGGAGAGGAGGAGCACAACAGGAAGGACAACAGGAAGCAACCCGAACAACCAAGAAAATCGCTATGGCTTGATTGCGGAAAAACGTCTCGAAAAATGCTGACGATAAACGCAAAAGAAAAGCGTCCCAGTGTGTACGAGAATTAATTCATTATGTAAATGTTAAGACACTTTTTTAGATTAGATTTGATTAGATTGAACTTTATTGTCATTACACATGTACAAGTACAAAGCAACGAAATGCAGTTTAGGTCTAACCAGACGTGCAATAGCAGCAAGTGCAGAATACAGGTATAAATTATAAGGTGCAGTTATAGAAAAACTATCGTGATATTTACAGATGGATGTACTATGAACATTATATACAGGTTGACTTAGTTATGAGCCCAGATTTACAATAAATGATTGTACGTACAGGTTGATATTAATAATAAGTGTGCAGATAGATAAGCAATTACAAATGTATATGTACAGTGGGTGTGTACAGTTCAAATAAATGAATCAGTGCAATGTAGGTTGCTTATTAATAATCAAAAGTGTGCAGATAAACATAATTACAAATGTATATGTACTTATCTGAATATACTGTTTGTTTTTTTATGACAGTGGCTTATATACATTTAGAATTTCAGTCGTTTAGATATTATGTCATTTATTTAAAAGGTATTACTTCTCTTTTTCTGTGAAACATTAAAGGAACTTTAAATAGTGTGCTTGTTGAGCTTTCCATGCAATTATAATAAGTGAACTAAACAATATCACAGCACCACTTTCAAAGTCCTCTGTGTTCTTTTTAAAACTTGAAAGCTTGAATTTTGCGTTTCACAGAAGAAAGAAAGTCACAAAATATGGTTAAATCAGGGGGAAAATTTTTGGATGACTAATCCTGTTAAAAGCTTCCCTTCCCTTTTTTCCCTTTTCAGAGATGTTCCTGCGCATTTGTTTAGTGTGTCGTTACACAAATTCTCTGAGCCAGAAATTCTCACATGCAACCATTAACCAAAGCCCAAACATGTCCAAATGAGTGTTGGAGCCTGGCAGCGATGGCTTTCTGTGTCTGTCTCTAGGGTAACAACAGTCTTTGTTCATTTGCAGGCTGACGCTCAGATTGATAAGGAAAGGCAGCTCTTTTATGACGCCTCGCTAGAATACGTCTTCAAAATCCAGGACGTTCAAGAGAAGAAGAAATTTGAGTTTGTCGAGCCGGTAAGATCTTTTTTTTGCGACGCATACAATTACCTCTTATATTTAGACTGGAAGCTTCTGTGTCAAAGCTACACACAAAAACATCAGCGCAAATAAACACAAAATCAAATATGTGAGTATTAACCTTGAAGAAATATCAGATGTGGTGTAATGTCATTTCAAACCATCTGGTCAGTAATGGCTTTGTAGCCAACAGGAAGTCGCTGGGCAGTTTGTGACTAATGAAGTCTTAATCTCACTTTTTCTTCATGCCAATTTAACTGAAACCTCAGCTGTTATTTTATGTCTCACAGTCACCCCTAAGCTATTACAGAGATGGTTCATCGCAAAAAAAAAGTTAAGTCTGTCATCATTTTACCATCATGCTGTTCCAGATCTAGCAGTTTTTGTTTTTGTTTTGTTTTTTGTTTTGTTTTTTTGTGGAGAACAATATATTTTTGACAACTAATGAATTTTCGTTTCTAATGTCTTCAGTTGAATGGACGAAAAAAACAATTTGTTTCAAGAGTTCACACTTAGCTGATGATTGATTATAAAGCTTGTTTGGCATGCTGTCCCGGGAGAGAGCCCTGTGCTCATAAGATCCTCGAGCCCGGGGCTCCCTCCCGTTTGCAAGGCGAGAGGAGAGTTTGAGCTCAGGTAGATCTCAAGAACTCCCCTGCGGGTAGCTAATGAGCAGATAGTGATTGCTATGTAAAGATAACTACTTACTAGGAGCACGTCTATGGTGCCGATTTGGATTAGTCAATTAACTTAAGTTGCATATTTTTGGACGGTGGGATTAAACCGGGGAACTGGGGGAAACCCACATGAGCACAGAGAGAACATGTAAACTCCGCACAGAAACGTCAGCTGGCTTGGTAAGGACTAGAACCAGTGACGTTCTTGCTGTGAGGCAACAGTGCTAATCACTGGGCCACCGTGCCACCCATCTAGGAAAGGAGGAGGAGTAGGGGTGGAAGAGGGGATTCTTCAATATAAAGATGGTTGTGATATGGAACTTAGGCTATTTATAGTAGCTTAGGAATCGTCTGATTGGTGAATCATAAATTGATTAATACGGGACCAGCTGCAAGTAATCATCTGCACGTGATCCTCTTGAAATTAGTTTATAAATAAACTTCACAAAATGATCGTTTGGGTGATTTACAATTTTAAAAAAGCTGAAAATGTTTGTTTTGTTTTTTTAGTTGGCTATATAACAATAGCTGTTTTCATTCTAAAATGTGAATTAGACTGAAATATCGCACAAGGGGCCGCAGAGGCACAGCAGGTGGTTAAAATGCTCACAGCCTTTAGTAAATCATTCAAATAACAGCTCTCAAAGCAAAAAGCGCATTCTGTGTGATCGACCACTTAAACATTTGTGAATGAAGCACTGTTTTCATACAATAATTAAAAGAGAACAAAATCATCACTTTCTGATGAAGTGGCGGCAAAAATCAAAAAGAAAATGAAATTTTCTGCAGTTCGAGAAGCCACTGTGTTTTTTTTTTTCATATATATTCATTTGCCTCTGAAGACAAAAGACAATAAACTGTGACTTTTGGAGGCATGAGCCTCACAAGGCAGGTCTGGAGGTAATAATACTGATCCATTTTAATGACGGACTTTGGCTGAGGGATTTTAGAATGACCAAAACCACATTTCAGATGTTTTACAATGTTGTCAATCCACTCATTTGCCCATTAATGCCAAGAATTGCTGAGGTTTTTACAGACTTCAACAGAGTTGATGGTTCTGTGGGCCTCATCTATCAAATCTGAGCTTTATTTTGGTATTTTCTATTGGATTGAGGTCAGGTGACAGGCTGGGTCATTCTACAGCTTGATTTTCTTTCTCTGAAAGCATCTGAGTTTCCTTGGCTGTGTTTTGGATAATTGTCTTCCTGAAATATCCACCCTGGTTTCATCTTCATCCTCCTGCTAATGTAGATGTTGGACTAAGGCAGCAAATATATATTTACAATGACAAAGGGCAGAGGGTTGCTGAAGAACTACTGAGAGATTTCAGCTGCTGTCTGGGCTTTCACTGCCTTTCTACACCTCCCTTTCTTCATGTGTTCAATATTCATTTTATTTTACTACAGATAACTTAATTTCTAATCTAATTAGTCTCATTTTTCTTTACATATATGGATTTCTTTGGTTGTTACCAAAACATTTCAAGTCAACAGCACCTTTAGAAATATGTTTTCGGAGAAAAATGGTGACGTGTTCAATACTTATTTTCCTACACTCTAAGTAGTTTGAACAAACAGCGAATGTCTTTTTTGTGTACATATCTTTATGTGTTCAGACATGTAGTTCAAATCTTGTTTCATTGCATCTAGACCAAAAGTGATACATCTAGGGTTTGCTGAGTAGTCACAATGCCATTTTTAACATCAAACCTAAACCTACTGAACCTAAAAACTAAAGAATATGATGCATATATTTTTTAATGGAACTTACTGACTTACCCAAAACAATGCTGTAGGCCGGACTCAATGCTCTCAAATTTTTACCAGCTGGGAATTCCCAGAGCACTCATAAAATGTTGAAAGGGGTCAAAAACAGTTCCAGGAATTCCTCTATTGTATGCAGAAACAAAGTTTTGAAGTTGTGCCATGTTCTTCCTCAACTCATTTTGTTTTAGCTACACCTTCTCTCTCTGCTTCTTCAAATCTGACTTACAGCCTCATATCTTGGGATGACAGAAGCTGTTTTGGGTTATTTTACATGTCTTTGGTTTGTGGTGCATTTAATCAAAATATGCCAGAGTTTGTTTGGAAATGGACTAAGACCCTGAGTTTCAATTGTCTTTGTCCACGTTTGGTGTAAATTGGGGTTTGGATGACAGCATTCACTGCACTCATTTATTGCACTATTCAAATTTAACCTGCCAGTGTGAACACATTCATACTCGAATCATATCGATACAAATCGAATAATCAGTACAAATATTTTAATGTATTTAACAATAACTCTTAGATTAACTCTTCGATTCCCAATTCACAATGGAAATTAAAATTTAACCCATTCATTTTCTTTCAGATAAGTCACTTGTTTAACAGAAAGCAAAATGAAGGAAAGTTCATTTGTTAATGCATTTACTAACATGAACTAATCGTGAACAACAATTGTACAGCATTTATTAATCATAATTGAACATTTAATAATGCATTATCAACATCCAAGTCCATGCTTGTTAACAATAGTTAATGCACCGTGAGTTAACATGAACTAACAATGAACAACTGTATTTTCATTAACTAACATTAACTAACATGAACAAATACTGTAGTAAATGTAATGCTCATTGTTTGTTCATGTTAGTAAATGCATAAATTAACATTAACTAATGAGCCTTCTTGTAAAGTGACCAGTTATTTTAACCAAATGCAGTGGGTTATATAAGTAACCTAATGCATTGGGTTATTTTGATTAAATGTAATTTTTTTCCATTTTGGTATTACTATCGCTACTATTACTAGTACTATTATTAATTTTATAATTATGACTGTGTAAATAAATAACATACACTCTGTAAAAATAGTTGGGTTAAAAACATATAACTCAACTATAGGTTATTATAGCACCTTCTAAACTATGGGTTATTTGGTAACACTTTACAATAAGGTTCATTAGTTAATGCATTTATTAACATGAACAAAACTTGTAACGCATTTATTAATCATAATTGAACAATTACTAATTACATAATTACTACTAATGCATTATTAACATCTAAGTCCATGCTTGTTAACATTAGTTAATGCACCGTGTGTTAACATGAGCTAACAATGAACAACGTTAAGTAACATGAACAAATACTGTAGTAAATGTATTGTTCATGGTTGTTTCATGTTAGTAAATGCATTAAATTCATTCATTCATTCATTTTCTTTTCGGCTTAGTCCCTTTATTTATCTCGGGTTGCCACAGCGGAATGAACCGCCAACTTATTCAGCATTTTTTTTACGCAGCGGATGCCCTTCCAGCCCCCCATCTCTGGGAAACATCCATGCATTCTCATTCACACTCATACACTACAGACGATTTAGCTTACCTAATTCACCTGTACTGCATGTCTTTGAACTGTGGGGGAAACCGGAGCACCCGGAGGAAACCCACGTGAACATGGGGAGAACATGCAAACTCCCTACAGAAATGCCAACTGACCCAGCCGAGGCTCGAACCAGCGACCTTCTTGCTGTTAGGCGACATGACAACCTAGTGCGCCACTGTGTTGCCATGCATTAAATTAATTAACATTAAACATTAAAGTTAAATTAACATTAAAGTGTGACCAAATGTTCAATTAATCGAGATTATGATGGCCAAATCACCAAACCCTATGTAGAAACCTTTAAATCTCAAATCTGTCTTTTCTAAAGTTTCTGGTTTGCATTCGGCAGTCGGAAATCTCAACGTGACCTCGAACGCGTCTTCCTAATTTCCTCCAATATCGAATGATCTTAGCCCGTCTCCGCTTTCATTTTTGTGGCTGTGTACTCTTACGGAACAGTTATTATTACTACTGATTTATTTTGGAAGAACATCTGAGACCGAGTTGATCCTTCCTCAATAACCGTTTGAAAGAAAGAGCTCTTCTCTCAGTCTGTTTCATGTTCGTTCTAAATCTCCACTCTGCAGACATATCGCATCAAATATACACCAACTCCCATATTACACCGGTGGACCGAATTTACGTGACTCATTCCTGCATTATGTATATTTATATGCAGAAGCGTGAGCGGTAAAGAAGCCAGCCAGAGAATGCGCTGTGTAGATTTAGAGAGGCATCCGGTGTTTATCACCTGGCTTGGGGGGAAAAAAATGACGCTGTTAATCTCCCAGAAGCACCGCAGTCTGGCCCGCTCTTGAGTTTCAGGCTGTGACATCAGCATCTTTGAAGTGTTGCGCTAAAGTCACTATCAGAAAGTCAAATTGTTGCATCGGCCTTAAATATGAGAGAGCCGGGAATGGGATGCTCAGCTAATGCAAGTCCAGTGCTCGGTAAATGTGACGTGTTCAAATATGGAAAGCCAGTGGCCACAAAATCCCTTAAAAAATGTGCAGTTTGACAGTGTAGAGGTGGCAGTTTTTTTTTTTGTTTTGTTTTGTTTATGGTAGATGGTATGTGTGATGTTTCTATATGTACAATATACAGTTGAAGTCAGAATTGTTAGCCCTCCTGAATTATTAGCCCCTCTGTATAGTTTTCCCCAATTTCTGATTAACAAATAAAGATTTGATTTTTAAGCATAATAGTTAGATGTTTGGAAAAATATGTGTTTTAAACAGCACCTATCATGAAAATCACAAGCTGTTTGGACAGAACTGTGTGTAGGTATAGTGTGTCCACAGTCAAATTGGTGTGATACAACCACAATAAGTCTCTTTTCTCAGATTTCAGATGTTAAAATAGGATCCAAATCCCTTCTGTTTTGAGGCCCACCGCAACGTGACAAAGGATTGCACCCATCGCACTCGAATTGAATCCCCCGCCCATCGAATTGATTGACAGACATGTATTAACGTAACTCCATAGTGACATGTATAATCATATTCAAGAGACAGGATAAGCACAAACTACTAGGATTATAAGATCTGTTCAGCTCGCTGTGATCATCAATCACGATCAAATGAGATCAAGAATAATCCCAATTCTACCCCTAACACTGTAAAAAATAAATTGTTGAGAAAACATAAAAAAATAAGGCAACTTGATGCAGTAAGAACTTTGAGTTGTCTCAACAACTGCTTTTTAGTTCTTCTTAGTAGCAATATTTTGTTCAGCTAACATAATTTTGTTTATTCATGCAATGTTGATTATTGCATTTTACTAATGAAGATACACTTGTCACATCATCTGAAGAAGCAATGCACATGAACAGGAATGCCAACTGACCCAGCCGGGGTTCGAACCAGCGACCTTCTTGCTGTGGAGCGACTGTGCTACCCACTGCGCCACTGTGTCACCCCTCTAACAAGCACCAGATCAACAAGCTTAGTTTTCGATCGTCGCGTCACACATGCGCAAATTATTTAAATATTAACATTGCTGTTCAACAAAAGAATGATTGTCCAGAAAACTGCAGTTACTGCATGTAGACATAACATTTTAGCGAATATTGAAGATTTTTCAGGATTTCACTTGAAACAAAGGGGTAAGAAAATTTCCCAGAATACACCAGCAACAATGGCAGGATAGCTGCACCCGGAAGTAAGGAGATCCACAAATTAGTATTTTTTTTTTTGTCATTATTACGAATATTTACAAAAAACAAGCATAGTTTTAATACATTCATAACCGTGTTTGTTTTACCATCATGCTTTAAAAAAAAAAAAAACACTAAAATAAAACCTGCTAAATTTTGCCATCTATAATCCATAATAATAACTCCTGTATAGCAGTCCTGCAACATTCTGTCACTCGATGACACTCGAATACCCTGTTGTTTTTGTGTTTACATAGATGAGTATGGTCACGGAGTAAATGCACAGTACAGTTACGATCTTATTGCCACATTCGATCATTATGATAACATGATATCGTTGCCTTTAGTGATTTCCTGATGATAAATACCAAAAAATAACAGTTGCAATCTGAGCTGCATGCAATGCTTTTTAATGCCCACACCTAACCCCACTACTCACAGTGATGTCACTAGCTCCATTGAGTGCATTGTGTCTGACATTGCATCTCTGAGATATGCAGTCTCAGCTTGCAAATCCAAGTCTGCATCCAGATACTATTGATTTTAACACACAGTTTTAATAGCGTATGAGTAATTTGGAACATTCCTTTAACTCTGGGCTGAATTTTACATGACAGCCTATTGACTGAACATTTATGTGGCACCTTTAGCTATTCGCAGAATGTATGAGCTGACAGGGGAGGTTGCGAAACCTCCTGTTTGCACTGAAGAGTGATGTTGTGTTACAGCCATAAGCTAAAAACCTGCATTTCCATTTTTTGCTGTATTTACATCTTGTTTTGGGTTGCAGCTGTTGGCCTTCCTGCAGGGTCTGTTCACATTCTACCATGAGGGTTACGAACTGGCCCATGATTTCGAGCCCTACAAGCAACAGCTCCAGTTTAACCTGCAGAATGTAAGTGCACGTCTCCTGTGAGTCACCCAGCATCTCTTTCACATTTTCACTTAGCCTCTGTTGACCAGTAATGTGTGTTTTTTTTTACTTCTGAAAATATTTGTAAAGCCACATTGATGTGAAAAGAAAAGGTTAAAGCTGGCACACATGAAAAAGTCAGAGTTTGGCTGTTGAAAACGGTGAGCTTTGTGTGTGTTTTGCCCTCTGTTTTGTCGACTGCAACCTGCTCTGTGTGTGCTTGATCAATACTGGTCTGTTATAAACCAGTTCCTGCTGCTCGTCAGCATCTTTGAGTCTGGGTTTCGTGACATTTGACCCTTTCCTCGCATCGTTGTCACCAAAGAGCTCAAAATTGAAGTGGTGTCACAGAAATTCAGCTTGTTTTAAAGCAGAAAACGACCTGAGATGCAGCACTGTGCCAACACTGCGGCATTCATACAGTGTGTATACTGAACTAAGGCTGCTGTGAAAGCTAGACATTAGGCTTTACTGTACTGTAATTCACTACCTCAGGGTTATATGCACAGTAGTGTTGTTTAGCCACTGAAATCTTCTGGAGAAAGATTGATGTGACTATTTTCAGTTTCATAAGGGACCATTTAGAATTAGAATCAGAAAGAGCTTTATTGCCAGGTATGTTCATGAGGAATTTGTTTTCGTGACAGAGCTTCTACGGTGCAACAGAATTACAGAGACAGGACAAAAAACAGATAATAAATATATTTAAAAAATAGAAGTATGTGTTAAATGCAAATATACAAATTGACAAGTGTATGTTCAGGTGTATTTCTATATACAACACGATATGTGCAGCTCTTATGTGCAAATTGGCATGTAAAGTGTGTTGTTAAATAAGTGTATGTGTGTGTAAAAAGTGTGTTGCAAGTAGTGATGTTGGTTCCATGATTATTATCATCAAGTGTTTATGAGATGGATTGACTGAGGGAAGAAACTGTGTCGGGCTGTTGGTGGGTAGTGCTCTGTAGCGTCGACCAGAAGGTAAAAGTTCAAAGAGGCAGTGTGCTGGGTGTGAGGGGTCCAGAGTGATTTTGGCAGCCCTTCTGCCCGCTCTGGATAAGTACAGTTCTTGGAGAGTAGGGAGGGTTGTACCAATGATTCGCTCAGCAGTCCGAACTATTCGACTTAGTCTTCGAAGGTCAGATTTGGTAGCTGAGCTAAACCAGACAGTTATTGAAGTGCAGATGACTGATTCAATGATGGAGGTGTAGAACTGTTTCAAAAGCTCCTTTGGAAAGTTGAACTTCCTCAGCTGACGAAGAAACTACAGCCTTTGTTGAGCTTTTATGACAATGGAGTCAATGTGAGTGTCCCACTTCAAGTCCTGAGAGATGGTGGTGCCCAGAACCCTGAATGACACTGCTGCCACAGTGCTGTCCATGATGCTCAGTGAGGGGAGAGCAAGGGGGGTTCTCCTCATTGTTATCATCATTACAGCATCAATAATGTAGATTTGTATTTAGTTTAACAACAAAACATCAGTAAATAGCGCTAGTCCGCCTAGCCTGCTTTACTGAGGTGAAGTTAGTTTTATATTCATGCCACATTGGTTCATTTTTGAACAATGACAACCTGCTCCCTATATTGTTTACCATGCTACTTTGAATAATCGTCCTGAAATAGCATGTAAGTATGGCTTAGTAATAAGTGTAATTCCTGCACGCCGACAGCCAACCACTAACTACAATTCTAGCCGGCGAATGAAATGAATTAGTGGGTTTTCTGCTGTCATCTTTACCGTGTGCGTTTGTGTTTTGTGGCTTTGGACAGGCGAGGGAGGGACTGTGTGTCAAAGATATTAAGCTAACCGGTTATCTGCTATTATGGCAGATCGCCTACTGCAATTTTAAAGAACCCCTATTATGGGTTTTTGAAAATGAGCTTCCGTGTAGTGTGTAACACAGCTCTAAGTGTATGAAAACATCCAGCTGAGGTTTAAACTGAAAGTGCACCATGTTTAAAACTATTGATTCTTTAGCAGAATAGTTGACTCAGAGTCGAATAAATGAATTGAGTTGGGTTCGGATCTTTTTGTTTGATCGTATCGATATCGACATGGTACATCACCAAATATGTAGTTCCGAAAATGTGAACGTGCTTTGACACTAGCGGAAGTGCAGGGATCACGGGTATGATCATGGCGCGAAGATGACGATCACTGACAGATGGAGATTCAACTGCAGGGAATAAAGGGTTAAAGTTCATTTTTACTGCAATACCACAGTATAGCCAACCTGGTGTTGTGTTTGTTCTCATTTTAATAATGATTGATACAATAACCTACGCTGCAACGTGGAATTCGCCAGCCGTTTGCCATTGAAGGAGCAGCAGAGACTATGGGACTTTGTCAGACTTTGACAGGGACTTTCCTGAACTTGTGATCCTCTGCCGTTTGTCATTGCTATGACCACCATCAGCTTTTCCTCACACGCACGGCACAGACAATTATCAACAGTTCAACTTTTGCCACTGTGTGGACTAATAATTAATGTGTGTCGTTAGGGTTAAGAGTAGACTAATATGCTGGTGTTTAACTGCATTGCTTTATTGCATTGGGCTCTCACAGACTTTCTGCTACAGTACTTCATACTGTAGCCGTGGTGGGCATTTCTCTCTGTCTTGCACTGAACGCAGTTGACCAGTCACAACAGCCTCCTAGTCACCAGTCCGTGCTAAGGAGCGGTTTGGCAACAAATGAATCGCTGAACAAATCGTATGGTAGTCGCTGGGATAATTAGATAAAAATAGATGCAAATAATAAGACAATGAAAGTGTTTTTTGATCTTGCACGCATATCAGCATGTTATTGGAGACCCCCAAAACCAAAATATGAACTTTTTTAATGCAAAATAGGGGCTCTTTAAAGCAAAAAAAGGTAGTTTTTGTAATTATAATATAAAAGCAAGCCTTTAATTTTGATGTGAGCTGGATTGCAAATATGTAATTGATCAAACACTTTTATGTGTTTACATCTTATAATTGTAACAAGAATTTATATATTTATACTTTTTATATTTGTATATATTTATAAACTTATTTATTTATAGAAGTAATTACGATTCAGTAAAGGACTTGCTCCATCCCATTGGTCATATTTATTTATACATGCTAGCCCTAAATGGCCAAAAGTACAGGTACAAACATAGAAATAGCCATACCTATGATGCTTTACAGAAAACTGCACCAATCAGAGAATCGAATCAAGTGAAGTTTTACAAACTACTTTATAAGGAGCATGTGATATGATATCCACAGCCATATCACGCTGCAGCTCAAGAGCAGTAACTCAGTGAAGCTAACCAGGGCTGAGCCTGGTCAGTACCTAGATGGGAGACCACAAGGGAAAACCAGGCTTCTGTTGGAAGTGGTGTTAGTGAGGCCATCAGGGGGTGCTCAACCTGCTGTCTGTGTGAGTCCTAATGCCCCAGTAAAGTGAAGGGGATGCTATACTGTCAGTGAGTGTTGATAAACCGAGGTCCTGACTCTCTGTGGTCATTAAAAATCCTATGGCACTTCTTGTAAAGAGTAGGGGTGGAACCCCAGTGTCCTGGCTAAATTTCCATCATTGGCCCTTACCCATCATGGCCTTCCAATCATCCCCATCCACCAGATTGGCTCTTACACTGTCTCTCAACTCCACCTATAGCTGGTGTGAAGAAGTCAGATAAGTAGAAGATTCATAATAAGTAAATGATTTATAAACTCTTCAAATTAGATTTATATGTATTTAATATATTTTATATATCTTATTATTCAGGCATACTGTATACTAATACTTACTTTGTATGTTAATTAGTTTAGATTAGATTAGATTAGATTCAACTTTATTGTCATTAGACATGTACAAGTACAAGGCAATGAAATGCAGTTTAGGTCTAACAAGGAGTGCAATAGCAGCAAGTGCAGAATATAGGTATAAATTATAAAGTGCAATATAGAAAAACTATCATGATATTTGCAGATTGATGTTATATTTAGAGATTGAAAACTGTATTAAATCTAGCACATTTTCAGTTATGTAAATAGCAAGCAAAACTTGTCATGATGTGCAATATTTCATGCATGCAAGGATCCCTGGTTTCACTCTCTCACATGCTTTGTCCTTAAGTGACTAGTGTATGCTTGGTAGTTGGCCGACGGCATGCAGGAATTACACTTATTACTAAGCCATACTTACATGCTATTTAAGACCGAATATTCAGAGTAGCGGTAAACAATATAGGGAGCGCGTTACAGGCTGTCATTGTTCAAAAATAAGCCAATGTGATGTGAATATAAAAGCAACTTCACCTCAGTAAAGCAGGCTAGGCGGACTAGCGCTATTAACTGATGTTTTGTTGTTAATCTAAATACAAATTTACATTAACGATGCTGTAAAAGATCTCTTATAAAACTGAAAATAGTCACATCGATCTATCGCCGGAAGATTTCAACAATGCTACTGTGCATATAACCCATTCGTAAAACAGCAAAATGTACATAAGCTTTGCATGACCAATAGTTTTAAAACAGAACATTACCTGTCTAACAGAAATACTTCAGCCATGGTGTCGTCCTTCCTCCAGCGTGCAAAAGTAACTCCAATACTGATTCAGGATTTTTGAAAAGTTTTGATTCAGCGTTTGATTTTACCATGACTGTGATTGTCTTGTGTGCATATGAACGCGCAGCGCAGATGTACAATCCTACATTTGTTGACAGACAGTTTGGGCTACTCATCAGAATTATGGTAAATGTCGGCCCTCACTGTCACGGTTGTAGTAGGAGAAAGGAGTGAGGACTCAATTGCAAAGAAATAAGGGTTTTTTATTTATAATAAAATAAAATAAAAAGGCAAAATAAACAACCCGAGGGGGAAAACATTAATAAAACAAATAAACAGTCAAAAACAAACTAGACTGGGCTGGTTGGCAAGGAACAGGATCAAGACAGGAGAACACGACAGGACCGGGGGCATCATCGACAACGAACTGGCACAGGACAGCAGGCATGAGGAGAATTTAAAGCAGAAATAATTAACAAACAAACAGGTGAACATAATAGACTAATAATAGGTTAACAATGAGGGTGGGGCTAGACAATAGACGGGAGAGCACATATCAACACAAGCCATGTGCTCGCATAAAGACTAGAACACGCAGCCAATGAGAGAACTCATTAACTGCGTGCTCACATGACAACATGAAAGCACGCGGCGTATGTAAAGATACACCACATGCTAAACACAACAACAGAGGACTGAACGCCAGACACAAGCACACGCTAAAATGAAAACATCTTACCCTGCGCTCACACATATGCAATGCGCATGTTTCATCTCAGCGCCATCCAAAACCGAAACCAACTAGAGGGAGACGCTGAGAATGAAACAGCGCGATGCCGACAGAACAAACAAACACCAGGACGAGAGCGCGCAATCAAGAACACACTCAGACCTCACGCGCCCTTATCAAGAGGGAGCGCGCACGGTCCAAACGTGCCCACAATTGGCACTCATACAGAGACACAATGACAACACACAGGACTAGACAGAGCTAGTGTCTGAAAAAACAAGAATTAACAAGACTGGCAGAACCCTGAGTGGCAAAACCCTGACACTTACAATATTAAATTGGGTGAACATTTTTTAGTCTTATGCCTTACCCAGAATATAAAAATACTAGGGCTGTCAATTTATTAAAAAAATTAACTAATTAATCACACTTTTGTTTGTGATTAATTAAGATTTATCGCGAAAAGCCATATTTATTACAGAAATAAAAACACAGGCATGTAAGTGCCAATAACAAACAAAAATTATTTCCATGTTGGATTCTTTGTGAACTACAAAAAAATCCAAAATACAGGCATTGCAAATATGGAAATTGGAAGAAAAAAATAATAATAATAAAGTATTGAATACAAACAATTGTATTCATTGTAAAGTTGTTTTGCGAGTTGAGAACATTAATTATAAAGTTAGCCAGTTGCTAAGACAGTCCAGTCTGTTGACATTATCGGGTGACAACACACACGCTCGCACGCACGCACACACACACAGGATTCTGATACAGCAACGCAAAGCAGACGCTTTACAAAAGTTTTGTGTAGGGGGGAAACACGTCAAACTTAATGAAACATTTGAGCGTGCTTGGAATCAACTTAGAGAGGAATGGGCTGTCTTTGACAGCTTGCGACATCATCTGGCACTTTCACTGAGTATATTTACACGGATCCATATTATCCATATTATCCTTTATCCATATTCCTTTGCTCATTAATCACAAGCAGGGCCGGAGCAAGCTGAACTGGTGCTCTAGGCAAACGGTGATCACGCCGCCCTCAACCCGAAAGTGAAAAAGAAAGTGACCGGTTCGCGAATGAACGTGAGGACCGGGAGGGAGGGGGTAGGTGTCGCGGATTAAAGTGAGGACCGGGGGGTTCGCTCACTATACTGCCGCCCTTGTCGGCCGCCTAGGTCGCCTCTATGGACGCGCCGGCCCTGAACACACGTCGACCACGACAGGAAATAAATTTTAAAAACTGCCACTGTGTTAAATGCGTTTTTTTTTTTTTTTACGGTTTAAATATTTCAAATTAATCGGCGTGCGTTAACGCGCTAATTTTGACAGCCCTAAAAAATACATATTAATATATTTAGATCATTTACTTTAATCATTGCTATTGGAATGTGAGGAGACTTTCAACCAGCACAACAAAAAAAAAAATGTTTCTGAGGACAATCACCTTCTGCACCTTTAAACACACACAGTACATTTGTCTTTTGACTGATTTTTATATACTTTTTTGCTTGAAATGAAAGTTTGTAATGTTGTGATTCCTTTCCTACTGTAGCTTGTACCTTCAAGGACTATAACAGTTGATCAAAGACTTTTATTGAAAGTTCTTATAATAAAAATTACCTCCTAATGCACTCTGTTACTTCCATCAATGATATTCATGTATTTCAAAGTATTCACGTCTGTCAGATCAAATACTATAAAGAGCTGTTCTATAATGGCAGTTGCAGCAAGCATGATTTGTTTTGTTTGTTCTTGGATAAAGACAAGAAACAACTTCTTGAGCACTAAGCAGGAAGTGGAAAACCTGATGAAGCGGGTTCGATCTGCAGATCAGGATCAGAAGCCCCCGGGCCAGTGGACTATGGAAGGCTACCTGTATGTCCAGGAGAAACGTGAGTGCTTTTATGGAAAGAAAGACAGACATTCTGTGGCCTTCCAAAACCAGACACGTTTATCAAAGCATGATGATAAGAGACTATCATTTGGTTTTTAAGTTTATTTGTTTTTATGACCTTCCTTTAATCTTACCCTGTTCTTTTTTTTCATTTTCCTTCATGCCGCGGAGAAAATAAGACATCCACATGTAAATAGCCCTTGATTATATGTGATTATCATTATATATCTTCAGATACGATGTGAGGAAATGACTTGGTCTGGGAAAGAAGAACATTGCCCTCTGCTGGACCTATACATAATGTGCACTCAAGATTTTGATGAAGGCTTACTGCAGATAATTGTTCATTCATTCATTCATTTTCTTTTCGGCTAAATCCCTTTATTAATCTGGGGTTGCCACAGCGGAATGAACCGCCAACTTATCCAGCATTTGTTTTACTCCACGGATGCCCTTCCAGCTGAAACCCATCACTGGGAAATATCCTCTCATTCACACACATACACTATGGACAATTTTAGCCTACCCAATTCACCCATAGCGCATGTCTTTGGACATGTTGGGGAAACCGGAAATGCCAACTGGCCTAGCCGGAACTCGAACCAGCGACCTTCTTGGTGTGAGGCGACAGTGCTAACCACTGAGCCAAAAATTGTCTCTCCAAGTACCACCATAATAACCAGTGTTGAAGTACAGTAGCATAGTAGGCCTAATTAAGCAGCTACAGCACTGCACAGTAGGGATGGGCGATACTAATATTTTTGTTTCCGATCCGATACCAAGTATATCAAGACAAGTATCATCGATATCGATACTTAAATCGATACCTATCAATACTTAAATTAAATATTTAATAGTGATTTAAAAATAATAATAATAATCACCTTTATTATTATTATTATTAAATAAAACACATTATTCTTTTTTACATTTATTAAAATTACAGAACCATAATTGGCTAAACAGCACTATATATAATGAAAAATAATACACTGCACGACTGAATTTCTTCACCTTATTTAAAGGCCAAAGCAGCAGAACTTTGGATTGAATCTTAAAGTTAAGTTGCAATATTCATTTGTGCTTTCTGAGTTTAATCAGTTTCCAGGTTTTTGTGAAGGAACATCAGAATGTAGATTTTTATTCCCCCTGTTTAGCTGATTACTTTTACGATAACTCCAGATTATACTTCGTTTACGTTCAGTCATGACGTTGACAGCTCCGCTCTCGAGTTCTGCGCCATGAGATAACACTGACCTATCAACGGAGATACAGCAGAAGAATATTATAGTTCCCATTCGTGATCCTATATAAGTAAATATTTATATAATATGCGGTGCTATAATTATTTAGATATTCTAAAATCTCCGATCACTCAGTAAGAAAAAAACACCAGAAAAGATTGATACTTTTACTTAAGGATCGAACCTTTTGATATATTCCCATTATCGAAATATTGATACATCAGGATCGATCCGCCCATCCCTACAGCACAGTTCAAAAACGAGGCAGATTAATTCTTCTAATTAAGAATATTTATTATTGTCAGCCACTTAAATAAAAGGTTTAGCCTATTAAAATCAATTTACTGATCACATCAGTGTTATTTTATGCATCAAAGGGTTAAAAGTGTGTTCATTGTTTTTACCTTAATTATTCAGCGATTCCTCCGTGTACCACTAGAAGGAAGCTTGTGTACCACTTTTGGTACACGTACCACAGTTTGAGAACCACTGGGTTATCACATTTCACCTCTCATACTGTATATGTTACAGGGCCTTTGGGCTGCACATGGACACGTCATTATTGCACATATGATAAAGACAATCAAACCTTCAGCATGTGCAACACAGAGGCAAAACCAGCAGCCAAACAGGTACAACAATGTGATTTATATGTCCAAATCTGCTGTTTGCATCAATTCCTTACTGTATTTATCTGTTATCACAGAACGGCGTCACTTCAAATCCTCCCGAGAAGTTCAGGCTCAAGTCCTGCATTAGAAGAAAGACTGACTCCATTGATAAACGCTTCTGTTTTGATATTGAAGTGGTGGAAAGGTGGGTACCGATCTTTTAAAAATGTAACATTCCTAAGAATATATTTTTTTTAAACAAGCTTCATTTATTGCAACATCGGCTCATTCTGAGAAAGTAGCCCTATATTCATTTCTGGAGATCACGAATTAAGTAGCCAGAAGTACGTATGGCTGCATTTCCTCTTTAAAACGAACGCTACGGGGTGATATGATGGCATTCCTTTTCACGCTTACCAGCTGACTGATTACCTTTGTATAAAAGGTTTTCCCGCTGTTACCAGTTTGTCCAGTAGCTCACCTGGTGGATTTACGCGAGAACAGCAGGCATGAATGGCACTCGCGAGAGAAATTTCAGATCTCAAAAAGCGAACACAACGGCCTCTAGTGGATTCGCGAAAACAAAAACTGCAAAAAAAAAATCTGCAAAAAAAAAAAAACTGCAAAAAAAACATACCTCCTGGGACATATTTGGTGCTCTCCAGAAATGCATATAGGGGTATGTTTTCAGAATGAGCCTGGGTTGATTTATTGTCATAATTTATTCTCCCTCGTGTTTTTAATAAACCTGTTGATTGCTGAACTGAACTTTTTTCCACTAAGTTCAGATAAATATTGGCAGGGGAAATATGTCATTTAAAAGAGGACCTAATGTGCCCCTTTTTACCAGATGTAAAATAAGTCTCTGATGTCCCTAAAGTTTCAGCTCAAAATACCACACAAATAATGTTTTGGAACTTTATTAGCAGACAGCTGCTTCTTACTCAGGGCTGTTTATGATTATCACTAGTGGGTGGGGCTTCACCCCTCTGATGACATATACTGAAAGATGTACATTATTTTAATTTGTTCTTATTTGAACATTTGATGCCATGTTATCAGTAGTTCTCAAAACACAACTTAAAATTTATAACTTTATTTATAGATTTTTATTTATTTATCTATGTACAGTGGGGAAAATAAGTATTGAACAGGTCACCATTTTTCCCAGAAAACATATTTCAGGTGCTGTTGACTTGAAATTGTCCTTGGATTTTGGTAACAAACAAAGAAATACATATAAAGCTTAACTAATTAGTTTAAAAATAAAGTTATGTGTAATAAAATTAAATGACGCAGAGAAAAAGTATTGAACACATGAAGAAACGGAGCTGTAAAAAGGCAGTGAAAGCCCAGACAGCAGCTGAAATCTCTCAGTAGTACTTCAGCAACCCTCTGCCCTTCATTGTAAATTTATATTAGCTGCTTTAGTCCAACATCTAAATTAGCAGGAGGATAAAGAAGAAACCAGGATGGGCATTTCAGCAAGACAATGAGGCAAAACACAGCCAAGGAAAATCTCTTTGTTTTGTTTTGTTTTGTTTTGTTTTGTTTTGTTTTGTTTTGTTTTGTTTTTTGTTGTTTTGTTTTGTTTTGTTTTGTTTTGTTTTGTTTTGTTTTGTTTTGTTTTGTTTTGTTTTGTTTTGTTTTGTTTTGTTTTGTTTTGCCAAAATCTGCTTTAATTCCATGTCAACAGCTCCTTTAGAAATATTATTCCCAGGAAAAAACATGATGTGTTCAATACTTATTTTCCACGCTGATCAAAATCATGCAGGTTTGTTACTACTTTAGGAAGTAGAATAAATTTTAAAAATTATTTAAAAAAAAAACATTGGTGACACTTTAGTACAATGGTCCATTAGCTAATGATAGTTAATCTAACATTAGCTACATATCAATAATCTTGAAAAGCATTAAATAATCATAGCTCAGCATTTATATGTGTATTGTTTGGGTTTTTGCCAAAATGTGCTTCAATTCCATGTCAACAGCTCCGTTAGAAATATTATTCCTAGGAAAACACATGACGTGTTCAATACTTATTTTCCACACTGATCAAAATCATGCAGGTTTGTTACTACTTTTGGAAGAATAAATTTATAATAGGGCTGTCCAAAAATTAATCATGATTAATCACATCCAAAATAAAAGTTTGTTTTGACATAATATGTGTGTGTGTTATATATATTTATTATGTATATGTGATAAACACATTCATAGAAGCCAAAACTATATATAAAAAAGTTACATCAAAGTAGTTACATCATATTCAAATGTAAAATTTGTGTCATACACATATATTTTTTAGATATCTAAATATAAACCAACATTTTATCAAGTATATGCATTTGTGTATTTATATATTCATAATATAAATATACACAGTACACACACAAATATTAAGTTAAACTTTTATTTTGGATGTGATTAATCACGATTAATTTTTGGACAGCCCTAATTTATAATATATATTTTTTTAAAACAAACATTGGTGACACTTTAGAATAATGGTCCATTAGCTAATGATAGTTAATCTAACATTAACTACGTATCAATAATCTTGAAAAGCGTTAAATAATCATAGTTCAGCATTAACTAATGCATTATTAAAGTCCAAAATGGGCTTGTTATCATTAGTTAATTCACAGTGAGTTAACATGAATTAACGTTATTTAACTTAACTAATATTAAATAAGATGAATTATACAATACAGTAATAAATCTATTTCTCTATATCTATTAACTAATGGGCCATTATTTTAAAGTGTTCCTCAAACAGCTTCTGTTTCTTTATGTCCTCTTCATACCACATTTTATTTCCTCTTGTTTTACGACTGGCTGTATTTTTGTTGTCTGCATGTTTTCCATGCCTGTTTTCCACCCTAACTGTATTATAAGCTAACAGTTTATTGTACTTGCATTTGCCTACATGGCTCGGTCTTACGATACTAGGTGGCAAACCTTTATGTATTTCATATGAAAGTTAATATTTATTACACACACGGTAGAACATGCATGTTCTTTTAACACTGTTGGTAAGTAGCCACACACTGTAAGTAACTTCCTTTGCCACCTAGAGTAAGGTTGCACTGTTGTTGTCTTACAGTTTACCCTGTATGTGCCCCTTTCCCCCCTGTCCCCTCTCTGTGTTTATTTCAATCTAGAAATACCGTCTATCGTGGATCTCTTTTCCGACCACTGCAATTTTTCTTTAAAAGCCGGTATGTGACGAGCCCTGTGCATGTAGAAATGCATGTGAAATCTCACGCATTAGAAATCCCACGCCGATCAAAGCTCATTTCTCACCTCCATGGTTTTAAAGGATTGCATGTTGGAAAATCCTGTAATTGATGGGATAACAGATTGATTTGGTTTAACTGGCTGAGTGATTCTATCTCGTTTTGATTTGGAAATTGCAAGATCTCACTTGATATCAAAGAGCAAAATATCACAAAATCAAAGCAGCCCCATTTACCGCTATTCACCAGATTAAAGATCTGTTGAGCTAAAGTATAGGCATATTGGAGAGGAATTAGAGTACTATACATGTGTTTATTCTTTGATAGAACTGAGGCAGATCTATAATGATAGCAAATTTATGAGGAAAACATAGTGAGCTGTGTATGCCTAGTCAGCAGTTTCAGGCACACTTAATGCGGTGGTCACTCTACCGTAAATGCTCATCGTGATGCTGCCTTCTGCGATGCCTTATTTTTTAGCCAGAAACTTTAGGCAGGTGTTTCCTTTGCAGTGATAGCAATCTTATAATGCAGAAATTTAAAACAGTTTTATTATTTTGATATTTTGTTATTTTTATTTTCTATTATATATATTCATTTCATTCATTCATTTTCTTTTCGGCTTAGTCCCTTTATTAATCCGGGGTCGCCACAGCGGAATGAACCGCCAACTTATCCGGCACCTGTTTTACGCAGCGGATGCCCTTCCAGCCACAACCCATCTCTGGGAAACACATTCATACATTCTCATTCACACACATACACTATGGACAATTTAGCTTACCCAATTCACCTGTACCACATGTCTTTGGACTGTGGGGGAAACCGGAGCACCCGGAGGAAACCCACGCAACCACGGGGAGAACATGCAAACTCCACACAGAAATGCCAACTGGCCCAACCGGGACCTGGCCCAACCGGGGATCGAACCAGCGACCTTCTTGCTGTGAGGCGAACGTGCTACTCACGCGCCACCGTGGCGCCCTATTATATATATATATATATATATATTAATTAAATTTATAAACTTATTTCTGCTAGATGACAAAGAAAGTATTTTTTATTTCAGTAACGTCATATACAAAAATAAAAAATATTATTATTTATAAAATTAATTATTAAATTAATTATTTTTTTTCATTAATTCATTAATTATAATAATAATTGTATTATTATTATTATTATTATTATTATTATTATTATTATTATTATTA
>CAIGQQ010033860.1:5663172-5681082 GCA_903798035.1 Danio albolineatus
TATTATTATTATTATTATTATTATTATTATTATTATTATTATTATTATTTTTATCATTATTATTATTAATGATGATAGTGAAAATAATAATAGTAGGAGTAGTAGTAGTATTAATTATTAAGGGCATATTAAGCACATATTACTATTTTTGTATTATAATTTTGTGTTTTAAAGTTAATAATATGTTTATAATTGAATAATCTTAAAATACATTATATGTTAATTAATAAATCAAACTTATTTAGATACATTTTTATTTAAAGCTATATATTTTTTTGCTTGTTGTTTGTTTTTTCCATGAACTTCATAGACTCATAGCTCTGTGAAATATCTGAATTGACAAATATTAAGTAATATTAAAATATTAAGAAATATATAGAATGTTAAAAATATCTCAAAATATAATGTATATTTTCAAAGTATTTTAGATATACTATTATGCTTATAAGGGTGATATAATACGAGTACAAAGCTGTTACTAGACTAACATATTAGTACTCAAAGTACTTTAAAAATACAAAATGGTGCATTTTTAAAGTTTAGCTTATAATATGTACCTTTAAGCTGC
This sequence comes from Danio albolineatus, assembly GCA_903798035.1. Lineage (NCBI taxonomy): Eukaryota > Metazoa > Chordata > Actinopteri > Cypriniformes > Danionidae > Danio > Danio albolineatus. The sequence continues at coordinate 5,663,741 of CAIGQQ010033860.1, forward strand.
TAAAATGAACCCTTTAGGTATACTCATATGTACCTTATGAAGCTTTTGACAGCTGTGTACTCTTATTTCTTAGAGTGTATCACCTAAAACTGACTTTAAAGGAGACCTATGCTGGCCTTGCAAAATAAATATCTGATGTCCCTAGTGTAAGAGTGTGTATGTGAAATTTCAGCTCAAAATACCTCACAAATAATTTATTTATAACTTATTGAATCTGCCACTTTTAGGTTTGAATCCAAATTGTGTTGTTTCACTGTCGCTTCAAATGAGATTGTGCTCTTTTCAAAAGAGGGCGGAGCTTAGTCACTGACACATTCAGCAGTAACAGTGCTCTTATGGCAGTCTAACTCTTCGAGCAGACGGCTGCTTCTCACTCAGGGCTGTTTATATATTTTTAATGAGGGAGATATCACCACTATGGGCGGGGCTTTCCCCCTCTGATGACATGCACAAACAGAGAATGTCAATCAAAGCATTTCGGCAGACTCTTTTTATGAAATGTGATTATAACAAATAGAAGTAATACATTTTAACCTTTAGAGGCTATTTGGTTGTTTTATATTCATACACCTTTGCCACACAACTGTGATTTTGGCATAATAGGTCCCCTTTAAATTCATTTCAAAATGCCAGTTGTCTGCTTACAAGATGGTTCATTTTAAATGGATCACTTTAACTATACATTCTGATTAGATTAGCCATTACATTACTATTTCAAAAACCAACATTAGCTATCTTTAAATGTACATTATAAGGGCTCTGATCTGATATGTTTATATTCGCTGATATATACTCTAAGAAACACTCTACCATCACTTTAAAACTGCTCTGCGTCATGCTTTGCTCTAACAAGAGGGTGGTAATAATAAAGCATAACTGAGCGAATGGCTCTTTATCCATGCACTGACATTAGTGACAGATGTTGCACAGGGGGATATGAGCTCACTCTAACACTCACCTTACAGTTACAGTTAACTCAAGTCATGCATCATCAAGATTTGTAACTGATATGTATGGGTCAGTTAACTGGGACCTGTGATTTTCAGTGGTGTGAAACCTGGAACACAAATATAGATGTTTATGTAAATGAAATAGTACTTCCCATGCCTAATTTTACACATAAGTTTAAGTTATCGAGCTGGAAACTATGACATAAGACTAATTTGAATTGACTTTAGATATATTAGGGACTAGATTATCCACAAAAGAGTCATGGACTCAGCATTATGTCATTTCAATTTTTGTTTTTCGCATTGTCAAATGTTGATGGCTTCATCAGATTTGTGTATTTTAAAATGTCAAAATAAATGTAAAATAAATACTTAAATAATGAAAAATGTAAAAAAAAAAAAGATTTAAATAAATAACAAAACATTTTTCCCAAAAGAATTAAAGAACTAAATAAAAATGGATTAAAATAATTAAAAGTGTCTTAAAAAACTGACTAATTTTACAAAATTTGATCAAAAACTAATTTTAAAAAGTTTATAATAAATTAAAATTAATTAAAATAACAAATTAAATTGATTAGTTATTAATTATTCATCTAAATTAATTAAAATAACAAATTAAAAATAAATAAAAACAATTTAATAGCTATCATTTTAAACCTATTAGTAATGGCCATTTTTTTACAATTGTATGGGTCATTTGTCTAAGACACTGCATAGATGCCTTTTACATTTTAGCATAGCTGATCATTTTTGGTCATCCATGGCTTCTAAAAGATTAAAAACTCATGCATTTAGACATTCTGTATACATATTCAAACTATTTATAAAAAGTAAATAAACAGGTTATTCAGTGCCTTCTGCAACTGAAGCCAAACCCCTTTACTTTGCATTCTGAAAGGAACATGATAGTGTGACTTTAGCTGCATTTGCATGACGTGAAGCCAATCTTTTCAAAGTTCACAACGAAAAGAAAAAATCCCAAATAAAATTAGCTGCGTTTCTATCAAGTTGTTAGAGAGGCTGACTGTAGTATTGGTAGCCCAGTAACCAATCAAGAATAACCAAGGCATGAATAATGGAGACAGCTGATTAGTCATGTGAATGTAACGTTCACTACGTCATAGTTTATTTGCCGAATGCATTTCCATCTCCCGTAATTTACATTAATCTTTTTTGTAAGTCCAAAACCACCTCAGTCGAGTGTAAAAACAGAATAAAAGATATGTTTATTTCAAATTTGGTAATTTTTTCACTCAATTCTCATGTGATACTTAAAATTAACACAGGAGATGGAAACCCAGCTATTAAATGTGCTGTATGTAAGTTTTTGACTCTTCGAAATACCACAATATGTTTGCAGATATTTAAGAAACTTGCTAAGTGAGCTTTGTTGTTTATTTGAAATACAGTGCTGAAGTCAGATATTCTGATTTGAAATTGTGCGTTACGTGCCAGAACGTTGTCTTTGTTTTGGTTCTTTTAACCTGCCCAATGCCAGTTTAGTCAATTATATTTCAGCTACCTGTGTTGCCTTGGTGGAAAACAGCATATTTCATTAATTCAGTCATTAAGGCTCTCAAACTGTGTGTCCGAAACTGAAATGCGACCTCCAGTGGACAGTAACAGCCTTGAAATGAGACGCAATTTCAAAGTTCCACGTGAGGTTTTTATTAATTAGCAAATAGTATAAATATTGCAAACATAAACATGAGAAGGTTACATTGTAACCTTGTGTCCTAACAACACGCTGCGTGAGGAGATACGCAGTGATAAGCAATCTGGCTGTTTGCACCAGACAAAACACGATAGAAATTGAAATACAGCCATTCAGAAGCACAGAATAGTGCACTTACTGCACTCTAATAAAATGGTAAGGTTTACAATCTAATTATTACATATTAAACCTATTTAACATTATTAAATAGGGACTACAGATGTAAATTAGCTTTACAGCTAACTCTGGCACAACATGTCATGTTGTACATTGTCCCTGTATAAATAAACAAATAAAATAAATTAAATGTACATGCTGAGTCACTCATATGTGTTGGCTTGCACTGAGTCACAGTTCTAAAGTCTAATATTAAATGGTTTGTTTTATTTTCAAGATCTGATGTGAACTATCTCCTGCTGCTTTCAGTAGTATGACAATAAATGACAATATCCTGTTGATATTGTCAATCTGGCAACCTGCGCTTGCGTGTGTTTTAAACCAGGCATGCAATACCCAGTTCAACCACTGGGTGTCAAACTTACATACTACACCTTTAACAGAGAAATAATGTAGGCTTAGCTTGTTTATTTATTTATTTATTACTGAAAGTATGCCTTTATTCTATTGTTTAGAGAATAGTAGTAATAATTAACTAGTAATTATTTAAAATCATCATATGAAATATGAAATAAAAATATTGCCATTTAAATCATTCATAAAAAATATAAACGGTATGTTATTGTCAGGAAATAACTTATCTAATTGGTAATATTCCTATTTTAAAGACATTTTAATATCTATTGATGCTAAATCCAGACAGATGCTAATAACTTTAGGTGGTTTTTTTTATTTTATTTTTTTATTATTATTATTCTCAGTGCCTGTTTTATTCTTCAATCATTTTAATCTGATTGTGTTCAAAGGTTCAAACGTCTGTAATTCTTTCTTTTTAGAAAGTTTTGTACTTCTGTCTTTTTGTCTGATTTTCTTCTTTGCTCCAAATCAAAGTTTGAAGTGTTGTGATTTTCCTTATCATATCATTGACCTTGATTGGTCAGATGTGAGATATCAAGAAATCATAAATCTGGGTGCAGAATAAAGAAACATAACAACCACACATGGAACATAAAGTACAATCTCTCAATTAAGCCAACAATAACAGTCATATACAGCTTTGAAATGACATCGAGTTGAGTAAATGTGAACCATTCCCTCCTTTTGATTGACTATCAGTGGGAACATCTTTTGTGGATCTAAATATTTTAATGTAAATATCCCAATTTCTTTAGAAATCTATTAGCAGATTTTCTTAAGAAGAACTGTAGTAGGTAGTGGATCAACATGTTTCTAGAGCGTGTCAGAGTTTAAAGTGCTGTGTTGTCTTCAGGCATGGCATTATCACTCTACAAGCGCTGTCTGAGTCCAACAGGAGGCTCTGGCTGGAGGCCATGGACGGAAAAGAGCCGGTAAGTGACGGAACATCTTTCTTCCTTCATTTCAAGCAAAGTCAAGCTTCAAGACGCCTTTCCACTGCATACGACAAACGACAAGTGACAGATCGGAACTCATTCATTTCCAATGGAGAGTAGTCCGGGAGCTGCGTGGAGTTCCGATCATCTCCGTATGCGGAAAATTTGGATCCGATTTGAGCTGTGCATCTGTTAAAATATTTAAACTCCTGCTACTAGATCGTATGCGACTGGCCGACCGGATGTGATGTATTCCAGTGTTGTCCAAGCAGGTCCGTGCGCACGGGATGAGAAATAGAAGATTTTCCTTATTTTTTCAATCAGAAAAAAGTTGATATTAAAAAATATATATATATTCATAAATGAGGAATACAAAATATAGTTTTTAATGTTGTCTCCACATTCCCTCCAAAAGATTTTGAGGTCTATGAGTTTGTAATATTCATTCAACCATGGCGAATGCACGGAGAATAAAGGCTCTTTTTGCACCTTATTTTAAACACCATGAGTTTTCATCTTTTCTCCCATGGTGCACAACAACACTGAAAATTCTGTGCGACTGCCACAAGGGGGCATATTCCGACAGTCATGTCCAAATGTCGTGTGCAGTGGAAAGGCGGCTTTAGGGCGCGTGTCCACCAAAGTGTTTTTTCCCATGCTGAGTGTGTGTATGTGTTTTTTTTTTTTTGTTGTTGTTGTTGTCACTGGAAGTACTGCTTTTTTGTTTTGTTTTTTTACTTTGAGGGTGCAGAAAGACTTTGGTGTGCATTTTACTCTGGAGAAGCACTTACACCTGAGTGCTTTTAGAAGTTTCAGCTATGAAAGGAGCTCTGGTGGACACGCACCCTAAGGCCCTGTTTACACAAAAACGGCTATTTTCAAAACCTAATGAGGCCAAATTTTACACATTTGTGGTAAACACATTGCCTATTCCGTGTCATTTGCACCATGGGACAGTAATCCACCTTTGTTCCCACATTTGCATTGACTTCCAATATCCAATATACTCACAAAAATACTTAAATCCCCATTAGGTGTGAACTCTTTACATAAACACTATTCATACAATTGTGCAAACAAATATATCATGTTTTTTTTTTTTTTTTTTTGTGCAATACATTATTGTGCAAAAGAGAGATTTTGAGTTAAGCAGCATATAGTGCAATGTGGTGGGTGTGATTTTGCCAAGTAAGATTTGATCCTGGATTAGCAAATTCAGTATGTTGATTTTGGAATCCTGTTTGAAAATATAATCCATATCTAATCCCTAAACCTAAACTTAACAGTAAATTATTTCCAAAACCAGAAGGGATTATTAGTTCGATAACAATGATGTAGAAAAACATAACCCTAACTGTAAGCCTAAATCTAACATAAACTGTAAACTTATCACTTAAATCTGATTGTAATGTTGTTCAACATACAGTTGGTCAGAATTATTAGCCCCCCTGAATTATTTATAAATATTTATTTTTCCCCCCAATTTCTGTTAAACAGAGAAGATGTTTTCGACACATTTCTAAACATAAAAGTTTTATAACTCATTTCTAATCACTATTTTATTTTATCTTTGCCATGAAGACAGTAAATAATATATTACTAGATATATTCCAAGACACTTCTATAAAGTGACATTTAAAGGCTTAACTGGGTTAATTAGGTTAACTATGCAAGTTCAGGTAATTAGGCAAGTTATTGTATAACGATAGTTTGTTCTGTAGACTATCGAAAAAAAAATAACTTGAAGGGGCTAATAATTTTGACTTTAAAATGACCTGTGAAAATTTAAAACTGCTTTTATTCTAGCTCAAATAAAACAAATAAGACTTTCTCCAGAAGATAAAATATTATCAGACATACTGTGAAAATTCCCTTGCTCTGTTAAACATCATTTGAGAAATATTTAAAAAAGAAAAAACAATTAAAGGGGGGCTAATAATTCTGACTTCAACTGTAGCTGTTGATCCAGGAATATGTACTACTTGGTGAAATCACACTAACCAGTGCAATCCACAAGTAAACTTATATTATTCTATTGAGTCTTTGTAGTGCGGAGTGTTTGTAGCAATTGACTAGTGTACTTACAGTAAATAGTTTTTTATTCAGTATTATTATCAATATGAATGATAATTTGTTGATATTTTGTTGATAATTATCAATTTGATGATAATTGTCTTCACTTCTATAGCTATTCTAGCTTTTGATAACCCTAGATATATGAATAATTATCTTCAGAACTTGTTAGAATCAAGTATGTGCTGCTTAATTGCTCCATAAGTATTTCACAATGATTAATATTCAATAAAATACATATTTTTACTCTTAGATATACAATCTTCCTGCTATTCTAAGCAAGAAAGAAGAAAGTAAGTATTGTCTCTAACCACTATCACAAAGGCTTTATTTGTTTTTAAGTTCTCTATTTTATTTTCTAATACTTTTTTGTGTCCTGTTCTGTTCAGTGTGTCCTGTTCTGTTCAGTTAGACTGTACTTAATGTTTGAGTCTGACCTCGCATGCTCTTATCAGATGAACGGTTTAACTAACACTCTTTTAGATAATGTGTTGTGTTTCCCTTCACTACACCTTTTGTGTGATACTGTTTTCTCCTGTTTCCTTTTACAATGTCGATATAGCACTGCATTAAGTAAAAGCAGAATAAGCCGAAACCTTCTGACTGCGACACAAGCCAGATCCATCTATTGAACATGCTCTTTCTTGTTTCTTTGTGTAGCATATTTAAATGAGGCTGGCTTTAATTTTGTGAGGAAGTGTATACAACTGGTGGAGGTCAGAGGTGAGTTGTGTGTTTACCGCAGTACTTAATGTAACAGAGTTTGATTATTGTAGATACTGGACAACATTTTAAGTGTGTTCTAATAAAAGAAATAAAACACAAAAGTGAGGAAATTATTAAGTTACTATTATTAAGTATACACTCTAAAAAAAAGTTTTAAAAACTACCCAAAATGGGTTGTTTTTAACCCTATTGCTGGATAAATATAGGACAGAACACATCAGGGGTTAAATTAACCCAAGTAATTGGGTTATTATTTTTAATCCCAAAAAAAATTTCTACCCAATATTTGGTTATTTTTACTCAAATAATAGGTTAATTTGACTTAATTAATAAGTTATATTTTCAAATGTAATTTTTAGCTTTCTTTGAAAATCATTAAGTAAAGTTTATTTCTAAACTAATTTCGAGAGGATCACGTGCAGATGATTGAGACGGCTGGCCCAGAGTCAAGCTAATGCACAATCCACCAATCAGACGATTTCCAACTTAGTATAAATAACCAAAGCATCTTACCTTAGGCATCTTCGACTTGAAAAATCCCCCCTTCCACCCCCTCTCCTCCCTATTCCTCTAAAGAGCAACACGGCGGCCCAGTGGCTAGCACTGTTGCCTCACTGCAAAAATTCCTCTGGTTCGGGCCTCTACCCAGCCAGTTGACATTTCTATGCGGAGTTCATGTTCCCCCCGTGCTCGCGTGGGTTTTCCCCGATTCCTCTGGTTTCCTCCCATAGTCCAAAACATGAGACATAAGTAAATTGACTTAAACAAATCAGCACCATACCCAAATTCCACCAGCAGCATACCCTCATAGCAGTTTATAAGCAGCAGGAGGGCAGGGAGTTCTCGAGATCTAACTGAGCTCAAACTCTCCTCTCGCCCTGCAAACGGGAGGGAGCCCCGGGCTCGAGGATCTAATAAGCTCAGGGCTCTCTCCCAGGACAGCATGTCAAACTAGCTTATTTATCAACCATCAGCTAAGTGTGAACTCTTGAACCACATAAAAAAGAACCTGTATCGTCTTCCTCCGCAGCCAGGACTATGTAATGTGTGCAAAATGTGGTTTTGCATTGTCTTGTTGAAATATGCATGGGCGTCCCTGGAAAACAAGGCAGCAAAATCTCTTTGTACTTTTCAGCATAAATGGTGTCATCACAGAAGTGCCTTTGCCAAAGGCACTGACACAACCCCATTCCATGACATACCCCAGCTTTTGGACTTGTTGCTTTTAAGAGTCTGGATGGTCTTTTTTCTTATTTGGTCAGGAGCACACAGCGTGCATTTTTCCCCAAAAAATACCTGAAATACTGATTAATCTGACCACAGTATACATTTACACTGTGTGATGGTCCATCCCAGATGCCATATGAAGTTGACAGCGTTTCTGGACACTGTTAACATAAGGTTTCCTTTTGGCATGGTACAGTTTTCAATAGCATTTGTCGATGTAACTACATATTGTGGTTCTTGACAAAGGTTTGCCAAAATAGTCCTGAGTCCATGGGGTGATATCACTTATAGATGAAAGAGGATTCTTGATGCAGTGCCGCATAAGAGATTGACGATTATGATTGTTCATCTTAGACTTGCGCCCTTGTCCCTTACTCTCTGAAATTCCTCCAGATTCCTAGAATATTTTTTAATAAAGATATGCACTGTTGAATATGAAATATCCAAATGTCTTCCTATCTTTCTTTGAGGAACATTGTTTCTAAAAAATTCTTTAATTTTATCACTAACTTGTTGACAAACTGGCGATCATTGGCCCATCTTTGCTCCTCAAGGACTAGATCTTTCTTGGATGCAGCTTTTGTACCAAATCATAATTACTATTACTTGTTTTAAATCACATCATTATTTAACCAATTTATCTGATTACTAGCCCTAAATTGCTCTTGTCTTCATTTTAATTTTTTTTAATGTGTTGCAAAAACCAAAATTGGTATACGTGTTTATTTTGAAAAAACAAAAACAAAAAACAATAAAAATAATGAGGAACACATTAAATAATGCTTGTGGTATTGTCTGCAATGAAATACAAGTCAATGTAAATTTTAAAAAGTATTTATTTATTTATTTTTTTATTTATTTGTTTGTTTGTTTGTTTGTTTGTTTGTTTGTTTGTTTGTTTATGTATTTATTAATTTATTTATTTATTTATTTATTTATTTTTATTATTTTTTAAAGAAGTAAATAAATGTATGTATGTATGCATGTATTTGTTTGTTTGTTTGTTTGTTTGTTTATGTATGTATGTATTTATTTATTTATGTATGTATTTATTTTTATTATTTTTTAAAGAAGTAAATAAATGTATGTATTTATTTATTTATTTATTTATTTATTTATTTATTTATTTATTTATTTATTTATTCGTTCATTCATTCATTCATTCATTCATTCATTCATTTAATAAAGTTGAAAAATGATGGCTCTGAACACCAAATCACATTTATGTGTCATTATTAAATGTGTTTTCTGTGTTGTAGTTTGTGCTTTTATTTCTGGACTGTAGGTTCTGTTTGTGTTCATATATTCTCCTCTCAGCAGGGCTCAACACCATGGGTTTGTACAGAGTCGGTGGAATAAATTCAAAAGTGCAGAAGCTCATGACCACAGTTTTCTGTAAGTCTTTTCATTCCACACAGAAGCTAATGCTAGTCTCGGATACTTTCTGTCCATGAAAAAAACACTCCACATTTTGATTTTGGACTAGTTTTTTTTCATAGGACATAAATATTGAAACTATCCCTAGTTATACATATTTAATATTACAGTTCTCCAGCATTTGTACAGAAACCATGTTATGTGTGTTCCTCAAAAAGCACCCAAAGCAGCATCAGATCTGGATCTGGACCCAGACACTTGGGACAACAAGACCATCACCAGCGGCCTCAAGAATTACCTAAGGTGTTCTTCAGTTTTTCTGTATATCACAGGCTGACATTCTTACTGTTAATGAAGATTCAAACTAAAAACCACTCTGAAATAGTATACATTTGTGAGAAAGTTTAAAATCACGTAAAGGAAAAGTTCACCCAAGAATTAAACATTTTTCATCATGTCCTCACTTGTTTAAAACCCATTTGGATTTATTTTTTTCTGTTGAACAGTAAATAAGATGGTTTGAAGAATGCTACTGTAGTTGCTGGGACTCATTGACTGGATGAACTGTCTGGGTGAACTGTCCTGTTTAACCCCTTCAGACCCTGTGTCCATTACAATGGGCATCACATGTCTGCCCATGTTTTTTGTGGTTCCTGAGCATTTCAGTGGACGATTATCATTCAATCAAAGAAGGCTCGGCATGTTGTCATTAGGAAAAAAGTCCACTACACTGAAAATCACCATGGCACCACTTGACTCCAGACGCAGACATAGGCCACATTTACAATGTTTTTATTCAAATTAATTAATATGTTTTCCAATGTTTCATTGATTGTATGTAAAAAAAAAAGAGGGATTGCTTTTACTAATTATAGCTTAAAACCTTTTGTAACATTGCAAGTTAAAAGCTTTAAATCAGGATTTTTTCAAATATGTCTGTCCATTAGGATGTAAATTGGCTTCAAAATTTATTCCTGAAAGTAAATCTCCAGTAATGCTGATTGAACTTTTTTATTTAAAAAAAAAACTAATCGATGCACTAATTCATTGCTCAAACAATTACATGTGCACAATATATAGATCCTGAAGTTCTTGAGCATATAGCAGATATCTCAGATGTGGACATTATGTGGAGTGATGAGGAGGGTGATGATAAAGATTGCTATAAGCAAGGTGCAGTCTATACAACAAAAACCTCAAAATTTAAGTAAAAATGTTACATTAATGTTTGCGATTTTAAACAAAATTCAAGATTATACCAGCAATCATGTATGGTTTCTTTGTATTTTATGTTGGTATAATGTTCGGGTATAGTGTTTTTCAGAAACTTGGAACATAATTCCGGTCTGAAGGGGTTAAAGGGGTTGTTCACCCAAAAACTAAAATATACTCACTATTTACTCACCCTCAAGTGGTTCCAAACCTGTATTAGTTTATTTTTTCTGTTGAACACTAAATAAGATGGTTTGAAGAATGCTACTGTAGTTGCTGGGACTCATTGACTTGCATTGTATTATGGGAGCCGATGTTTCCCAGCAGTCAGCATTTTTCCAAGAGAGAATAAATGAGGTGATTTTATGGGTGAATTGTCCTGTTTAAAGGGGTAGTTCACCCCAAAATTAAAATATACTCACTATTTACTCACCCTCAAGTTTCAAACCTGTATGAGTTTTTTTTTCTGTTAAACACTGAATAAGATGGTTTGAAGAATGCTACTGTAGTTGCTGGGACTCATTGACTTGCATTGTATTTTGTTTTTCCTACTATGGGAGCCAATGTTTACCAGCAGTCAGCATTTTTCAAAATATCTTCTTTTGAGTTTTTGGGTGAACTGTCCTTTTAAAAGGGGTAGTTCACCCAAAAAACTAAAATATACTTACTATTTACTCACCCTCAAGTGGTTCCAAACCTGTATTAGTTTATTTTTTCTGTTGAACACTTAAGAGGATATTTAGATGAAAGCTGAAAACATGTAACCACTGACTTCCATAGTAGGAAAATAAATTGATGCCAATGGTTACAGGTTTCCAACATTTTTCAAAATATCTTCTTTAATGTTTAACAGGAAAAAACTATGGGTTTATATAGAGTCTGTGGCCACAATATCTAAGTTTTTTCATTTTAAACCTCTAATGCTAGTCTCACAAACTTTCTGTCCATTAAAAAACACCATATTTTGATTTTGGACTAGCTTTTGAAGCTTTAGCTATTGAAACTATCCTTATTATAAATATTTAATTACACTCCAGCAGCAGAATGAAACTCATAAAGAATTTGAGACATGTAAAAGGTGATTAAATGTTGACAGGGTTTTCGTTTTTTGTCTGAACTGTCCCTATAAATCCTACAAAGTGTCATTCACATATCTGTCCACCAGGTGTCTTTCTGAGCCTCTCATGACGTACAAACTCCACTCTGATTTCCTCATGGCTGTCAGTAAGTTTTAGAGATTGTGAATAACATATTAAACATGGTTTGAGAGCCTGAATAGATTTGCGTTAAGTTAGTTCTCTTGGTTTGTTGATGTATTTGTTTTCTTTCAGAATCTGACGATCAGAACTACAGAGTGTGTGCAGTTCATGCGCTGGTCCATAAACTCCCTGACAAAAACAAAGAGATGCTGGAGATATTAATCAAACATCTGCTCAAGTATGATACTTTAAAATGTAATATTTATTTATTTAAGACTTTGTTGTAACGTGTTCTTGTTACAGTAACTGATCGTTTAACTAATGAGTGATATTAATTAATTGCATGTACTCAAATGGTAAAACTTTTGACGCAAAATGGGGGAAAATTAAACAATACTTTAATAAAGTATACCAAGACAAGATAAAAAACAATATTAAATAAACAAGTTTAATGTCAAACTAACCTAAAAAGAAAAACATTGTGTGCTTAATAACTATTTTGTCATGTCAATTGCAGCAGAATGTAGGCAAATTAAATGCAAATTTTAAACATTATCTAAAACATAATGATCTTTCATGCATAAACTCATTCTAATACTATTTAGTTCAGTTTAATTTGCATTTTTAGTGCTAATTTTCTGTGCAGCACAAATACCTAAAGGTTACACTAATTTATAATATAAAGTTACACTAATAACGTCAATAGGTGAGGACATTCTGTCTGACAGAAAATATTATGTTCCTGGCCTGATCTAATATACAGTACTGTTTTAAATCAACTAACTCGTTGCTCTTTTTTTTCACTCATGTTGACATTGAAGTGATCTATTGCTGCTTGGTGTTTTAACATTGCCTGAAACGATCATTTCACCCACAAAACTATGCTCTAAAAGTTATTTTTAGAGCATGATCCATACATGACTTGAACACACAGACTTCAGTCCTGTTCAACCACGTTTAATAGCACCCATTTAAAATGTAATATGCATTTGTATACAGTAGTGTGTTTATTGTGTATGGCCATTGTGTAGGTTTTGGGTTAATCGCATGTAATTATGCTTAATTATTTCTAATGACTATGCACATGGAACATGTATAACAAGGACACCTTAAAATAAAGAGTAACTTTTTTTCACCCACATTATCTAACTCATGTCATGAGACTTCTTATCTGTCTTAACCTATTAAGTCAATGAGCTTTACCATTTAAAATGCTGTAGTTAACAGTTTTCTAGCCTTTTAGGTTGCCACAAAACCTCAGTTTTAGAAACAATACTACATTTACTAATAAACTACAAGGCACTAGTACTAATATATATTCAATAGAGACCATCCAATGCTTCCCACACATAGACTTTACTTGGACGGGCCGCTCAGGTATATGAACAGCCACCCAAGTACATTTAGTGACACTTTATTTTAGTATTATTATCATCCTTTAACACATTTTTTTTTATATCCGACCAATATGTGTGATCGATTAAGTTGTTGTCGTTTACTGATTTCATTCTGTGTGCGCGAGACCTGTCAACACTCCCACAGGCAGTCTCTCTCAAGAGCTCTATAGACCCACAGAGACTTAATAAGCCTTTTGGGGAATTAGCCGTGGCTTATAACTAGGGCCAGACGGAATCTGCGGACATTTTTGCTATTTCTGCGGAGTATTTTGTTAAAAATCTGCGGATTTATGCGGAATGATTTTGGGAGTATCATAACTAAAATCTTAATATATGAAATAAAAAGTAATATTAATCAATATTATTACTGAAATTAATTTGAAAACTGATTAGATAGACAATTACACACAATTACACCAGTAAATAAACAGAATCAATGATGGGATAAAAATCTGCGGAATTCTGCGCGCGCAGATTCCGTGTGGCCCTACTTATAACTCTTCTAAAATCTCAGAGATTCAACTTTTTATAATTAAAGTATATTTCTAACTTGCGGGACTAAGTTCTAGTGTCTATTTTAAAAGTACTTGTATCTAGAAATATCACAAAATCATATAATACTATAAATTACATGTTACATTTTTCTGTAACAGGTTTAGTGGGATATTGAAGTGTTATTTAGGTGTTTTGTTCCTTCAGTGTTTCCAGTCACAGCGGGAGTAACATGATGACGGTGTCTAATCTGGGGGTGATCTTCGGCCCTACTCTCATGCGCTCACAAGAGGAAACCGTTGCTGCCATGATGAACATCAAATTCCAAAATATTGTGGTCGAAATTCTCATCGAAAATTTGGAAAAGGCAAGTGTGATTTAAAGAATTCACACTATACACCTGTAAGAAATAAGTAATCCATATTAATATTAGATTGGTTAATTAGTATGTTATGTCAATATTTGTATTAACTGATTAATCAATACATTTTATGTTTAATCATTTTTGTATCAGTTATTGATTAGTAAAAGACTGTTATGTAAAAACAAATAATTTTTAATGGTGCTGTATGTAAGTTTTTGACTCTTCTAAAGCATAAATACCATAATATGTTTGCAGACATTTAAGAAACATGCCAAGTGAACTTATTTGTTTATCTGAAAAACAATGCTGAAGCTTGTGTTTTCTGTGCCGGAACGCTGTCTTTGTTTTGGTAATTTTAACCTGCCCAATGCCAGTTTAGCCAATTATATTTCAGCAGTCCGGGTTGCCTTGGTGGAAAACAGCGTATTCCATTCATTCAGTCAGAAAGGCTCTGAAAGTTGCTTATTGTTAACATTGTTAGCATTTAACACTGAATAAAGCACATAAGGTTTTATGATAGTTTTCTGTTGTTCACCTGTGAGAAATAGAAGCCGTTTTTAATATATTAATTCGAGGTGTTGGTTAGGACAAAAACACCTTAAATATGAAAAATATTCGTTGCTTTTATTTAGAACACTGTTTAAATCACTCGCTCCTGTCCTCAATCTGGCAACCTGCGCTTGCGTTTGTTTTGATCCAGGAGTGCAATACTTAGTTCAACCACTGGGTGTCAAACTTACATACTTCACCTTTAATACCTGACATTTATTATGCTTTTGACTGCATAACTTATTATTTTTAAAAGTAATAAATGAATATATCCTCATTTTCATATTTAAAAATGTTTTTAAACAAAAAACACTTTTTTATGAATCCAATGCATTCTTGTAAATAAAAGTAGCTTTAAGTAATACAAGTTCTTTTTTATTGACTAAATGTGTTTATATATGATTTTTAATTTATAAATACTATATTAAATGCATAAAAGTATTAAAAATGATGTACCTTTAAATATACAGTTGAAGTCAACAGGCTGAGAGGGGCACCTCAGCCAATGAGGGCAGAGGGACAGTGGCTCTAGCCACTGGGCCACCCCCCTGTGCACGGCCCTGATATTGAGGGTGGCACAGGGGCTCAGTGATTAGCACTGTCACCTTACAGCAAGTAGGTTGCTGGGCCAGTTGATATTTCTGTGTGGAGTTTGCATGTTCTCCCCTTGTTGGTGCGGGTTTCCTCAAGGTGCTCCGGTTTCCCCCACAGTCCAAAGACATGCGCTATTGGTGAATTTGGTCTGTAGTATATGAGTGGGAATGAGAGTGTGTGGTTGTTTCCCAGTACTAGTATTAGGCTGGAAGCGTGCTGGGACATCCACTGCAAAAAACATATGATGGAATAGTTGGCGGTTCATTCTGCTGTGGCAAACTCTGATAAATCAGAGGCTAAGTGAAAGGAAAATGAGGAAATACATTTGTTAAAATTGTTTTGTCATCAGTTATAATCTCATATAGTTATTTTAAATCTGTGTTTAAACAGATATTTCATCAAGCACCAGACCCTAATGTCCCCCTGCTGCAGCCTCTGTCCCGCCCGGAGTCCCGCAGGACTAGAGCCATCGGTCTGACATCGGGACCACGCAAACCCAGGAGCCTCTACACCCCCTCGCTGTGCCTGGCGGATGCTGACAGTGAGTGTCTGACCACCAGTCATTCTCACTATCCACATTCACTTAAAAGGGAACCGCCAATTTGCTCTGTGACACCAGTAAAATTGACTTAAGGCAGCACAGTGGCTTTAGTGGTTAGCACTGTCACCTCACAGCAAGAAGGTTGCTAGTTCGAGTCCCAGCTGGGCCAGTTGGCGTTTCTCTGTGGAGTTTGTGTGTTTTAGTGTTTGATATATTGTATTTATTTATGGGGTATATTATGTCAGTAAGTTCTAGTAAGACACTAGTTGTGTAAATGTTAAGTTTTTCTTTTTGTATTTGTGTTTTAAGCTTTTTTTAAGCTCTTGTGGCCAGTATATAGCTTTTCTCAAGGATAAAAGCTATGTAGTGGTTATTTTCACCTACAGATGGAGCTGTAAGTATGTGCAACACTGAATTAGTTTACTCTGCTGCTTTTAACCGTGCAGACCTGAAGCTAGAGATGAGAGAAGTGCAGGAAGACCCAGTATTGCAGTGAGTTAATAACTGTATAAGTCTACTATAAATGGCTCAAGCATCTCTTATTAGCTCTAAATTCATGTTTTGGAATTAGTCAGAGGCAGGATGGCCACTTGGATCATTTTCTGTTGTGGGGCTGTAGCTGTGATTTTGCTGGACAGTCTCAGCACATAGGAAAGATGCATTCACTACTGCTGAACTATGATAAATGTTGATAAATATAAATTATGATAAACATAACGTGCTTCAAAGGGCAATGAAACCCCCCTCTTTCGGTTCAAGTCTACCTCCGATTTTCTTTTTAATAAAATGCTCCGAGATGGGTGTGGAGCGCTGCGGGCAGAGGGAGAAGTGGGTGTGGCCGGCAGAGCATGGGAGAAAGAGGGGAGCGAACAACTGTTGTCAGTCGGCTCACAAAATGAGACACAAACCGTGAGGAGACCCATGAGATGATTTTATAGTTTACAAGGTTAAAATGCAAAGAAATAAACAGTAATTTAATGTCCTGCTAATTTCGTAATTTCTTAATTTCATACACACATGACCACAAGTTGTTATATCATCATAAAGATAATCATGTTTGTATAAACACTGTAAATGAGGAGGACTTCTCTCCTCCTCAATCCTCGGGTCTTTTATATAAAAAATTTAATTTGAATAAAGAGGAAAAAATAGAAGATCCTTAAAAATATACAATTTAGTTGAAATGTTATGGTTTGTAATTTATTTTTACAATACCTCATTTGAATTTAAATGCATTATCTTTCTATTTACTAAAAGTGTTAACAAAGTTTCAGTTCAGTTTTTGTTTAAATTCAACAAAATATATTGGATATATTATATATGAGTACGAATATTGATCTTTAAAAGGAGATGTACTCATACATACATGTACAGTTACACATACATACATACATACATACATATATATATATATATATATATATAGAGTTGAATTTTATATATATATATATATAT
>CAIGQQ010033860.1:5681482-5693266 GCA_903798035.1 Danio albolineatus
TATATATATATATATATGTATATATATATGTATATATATATATATTTTTTTTTTTTTACAGTACTGTATATTTATTTTATTTAAAAATTTTTTGCAGAACATGAGGTAGACATTGTACACCTAAAGGATATCTGTTAATTAACAGTTTTCGTATTTTGTGATTCACGAGTGTTTTCCATATGCAGTTGTGAATTGCATTATGGGACCTTGATCTCAGCTTTTTGATGTTGAAAATTCAACTCTACAGTTTAGTAAAGTGACTTTTATTGAAGTTTTTAGTTGACGTTTAAAATAATATAATGTATAAGAAATCAAATGTAGAGAAATATGTCTGTAAAATATCAGCAGTACTGGCAGTTAATTAATGTAATATACAACACCAACACATGACTAAACTAAACTATCACTAAACTATTTAAATTGTTCATAAAAGTCACTTTTTCTAACTTTTCAAGGTTAAAAGTTGTTGGAAGAAAGATCAAGGTCCCATAATGAAACTCAAAAGCAGAAATAAAAGGGGGAAAAATAATAATAAAACATAAATAACAAAATACAGAAAACATTTTACAGCTATGTTTACAGTATATTATTGTCCTTGTGCAAAAAAACATGTAAATTGAGCAATTTACAAGCACAATTACCTGACTATCTATGCTCCGTCTGGCAGGCGACACATTCAGCAGTAGTTCGGGCAGCACTCCAATCGGCAGCATGGACTCTCTCTCCTCCCACTCCTCTGAGCAGAACAGCTCCTCCAAAACCTGCACGTCACCGCAAAACAAAGACAAGCCTCCCATCCCCGGGCCGCGGAACCCTTTCTCCCGCTCCTCCAGCGAGCCTCAAGGCCCCGCCGGCACCAGCAGCCCAGACTCCAGTTCCAAAGAGCAGGACTGTCCTGCAGACGAGTCCTGCAGGGGGAACATCAAGTCAACAACAGCTCCTACTAAAGCTCCTCATGCACAGCTGAACCGCTCCATTGCTCAGTCTCTGAGATCCTTGCACTTAACTGAAGGTAGGAGACTAAATATGTACTACAGCTTGGAGTCATAATGATTTTTTGGGATGATTCTTTTATGGCTCATATACAGTTGAAATCAGAATTATTAGCAGTCCTGTTAGGTTTAAATTTTTTAAATAGATTTTTTCCCAATTTCTGTTTACGAAGTTTACTTCAAGATGTAGTTCTAATAACTAAAAAATTGTAATAAATGATTTATTTTATCTTTGCTATGATGACAGTAAGTAAAATTGTATTTATTATATTTATTCATTTTTTCATTTTCTTTTCGGCTTAGTCCCTTTATTAATCTGGGGTCGCCACAGCGGAATGAACTTATTCAATTCAATTCACCTTTATTTTTATAGTGCTTTTACAATGTAGATTGTCAAAGCAGCTTCACATAGAAGGTTATAGCAAATTGAAAGTGTCAGTCCAGTTATTAGTGTTGGAGTTCAGTTCAGTTCAGTTCAGTGTTGTTTAATATTCACTACTTAGAGTCAAACACAGAAGAGTAATCCATCGGTGCGCAGCTCTAGCTGCAGTCTAGGCGCCGGAGGCTGGAGAACTCGAGGCTCGTCTGTCCTTGGAGGGTCACAGGAATCAGTCTCATGCTTGCTACTCCGCCAAGCACCAAGCAGCTGCTCAGGATACAGCGTGGTCCAGGATTATGGAACCTTGGAATCGTCTCGTCGCGGGTCTTGGATCGCGTCCGTGGCGCTGCATAGTCTCTGGTGGCCTCGGGATGAGTATCCCCAGGTGGAAATAGAGAACAAAGAGAATAATTAGCGTAGCTGCTGTTCAGTTTTGCTATCCAGCATTTGTTTTACGCAACGGATGCCCTTCCAGCTGCGACCCATCTCTGGAAAATATTTATTATATTTATATATTATATTTGTTATACATGATATTTCATGATACTAATATTGAGCTTAAAGTGACAATTAAAGAGTTAATTAGGTAGGCAAGTTAGGGCAATTAGGCAAATCATTGTATAGCAGTGGTTTGTTCTGTAGACAATTGGGGAGAGTATTGATTAAGGGGGCTAATAATTTTGACCTTAGAAGGATTTTTGGTCACACTTTATTTTGATGGTCCGCTTGTTGAATTTAAGTTACATTGCAACTAATTCTCATTAGATTATAAGTAGACTGTTAGGGTTGGGGTTAGGGGTAGGGTTAGTGTTAGTTGACATGTACTTTCAAAGCTTCTTATAGTCAGTTAAATGTCTGTTGAATGTCAGTATCAACAGATATTATGTAGACAGTCTACTAATACTCAAATAGACCATCAAAATAAAGTGTTACCGGATTTAAAAAAAAAATAAAACTGCTTTCATTCTAGCCAAAATAAAACAAATAAGACTTTCTCCAGAAGAAAAAATGCTATAGGAAATACTGCGAAAAATTCTTGCTCTGTTAAACAGTATTTGGGAAATATTCTGAAAAAATAAAAAACAATCGCTGGAGGGCTGATAATTTTAATTTCAACTGTATTTGAGCAAAGTACTGTAAAAAATATTAGAAGATATTAGAAACTGTAGAAATATTATGTTTTTAATACGTTTCTGTGACTTATTCTTGTGATTTCTTCAGTCTTTGTCACGTGTCTCATTCTGATATGCTGATTCTGATTGGCTGCTAGCAATTTATTTCTTATTAGACACTGTTATTTGAGCGAAGTACTGTAAAAATAGAATTGTTATAAGCATTTAATCCTATTCATACATTTTTTGATACTTTTCTGTGAACAAAAGCTGAATTTTCTGCATCATTTCTCCAGTCTTCATTGTTACGGGTCTCATTCTGATATGCTGATTCTGACTGGCTGCTTTTTTTAATCATTATGATGTTTTGGTTGTGATTGGCTGGTAATAAACAATTTCGTATTACCAGTGTTCTCACTTAATTAATTAATATTAAACTCACTTAATAGTTCTGTTCTTAATATTAATATTGTGGGAGGTTGAGATGTGTAAAAGATTGATAAGATTTTGAACAAATGAGCAAACATGACTTTTTTTCAAAACTTTTTTTCTGCAAGGACACATTTTTTAAGCCTGTGGATGATAAAAAGAAAACCCTAGAAAATCATGCATATGATTGGCCAAGATTGCAAAAGAAAACAAATTTTGTACTGTTCTTTGTTTGTTTGTTTGTTTGTTTGTTTGTAACAATAGAAATAGGTAAAAAGTTAATTATAGATGTTTATAATTGTTATAATAATGTCACTTTGCCAAAACAGACTGTATTACCTCATGTACTATACAGTACACTGCGAAAAATGAATTTAAACCAGGGGTGTCCAAGTTCAGCCCTGGAAGGCCAGTGTCCTGCAAAGTTTAGTTCCAACTCCAAACAGACACACCTGGGCTAGCTAATCAAGCTCTTACTAGGCTTTCTAGAAACATCTTTGCAGGTGTGTTAAGGCAAGTTAGAGCTAAAATCTGCCCTCCAGGACCGAGTTTGAACACCCCTGATTTAAACCATTACATTTGTTGTTTTATGATGTCATATGATTCATATGAAAATCGTGATTTTCATTTTAAGCAAAAAAAAAAATTGTGATTGTCATTTTAGACAGAATTGTGCAGCTCTAATTCTAAGTAAGAAAAGACAAAATTGTTACATTTTCAAGGATTTACGAATACAGAAAGCTTCATCTTTACAAAACTGTATGCAGATTTCTTCTTTTCTACAACAAATCTCATAAATTACACTTGAAATAGTGCTACGGTTTCAGTTGTTTTTGAATTACCCGTGAAAACGTGTTTAAAATAGCAAATATATAAAGTATAGATGTAAACAAAATCTTAATAGATCAAAAAACATATATTCGGTAACACTTTAGTTCGATGGTCCATTTGAGTATCAGTAGACTGTCTGCTTAATATCTGTTGATACTGACATTCAACAGACATTTAACTGACCATAAGAAACTTTGCAAGTACAGTACGTCAACTTACAGTACACTAATCCTAACCCTAACCCCAACCTAACAGTCTACTTATAATCTATTAAAAATAAGTTACAATGTAACTTAAATTTAACAAACGGACCATCAAAATAAAATGTGAGCAAATATTCTATAAGGCTTTTCCAGCACCCGTACGAACAATGCCAACCTTAACTTTACAATACTCTGTGCAGATTTCTTCCTTTTTTACTGTTGTTAAGATAGACCTAAACATCCAATCAACATTTACTGATCATGTGTGTGTCTGTTGTGTTTTCTCAGGATTGTGTAAGAGTTTCGCAGGCTCTGTGCATAGTCTGGCGTGTGTCGACGGCTCCAAATCCACCACCTGCCTTGATCTGCCACCCAAAGCACTTCTGCGGAGAAAGCTGGAAAACAACAGCTCCACTAACGGCTATCAGAGACCAGGATCTGTGTGAGTCTTCATCAGTATACAAACAATAAACTGGCAAACTGCACTTCTGATGAAAGCCTAGCTCTGTCTGTTCTTCAGGGAATCATGTTCAGATCTGAAGTTATCCAGTTTTATAGCAAAATTAGAAAACGGGTGATGTGTTGTAGGTTCTTGTGTACTCCATAGCCGTATTTCCACAGCAAACAACAAGCGACAGACCGGAAGTCGTTCATTTCCAATGGAGAGTAATTTATTGGGCGAAACAGTGGCGCAGTAGGTAGTGCAGTCGCCTCACAGCAAGAAGGTCACTGGTTCGAGCCTTGGCTGGGTCAGTTGGCATTTCTGTGTGGAGTTTGCATGTTCTCCCAATCTGCACAGAGTATTGTAAAGTTAAGGTTGGCAGTGTTCGTACGGGTGCTGGAAAAGCCTTATAGAATATTTGCTCACATTTTATTTTGATGGTCCGTTTGTTAAATTTAAGTTACATTGTAACTTATTCTTAATAGATTATAAGTAGACTGTTAGGTTGGGGTTAGGGTTCACGTGAGTTTCCTCCGGGTGCTCCGGTTTCCCCCACAGTCCAAAAGATATGCGGTACAGGTGAATTGGGTGAGCTAAAATTGTCCGTAGTGTATGAGTGTGAATGAGTGTGTATGGATGTTTCCCAGAGATGGGTTGCGGCTGGAAGGGCATACGCTGCGTAAAACAAATGCTGGATAAGTTGGCGGTTTATTCCGCTGTGGCGACTAAGCCGAAAAGAAAATAATGAGCGAGTAATCTATCTATCATCTCCGTATGTGGAAAATTCTATGCAGAAAATTCGGATCCGATTTGAGCTGCGAATCCATTGCAATATTTGGACTCCTGCGACCAGACCAGACCAGACCAGGGGTGCTCAACCCTGTTCCTGGAAATCTACCTTCCTGCAGATTTCAGTTGCAACCCATATCAAACACACCTGCCTGTGATTATCAAGTGCTGTTCAGGTCCTAATTAGTTGGTTCAGGTGTGTTTGATTAGGGTGCAGGAAGGTAGATCTCCAGGAACAGGGTTGAACACCACTGGACTAGCTGCAACCCTGTACTGGGATACACCCTTACACTTTTTTCCATCACACCCACACATACACTACGGACAATTTAGCTCATTCATTCAACCATGGTGAACGCACAGAGAATAAAGGCTCTTGCTCGACACCGCCAGAATTAGCTTCTCTCCCTTGGTGCACGATAAAACTGAATGTTCTGTGCGACTGCCACGAGGGGGCATATTCCGACAGTTGCGTCTGAATGTTATGCGCAGTGGAAAGGCAGCTTAAGAGTGAATGCATTGTTTATGATTCAATGACAGGTGCCAAAAATGTGGTTCATTTCGAATGAACCGCCAACTATTCAAGCATATGTTTTACATAGCGGATGCCCTTCCAGCTGCAACCCTGTACTGGGATACACCCAAACTCTCTTCTATTCACACCCACAGATACACTACGGACAATTTAGCTTATACAGTTTACCTATAGCGCATGTCTTTGGACTGTGGGGGAAACTGGAGCACACGGAGGAAACCCACGCGAACACGGGGAGAACATGCAAACTCCACACAGAAATGTCAACTGACCCAGCCGGGACTCGAACGAGTGACCTTCTTGCTGTGAGGTGACAGCGCTACCCACTGTGTCGCCCTGTCAATATACAGATGAAAGAAATTAAGTTAATACAACCAAAATGTTAAGTGACCTGCAGTTGATTTATTATTTGTTCACACATAATGGAATGGAAAGGTATGCTATATATTTAGATAGCTGGTTTCATCATTTCGAATCAGCAGTGTGTGGCTTGTTAGCATTTTTAGCATAGCATCGTGTTAGCATATCTGATTATCTAAGTAGCAGATCCCAAAAAAAATGTTACCCTCTTGTTGAGTAAAACATTTTGTCATGTTACACTAGATAAAAGAAATCAGTTGTTAACAAAACCAAAATAGCTGATAGCTGGCTTTATCATTTCCATTTCTAATTAGATGTATGTATCATGTTAGCATTGTAAGCATAGCATTGTGTTAGCATTTCTAATTATCCAAGAGGCAGATAAAAATTTTACGCTGATGAAAGTAAGTCATGGTGTGAAGAATTTGTATGTGTTACTATTTTATTTTTTGGAAAACTGTCACTTCAGTGACCTACAGTTAGATGGTTCTATCTGTCAGCTCCGTTACACTATTGTTAGCTTCTTGTAGTGTCCGTTGGGTTTTATAAAAGCACAGCATGATGAGGAATGTAAAAGAAGTGATTAACGATACATAGTGAATTAAATATTATTCAGTATCTGACAGTGTAGTTGCTGCTGAATGCAGATTGATAGCAGTTGTTCTGTGTTGCTATGAGTTATAATTATACAAAAAGGTTGATGTGACCCAGCGCTGAATTTTTAAATCCTCTCTCCAGGGCAGCTTATATCGCTTGAAGAAAGGAAACATCACATCTGACTTAAAGGGACAGTTCACCCAAAACTGGAACATTCTGTCATTATTTAATCACGTTTTGCTTTTCACAAACCTTCATGAGTTTATTTCTTCCGTTGAACACAAGGGAAGACAAATTAAAAAAGAAGGCCGAAAACCTGTAACCATTGACTTCCATGGTTTGTTTTTTTTTCCTACAATGGAAGTCACAGGTTTTCAGCTTTCAAAAATATATTATTTGGTGTTCAACTGAATAAAGAAACTCATAAAGGTTGAAAGGGCCACGAAACCCCCCAGTCTCAGCGTGGTGTTTTCACACCTCTATTTTGGAAAAGCTCAGGAAAGTGGGTGTGTCCAGCTCTGTTTAGGTGGGAGTTTCAGGGGAGTGAAAGAGGGAAGGTTTTACAAATAAATGGGAGTTTCCATTTGTGCACGCGCTGACTTTCAAACAAACACACAGACGCAGGGGTAGAAAGACAGTGACTGTGTTTACATGAATGTCAGTCATCCAATTATTTGCCAAATTATTAATTTGTCGACTTTAACTGCAGTTTGGCACTTTTACGTTTATTCACGAACATCTCCTGCGTGTCCCCCGTGACAAACAAGATATTAAATGTTAGTAACTGCTGAAGGAGTGCAGATTTAATTGAGAATTTAAAACGCACGGCGTATTTCTAGAAAAAAAATCCTCTGCATTTCTCGGTAACTAGATGCACTCGGTAGGTAGCGTCAGAAAGCCCTGTGTGTATACACTTTTCTGTCACTAAATGCGGCGAAAATTATACACGACAGTAATAGTTTGATTAAGATGTTGACACTTTACACGGATCTTTCAGTCTATAATAATGTAGTGATAATAACGTGCTGTAAACTCAGCAACAGTTCTAATCATTTGACTAAGGTCTGTCTTTAAACGCTGAAAGAGTATTGCTGACGAAACAAACTAACTTTGCCATCTTAAAAAACAAACAAACACCACTGATCGATCGCTTACCGATTAGGTGACAGGACAATGAACACCAACTGGAGCCGTGTATTTTTTAAAAGGAGACGAGCGTCAAATCCGGATTTCACCATTTCCAGATGCAAAAAGCTCTCGGGTAAAAATGTTTCTTATAACGCATTTCTGTCGCGTGCGCTGTAATCCATCGTGAGTCCAGCTGCGCTCTCATAGCGGGGAAATGAAAGCAAACCCTTTGTTGCAGCACATTTATAAACGCAACACTGAAGACCTGTGTCTCCAAACAATCCTTATTCTTCCACTTGTTTTGTCAACCTGGCGTCGCTCTGCTGTCTAAAAACTGTAACAGCTACATTCTTCGAAGCTATCATGCATATTAATGAAATAGTGCATGCTGATTGGGTTGAACAACGTCCTTGTCATGACTTAATGCCGCACGCTCAGAGACGTCACAATGTACTCACCGGTACAGATGTTCACTCTGCACGCTGGAGTACATGCATAGATCTCATCGGTGTGACGCAGCCTCAAAAATTCGTTTCAAACTGGAAGAACGAATTTGCTCGAAATAACGCAAAAACAACCAATTTTCACTTTTTAGTCAATTTTATGTGTCCTAAAAGTGTTTATAGCAGCATGGGACACATATATGACTGTCAACAGCTCAAAAAATGTGTTTTGGTGTTTCATGGCCCTTTAAAAGTGAGTAAATAGTGAGTAAATTTTATTTCTGAGTGAACTATCCCTTAATGAGCATAATTGCCATCCTCTAAATGAGCTTTAAGTGTTAGCAACATGTTGATCTGGAAATTGTTTTTGAACACTTTATCAATTATAAATGGTACATTAATCAATTAATGTCTCCATTTCTCTTGGAGAAATTTGCGTCTAATGCACGTCATTCCAACCATCATGTGCATCAAACACGTCCAGCTCTGCTTTAGTTGAAAATGATTTGTTTAGCAAGCCTAATTCTGGTGACGTCAAATCATTCTGTTGTTAATCATCCTGACGTCTGGCATGGTTTGTGTTTTCCAGCGTGGCTGCCAGAGCTCTGCTGTTTGAGAACCCATCAGCTGTTAAACATCCTCCTTTAGGAAGGTAAAGATAAACACGTTAACACTTCATTGGTTCATTTAGATATGTGACACCATATAAGTCTTGTGTTGGACTGGTATATTTTTGGCAGTGGTCAAAAATACATTGTATGGGTCAAAGTTATGGATTTTTATTGTGTGACAAATAACAGTAACGTTAAAGTTCCTTGAAGATGTTTTGACAGTTTCTTAATGTAAGTATATCAAAATGTTAGTCATTTTCATTGCTATGCACTTCACTCATGCCGAGTTCAGACTACACAGTTTTACACTTTTACACTTTATATTGAGTGGATAGTTCCTGAGAATTTACCATGTAAGTACACTGGTATCACAAGGTGAAACCTTCTAATGCAGCATTAGTTCTGCCATACAGTGTTCACAAGTACATGATCTGCAAACAGGTGTGGAAGTGGGAAAACATCTGCAAGTACATATTGTTGTTACACAATGCACTTACATAACTCTTGTTACAGATGTGGACTTTCCTAGTGTTGTTACCAATGTCTTGTTACACATTTGTACTTACATATACTATTCAGTGGGTTGTAACACGTGTGTAGTTACACCAGTATCACACAAGTAAATACTATGTACCAGTGTGTACATACACTGTAGTTACATACTACTTACACATCTAATTACCATGTAAGTTCACAGGTATAAGCGACACTTAATATAAAGTGGGACCTTACCTGTGAAAACTTACTTAAAATAATTATATTCAAAGGGTAGATGTCAACAAAATCATGATATAAATATATAACAATATAACTATTCTTAGTAAATTATATATCGTTGTGTTCCGGTAGTGACAATTTTGAGGAGAGAGAAGAATATTCCAAAACATTCTGAAAGTTGATCATAAGAACTACACTTTATTAGGTACACCTGTCCAACTGCTCTTTAGCACAAATTTCTAATCTGACAATCACATGTCAGCAACCCAATGCATTTAGGCACGTATACATGGTCAAGACAATCAGAATGGGGAAGAAAGGTGATTTAAGTGACTTTGAAAGTGGCATGGTTGTTGGTGCCAGACAGGCTGGTCTGAGTATTTCAGAAACTGCTGATCTACTGGGATTTTCACGCAAGAGAAAATATCCAGTGAGCGGCAGTTCTCAACCGAGGTTAAAACCGAGGTATGTATAAAAGCGTCTCTGAATGCACAATATGTCAAACCTTGAGGCAGATGGGCTACAGCAGCAGAAGAACACACCGGGTGTCACTCTTGTCAGCTAAGAACAGGAAACTAAGGCAACAATTCACACAGGTTCACCAAAATTGGACCATAGAAGATTGGATAAACGTTGCCTGGTCTGATGAGTCTCGATTTCTGCTGTGATATTCGGATGGTAGAGTTAGAATTTGGCATCAACAACATGAAAGCATGGATCCATCCTTTCTTGTATCAACGGTTCAGGCTGATGGTGGTGGTGTAATGGTGTGGTGGATATTTTCTTGGCACACTTTGGGCCCATTAGTACCAACTGAGCATAGTGTCAGTGCCACAGCCTACCTGAGTATTGTTACTGACCATGTCCATCCCTTTATGACCACAGAGTACCCATCTTCTGATGGCTACTTCTAGCAGGATAATGCGCCATGTCATAAAGTGCGAATCATCTCCGATATCATATCAGTTTCTTAAGCATGACATTGAGTTCACTGTACTCAAATGGCCTCCACAGTCACCAGATCTCAATCCAATAGAGCACCTTTGTGATGTGGTGGAACGGGAGATTCACATCATGGATGTGCAGCTGACAAATCTGCAGCAACTGCGTGATGCTATCATGTCAATATGGACCAAAATCTAGTAGTATGTCCAGTACCTTGTTAGATCTATGTCACGAAAGGTTAGGCAGTTCTGATGGCAAAAGGACATCCAACCCGGTAGTAAGGTGTACCTATTAAAGTGGCATTGAAATTTATAGAAATTTATACATTGGATAAAATTTACACAATTTCTGGAAAAAAAAAATTGTAGAATGACCCAAATATGATTATCACCAGTTAACAAATTGTCTTCTAAAGTGAGCGTCTTCCTGAAATTGATCATATCTGATTGTCATTCACAGAGATGCGAAAGCCATTTATTCCTGTGAAGCCGAACACAGCAACGAACTGAGTTTCCCACAGGGGGCGCACTTCTCAAACGGTGAGACGGTGTCTATCTATCTATCTATCTATCTATCTATCTATCTATCTATCTATCTATCTATCTATCTATCTATCTATCTATCTATCTATCTATCTATCTATCTGTGTCTGTCTGTCTGTCTTTCTGTCTTTCTATAATTTTATCTATCTATCTATCTATCTATCTATCTATCTATCTATCTATCTATCTATCTATCTATCTATCTATCTATCTATCTATCTGTCTGTCTGTCTGTCTGTCTGTCTGTCTGTCTGTCTGTCTGTCTGTCTGTCTGTCTGTCTATCTACAGGTATCTATCTACAGGTATATATCTGTCTGTCTGTCTGTCTGTCTGTCTGCCTGTCTATCTACAGGTATCTATCTACAGGTATCTATCTATCTATCTGTCTGTCTGTCTGTCTGTATATCTATCTACAGGTATTTATCTACAGGTATCTATCTATCTGTCTGTCTGTCTGTCTGTCTGTCTATCTATCTACAGGTATCTATCTACAGGTATCTATCTATCTATCTGTCTGTCTGTCTGTCTGTCTGT
Source organism: Danio albolineatus (assembly GCA_903798035.1). Classification (NCBI taxonomy): domain Eukaryota; kingdom Metazoa; phylum Chordata; class Actinopteri; order Cypriniformes; family Danionidae; genus Danio; species Danio albolineatus. The sequence continues at coordinate 5,693,073 of CAIGQQ010033860.1, forward strand.
CTGTCTATCTATTTACAGGTATCTATCTACAGGTATCTATCTATCTGTCTGTCTGTCTGTCTGTCTGTCTGTCTGTCTGTCTGTCTATCTATTTACAGGTATCTATCTACAGGTATCTATCTGTCTGTCTATCTATCTATCTATCTATCTATCTATCTATCTATCTATCTATCTATCTATCTATCTATCTATCT
>CAIGQQ010033860.1:5693276-5745078 GCA_903798035.1 Danio albolineatus
TCTGTCTGTCTGTCTGTCTGTCTGTCTGTCTGTCTGTCTGTCTGTCTTACATCATGGTTCTAAAACTCCAAAACATTGGCTGCATACCACAGCATTAATTTAATAAAAATATATTGCATTTTTGTGTCGGCTCTGTGGAAAAGCCATCTGTTGTTGTTTCTCGTACATGTCAGGACTGGGATTTTATAGCTGGATATATTTTCCACAAGGAACACAATTGGCCGGGCACCAGGGCATTGAAACAGGTCACAGTAACCTGTTCAAGGCAGTGTCTTCCCCTCGCTAAAGCTCAGCAAACACTTAGCACAAAATAAACCTCCTTTTACCCATCAACCTCTCTACGGTGTTGACATATCAGAGATCTGCTTATAAAAAGATTCACATACTCGTTACTTTTCAAACCCATTTGACTAATGCTTTTCAGTCTAAACAGATGCTTGAATAGTTCAGACTGTTGGAAAAAAGGCACGTTACGGGATGGGATATTTTGAAAGCTTTATGAGGGTTATTTATTAGTGCAAAGTGACCCTGCTTGATCTGTAATTTATCAAAAACCTGCAAATGCAGCGCCTCCCTTTCCTGAGGTTACTATTGTTTTGTGAATATAATGGTCAAACTAGGCACTTTATCAATGGTCAGCTTAATCTAAGAATTGAACCGTGGGTTTAGAAGCGACTAGACTTTATTTTGGCCTCCAGATAGGTTAAAAGGTTGGATTTTTTTTCTTTTAGGTCTTTATGACATGGCAGTATTTAGACAGGATGCAAAGTATGAGAGAAGGGAGGATATGGAATTGGAAAAGGTCAACAAGCCAGGACTTGAACTTGTTATTTTTTTTTTCTGCTGTTTTATTTGATAAGTGAACGGTTCAAGTCTTCATCTCGAAATCTTAGCAAAGTTTTGAAAAGAAAACAGCTCTTTTAAAGAACCATCTTAATATCTTTAATTACAGTTGAAATCAGGATTATTCGCCCTCAAAATCATTAGTATTTTTTTTTTCAAATATTTTCCGAATGATGTTTAACAGAGCAAGAAATGTTTCACAGTATTTCCTATAATATTTTTTCATCTGAAGAAAGTCTTAATTGTTTTATTTAGGCTAGAATAAAAACAGGTTTTAATTTTTTTAAATCATTTTAAGGTCAATATAATTAGCCCCTTTAAGCAATATTTTGTTAAAATGATTTAATTACCACAACTGGCCTAATTAACCCAGTTAAGTCTTTAAAGGTAACTTTAAGCTGAATACTAGCATATTGAAAAATGTCTAATAAAATATTATGTACTGTCATTATGGCAAAGATAAAAGAAATCAGTTATTAGATATGAGTTATTAAAATTATTGTTTACAAATGTGTTAAACAAATGTATCTTGTTTAAACAAAAAGTATATATATGCATTAATATTTCTATTTAATAATGGTTTTACTTGCTACGAGTTTAACCACTTTAGCACGTTGTTGCCAGATTGGATATGGTTGCATTTATTACATTTCCCATTTATTGTAATTTATTAACGTCTACCCCCTACCCCAACCCTAAACCCAACCATCACAGTAATGTAATAACAGTAGTTGTACTGGGTATTATTTATGTTATCTATTAAATTACCCAATACATTTTTAAAAAAATTTACGCCTACCCCACCTTAACCCTAAAAATGGTTAGTGTCGGTAAACATCACCAACCTGAGCACCTGCCTGCACATGGAGTGTGCCTTGAAACCATGAAGATATTTGTGACTTTTTTGAGGGAGATGCTAATGGTCTAATCTGATTCAATTATCTATGCTAAGCTAAGCTAAAAGAACTCCTGTCAGACCATGAGATCGGCTGAATGGATTCAGAACTCCTAACTCAACCATGTAACTGTAAATGAGTTGTAAAATAAGCCAATTTCCCGCAAAAATGAGGGAGTGTTCCTTTAAAGGTTCTTCATGGAATTGTAGACGGCAATAAAAAGGCCCTGATATAACTTTGAAGAACCAACGGTGAGTAAATAATGGCGCAATTTAAATTTTGAGGTAAACTATCCCTTTATTCTTTTAGTTTTTTGTTTTGTTTTGTTCTTTGAGATCATACAAGTGTTCTCCCTGGCTTAAAGCTTGTGATTTTCTTGTGTGCAGTGTATCCTTCAGTGGAACCCGGCTGGCTCCAAGCAACATTTGAGGGCAAAACAGGCCTCATCCCTGAAAATTACGTGGTGTTTCTCTGACAGCGTCCAACCAGTAGTGGCCAAGAATTTCATGGTATCCATGGCGACGTCAATTTTAAGAGCTTTAAGCGTAAATCAATTATCAAGTAGGTGGAGTGTATAGATAGGCCGTTATGATTGCTAATGAAGAGATTCTCAAGAATAAGAGATCGTATTAAGAGATAATGAAGAGATTGTGTACAGTACACAAACCTCGCTCATAAAGCACAGTGGTGATTCATGTCTGGATATTAGCAGTAATTCTTAACAAATGAGCTTTTACTCAGGCGGAAATTATGAAATTAAAAACTTGAACTGAAATCACTGAGTAAACTGTAGATACAGAAATTCAGATCTTAACAGTTCTGTTAGGTCTGCTGTGTTGTAGAAGACTGTAATCCTGTCATAAAATATTAACTAATAGGTCTAAAAGGCAGATGTTATTTTATTTTAGCTAATTTTAGTGTCTTTGTTGGAACCTTTAAAAAAAATAATTGTATCTGTAGATCATTGTCATATTTAACAGTTCAGCTTAGAGCATCAGCTGTGTATGTGCATGTACTGGTTTTGGTGGGTCATGAGGGCACAATGTGTATAATGACGTGGGTATGACCTTGGAAGTACAACGTTGAGATGGTTTATGAGGACATGCCGTGCGTCCTCAATTCGAATCTTTTAGAAATCATACTTTTCACTCTCAAAATTTGCCACAGGTTTCTGTGTAACTACACTGTAACAACATGACTATGTTTAAAATGTTTATTAGCGACACTGGTGGCTGTTTTGTGAACTGCAGCCAGCACAATTCCATAAAATAAATCATTTCAATACAGATATATTTCTCAAATGTGGTGTCAGACTTTTGGTCTCGGCTCGTGTACTAAAATCACCCTTTCAAGTATTAATTTTTTAGTAGACATCTTAAGAAGATTAAAACGCTCCAGGTCTGTACAGAACTATAAACACGAATGGAACGCCGCTAATTCAATTAAGCAAAAAGAACAGAACTAGATGATCTGACTGTAAAACGTCTAATATTTTTCAGATAGATACACACACAAACTGCTTATTAATGCTGGAAAGTTTGCCTTAAAGATTGAGTACGAGCATTCAGGTCAGGAAGAAATCATTCATTCATTCATTAATTTTCCTTTCGGCTTAGTCCCTTTATTAATCCGGGGTCGCCACAGCGGAATGAACCGCCAACTTATCCAGCATTTGTTTTACGCAGCGGATGCCCTTCCAGCCACAACCCATCTCTGGGAAACACATCCATACATTCTCATTCACACACATACACTATGGACAATTTAGCTTACCCAATTCACCTGTACCGCATGTCTTTGGACTGTGGGGGAAAGCGGAGCACCCGGCGGAAACCCACGCAACCACGGGGAGAACATGCAAACTCCACACAGAAATGCCAACTGGCCCAGCCGGGGATCGAACTAGCGACCTTCTTGCTGTGAGGCGAACGTGCTACCCACTAGGCCACCGTGGCGCCCCAGGAAAAAAACAAATACATATAAACATCCGGCTTTTAACGTAAATACGCGTGATGTTCTGACTTTTTTTTTGCTTAAAATGGTGGCAACTCCATTATGGTACATTCCGTCTGTTTATTATTGTCCCCATGATGAGATGAAACATTTTTAATGTGTATTATGAAGGTAAACGATGATAGAAATGTGTGTGTGTGTGTGTGTGTGTGTGTGTGTATACAGATGATTTTTTTTTCTGTAAATCGTAAGTTCTTCTCGTTAATTTCTGTTCTGTTAATAAATTTGTTAACACAGTGAGATCATCTTCTTGTCTTCCATTCGAGAAGGAGCTAAAATCCTTTAGAAGTGAACCTCAGACAGGCAGATCAGTCACGGATCTGTGGAGAAACGGCGTCAGACGTATTTAGAAAGGAGGTGATTGCCAAGATCCCAGTGTTCTTTTCCCATTTAAATGCATGAGAATGATCCGTGCCCTTGACTGCTGGTGCAGAACTGATACTCCCTTCAGCTAAACCGTCAAGGTCACAGGGAGGAAATCAGTGGAGCTCAGAGAAATGTTTTCCAAATGTAAGTCCTTGCCTTTCGATAAATGTAAAAATACTAAAAATTAAAAAAATGCCAGGCTGCTGGAACAAATTATGGTTGGTGAAATTTATAAAATTCTTTTGTATTTACGTTTTATTCTTGGAAAATTGCGGGCTCGAAGTGAATATGTGCCCTGTGTATTCTCATTTCTGGAGAATGTGAATTATGTTCGTATAATTATATTATATATATATATATATATGTGTGTGTGTGTGTGTGTGTGTGTGTGTGTGTGTGTGTGTGTGTGTGTGTGTGTGTGTTGTTTTTATCTGTTTATAGAGATGACCCCTCCCCTTTTTTAATATTATTATAATTTTTAATGATCATTATTGTATTGTGTTGTTATTTGCATCAGTGTTAAATCATATAAATGTTAAATAAAATGAATAATAAATGAAAATAAATGAATGAGAGTCTAAGAGATTTCGAAGATATGCCATCCAGCTGAACCAAACAACAGAAAGAATTGCAGAAGTTTTAATGGTTTCTGCTACGAATATTATTGAAAACATTATGAACCCTCGCCTTTTAACCATTAAAACCACTGTACTTTAATTGTTAATTAACTTGTGTGTTTTGGGACATGTTATTAGGATTCAGTGGTTTTAACGTGCACCATTAGAATGAAACTAATTACCAGTAGAGACCCACAGGGACCATTACAGTTTTGTTGAAACGAAAATTATTCCCATTATAATCATTACAAGTGATATGAGTTTCTATTGTTTATGAGGTTTGTTTGTTTTTGTTTTTTTAATGCAGAGCTCAATGTAATAACATGCCTCTATTAGCATTTTCACAAATATATACATAAAATTCACAGCATTTTTTAGGTGACTTTATTCCAATTCCTGCAAATTCTGATCACCGCTTGATTAAAAAATAAGAGAAGTGCAAGTTGTTCTTTTTCACTATTTTATAAAAGAATGTTGGACTGTTGGTTTTTAGGCAATGTGTGTTTTTATTTCAGTTGTTCAACTTTGATGTTCAGTAAATAATCACAGATATTACTGTAGATGTAGTGAGTGTTTCCTTCAATTATTTTAAAATCAAGTAATGCACCCTTCATTGAAAAATCTCTCACTTGTAATATGTGAGCATATTTACTGTCCAAAACCTGTCAGTGAACTATGAAGGCATAAAAAAATAAAACAATCGTTCATTAACCTTAATCGAGATAAAATGTTCAATTAATCGAGATGCTGATGTTAGGCCAAATCGTCCAGCCCTAGCCTCAGTGGTGCAAAAATGTCTTTGTGGAAACTTCACATTCAAAAATTTGACAGAAATTTAAATTTAACAGCAAAAAATAAACAATTGTACAAAATAATATACAAAAAAAAATTCCAATTCTTTGCACAGACTGTGTATTTATCACAGAAATACTCATCAAGGCACATTTTATGTTATAATCAGAGCTGTAAATAAAACAAATCATCGGACCACGTTTTACAAGAAAATACTATTCCAGTCTTTCCATGACAAAGGGCCATGAAACGCCCCTCTTTCGGTTCAAGTCTACCTCAGAATTATATTAAAGAGCCCATATGTTGGGTTGAGAACGGTTAAATTTCACTTTTTGAAGTCCCACACAACAGGATGATATGTATGCAAGGTTAAAAAACCCTTTCAATGTCTTATAATATCTATTTATTTTTACCTCATTTTCCCACCGACTCCCATATGAATTGTCTGAGCGAGTCTTTTTCCCAAGCACCTCCTTTACGTGACGCTACCACGTCACGTCACCACGTCACGTCCGTGTCAGCAGCCCAATGGCAGAACATATTGAAAAACATCACTGCAGTTGTACAACAGTGTATTGCTATATTCTTCATCATAACAACAAACATTCAGTAATAATTAACACTTCATGGACTATTGTAAGCCAACAAATAGTTACATTCGGCAGTAAGCTAAATGGCTACCGCTACATGCTGCACGGAGCAAACACAATACAGACAACTACATCCATATTTACCTTGTTACAGAGAACAAGACTGGAAGAACATGCTGGTCCAAATAAACTGGGTATTGATCCATCCTTTAACAACAACCGTGCACAAATCCCGCGTTGTAAGCGTGTAGATTGGTGTAGCTCTCTTCAGAGAAATGACGCGAACACAGCACCATATTGGGGCTATAATTCTCAGGTATTTTACCAAAAATAAACCTCAACCACTCCAGGTAGGGAAAAGAGGTTTCCAGGTAGGGAAAAGAACACAGCTTTTCCCTCGCACTTCAGAGCACAGCGTCTACGGGACATGATTTAACCAGAATGCGATACAGTGCTTGTTGTCTTCCACTTTTTCTTCCTGTCTGTGGGCGGGGCCGGGGAGTTCAATTTTCCCGGGGTCTGCGCGCGCAACTAGTGGGCGGGGCTTATGTTTTGCGTTGTTGTCAAGCCGAAACGGCTAAAGACTCGTTATATTAACGATTCATTTAAACAACGATGAGTCGACTCTTTTATAGATGAATCAATCGTTTTAAACACTTTGTACTTTCAGATTTAAGCCTTAGCTGGACATTTCACTTTACTTAGAGCTGTGGTACACACTGCATGGAAGGTCATTTTCAAAAATCCATAATATGGGCTCTTTAAAAAAAAAAGCGTGGTGCTCTGCCAGCAGAGGGAGGAGTGGCCATGGCCAGCAGAACAGGGGAGAAAGAGGGGAGCGAACAACTGTTGTCAGTCGGCTCACAAAATGAGACACAAACCTTGAGGAGACCCATGATTTTACAGTTTACAAAGTTAAAAAGTAATAAGCAGTGAGTATGTTAATGTCCTGCATTTGTTATTCATAATTTTTTATATACACATAACCACAATTTGTCATATCATCATAAAGATAATCATGTTTATATAAACACTATAATTGAGGAGGACTTTTCTCCTCCTCAATCCCCGTGTCTGAATGCAGACATAGTGGACAGCAGTGCAGCAGGTCTCTTTCTCTGTCTATTTCAACTATTAGCGCTGCCGGTAATCTGGAGGATTTTAAACATGTGCGAACACAGCAGCACAGATATAAGCGATGTGTCTGAATGGTAACAAACTCAACTGATAAAAGACAAAGTTTGACATTCTCCAATTCTCGTACAGCTCTCTCTACAAAAATTCTTGCTGCAAACCAACAGCTTTGCTGTATCAGCCCTGACAGAATCACAAGGAAAAACATGCAGTAAACCATGGAAATCATGGAAACAAACATACGACTCACCCAGTCATTTCGGCTTTCGGAAAGCTTATGCGCTTATAAATAATTAAAAAGCAGGGTGTTCTCATAGGATAAGAAAACTCAGTTATGAATAATAATGAGCAACCGACACATCACCGATTTTGACCCCGCCCCAAAAATTATTTTAATCTCGGAAGATGAAATTAGCTGACAAAAGCTCAAAATGAGCCAGTTTTCTCCACAACTAAAGCTGACAGGTGCTAACACGGTCTTAACTGATGCTCAACACACACAAATCTGTTAATATCTCAAAAAAAGTACACCAGGGTGTCTTGAACCTTTAAACATTTCACATTTAATTCATTTGTGTTACTTCCTGTGACAATTTCCAAGTGAAAATGAAGTCAATCATACATCAAATGTATTTCATTGTAGCGAGTTTAATAACACGGTAAAATATATTCTGGCTTTACACACTGTAAAAAGCTATTTCATGTAAATAATCATCCCCATAGTTTATTTATTTAATCATTTTTAGACAATTAGTTTACTCACTTTTTTTACTCGCTTTAAATGTAACAGGTTTACTAAATTTACTCACTTTTTACCACGTGGACTGATTCTAATTCATTCTCCACTCTGAAAATATGTGGGTTTTCAATGGACACATTAAATCTGTTTATGAAAAGTGTGATTTTGTCAACTAGACGAGACATGAGAAGCCCCCAATCGTCCGGTCGGCCTTCATTTGTGGTGAAACATCAGCGGTTTGACCATTCCTGCCAGGACTTTGGGCAGCTGTGAGGCGATGACCTCGGACATCATCTCTGGAAACTCCACCATCATGGCGTCGGCCTGGATGAATGTGCTCAGACAGTAGAGGTTGACCTTCTTCACAATCTGCACAGAGATAAAGTCAACGTCACGCGTCAGCCTACCTTATCGTGTTTTGTGTTTTGTGCGATGGATATTGAGCGAATAAAGTCATGTGACCTATTTCGTATCAGTTGTGTGATGATTTATTTAAAGTATTTTTCACACTGACGTCACAGCTTATTACGTTGTGTTCTGAACAATAGATTTGACCATATGAACTATAATATTTGATGTGAAAATTTCGAAAGCCTATAAACCAATCAAAATCAATATCATAATTCGTGTATTCTGAGATCTGATTAGTAGTTGACACTTTGAATTAGCATATAATAGGATTTTTAGCATAACTGTACAAAAAAATGCCATTTTGGTGTATATAATGTCAAAGAAACATCAAAAATGCTGATCGAATTTGATGTAAAACCTTGACGTCTATTTGACATCCACACATTGATGCTCTTTTGACTATCAAAATAACGACGCAAAAAGTATTAATATTTTGAAAAGTTGTATTCATCTGAAAGTTCAATTCCAAATGAAAAATTTGCACTGGATTTTGTGTCCCTGCAATGCATGTAAACTAGCTTAATCTCAAAACGACGTCAAATAGACATCTAATATTGGTGTCAAAAAACATAAAAAATCGATCAGAGGACTGTCCTGTAATTGTAGATGTTTTTTGATGCCAGTGTTAAACGTCAATTTCAAGAGTTCGCCCTTGCCGATGATTGATTATAAAGCGTGTTTGGCATGCTGTCCCGGGAGAGAAAGCCCTGAGCTCGTGGGATCCTCGAGCCCAGGGCTCCCCCCCGTTGCAGGGCGAGAGGGGAGTCCGAGTTCAGGTAGGTCTCGAGAAGTCCCCCGCTTGGCGAATGTAGATTATGAATGGCTCTAGAGAGTGTGTGCTGAATTCTCCGCTTAGCTATGATGCTGATTTAGTTTGGTCAATTTACTTATGTTACATGTTTTTGGTCTGTGGGAGGAAACGGGAGTGCCCGGGGAAAACCCACACACACATGGGGAGAACATGCAAACTCCACACAGAAATGGCAACTTGGCCAGGTAGGATCTGAGCCAGTGACATTCTTGCTGTGAGGCAATGGTGCTAACCATTGGGCCTCCGTGCCGCCCTGATAAGGAAAGGGGAGGAGTAGGGATGGAAGGGGGGATTCTTCAGGACGAAGATGGCTAAGGTAAGATACTCTGGTTATTTATAGTGATTTAGGAATCGTCTGATTGGTGAATCATGCATTAGCCAATGAGGACCAGGAAAACATACCGCTATATAAATTTCTGGAGAGCACCAAATACGTCCAAGGAGGTACATTTTTTTTAAGTTTTTGTTTTCTCGAATCTGCCAGAGATCGCTGTGAATGCTTTCTGAGATCTCAAATATATCTGGCGAGTGTCATTCGCACCTGCCCATCTCATGTAAATCCCCCAGAGGCCCCTGTTGACTGATTGACTGACTGAAGAATCAACTGACCCACCTCTTCCTTCCGTAACCTGACCAATAGGCGAATTACCGGTTTGTAAACATTCAGCATGTGTGCACATCGAGGTTTACTAACATTTACAGTGTCGGAATGACATTTGATGTGGTACAAAGTTTTTTGTTGTATTAGAGATAAGTTATATTGATTACATAATATATTTTATATTTACATCATGCATCATTTACAACATACTGCGTATTATAACAGCTTGTCACCCAGTGATCAGCACAGTTATTCGGTAAAATTAACGTTAGTGAGCGCCGTTTGCTCTTACTAATTTTCAAAACAGTGCTACATTACTTAATATAGATTGTTTGCATTTTTATGCAAGAATTGTGATTTCATTTAACAACTAAATATTAGGGGTGTCAAAATTTATTGTTTCTTTCTACAATTCGATATCGGTTTTGTAGTAGATCATAACCGGTTATTACGTCCTTTATTTCCTATGTCACGGTAGAATACTATGGCAAAGGTAGTGTGTGATGTAGGCTGGTAATTTTTCTATAGCACTCGTTTTTGCGATTGGTTAGAACTTTTGATTTAGTTGCCAATGGGAGAAATGACTAATAAGGAATAATAAATGGCAGAAAACCGTCAAACTACAAATGTGTGTTCATGACTATACATAAAAAGTAGAATAATATAATAATAAAATGTCAGTTTGCAACATCAAGAAGCTTAATAAGCTGTTTTTAATGTCTAAAAATCAATGGAAGTGAATGAGAGAGGAAGTCTCCAGCCAAAAAGATTTCAATGGCTGCACCCGCTCATACGTGAAGAATTAGATCTGTGTATTTTGGACTCGTGCTGTACCTCATGCATGTTGTCCATGAGTTTGGTCAGATGGTAGAATCTCTGGGAACTGGCCACCACTCCTTTCTCCTTGAGCTGGATGGCTTTGGTCAGCTCACAGATGTAGTTCTGTCTCATTTCATCAAACTGTGTTTGACTCTTCAAGCCCTCCAGAGGAACTGTCACAAACACATCAGCGTTAAAACATTACTGATACGCATCTGCCAACAGTGATGATAGAGTTTACCACAGTACTAGTGTCTCGCATAAAAGAAAGCTTCTGTTAAATGCAGGAAGTGACAACTCTTTAAGCATTAAATATAGCTTGACTGACAGCAGCGTTATCTGGGAAGCATAACATTAAAAGACTGAATTAGGCTTATGTTGCTTGATAGCTCTGTCATGACACACAATTTGTTTAGCATAGTAAAGAATATGTACTGTATATGGCATTGTTTATGTGTTTGGTGTGTGGGGAATAGATCTGTTATGCTGCTGCTGCTGTGTTTATTGGTGCAGAGCAAGTACAGAGACTTGCTACAGCCAGTATATTCACAAACACGCTGTCTGAAAGCATACAATATAGGTACATGTAACCCACCTTTGCAGATCTATACACCTGTGGAGCGTAGGTGGAGGCAGATATCCAAAAGTGTGCAGGCTCAAGCGACACTGAGGTATTAAAATGTTGAGGAGCAAGCTCATTGGCTGCAGAGGTGACCGTAACCAATTACCTACGCCATGTTGGAAGCAGATTGTGTGCTTATCATCCTGTGTGGCCAACACAGTTGGGGGGGAAAAGAGAGCACTTTTAGCTTAGCTTAGCATAGATAGTTGAATAGGATTAGACCATTAGCATCTCACTAAAAAAATATGAAAATTTTAGATTTCTTATTTTAAGTCTACATGAACGGAAAGCTGCGACCATCTCTTTTTTTCATATTGTGATGCAGTTCCTAGAGAAACAGAACATATATATAATGAGAAAACAGTGGGCGTGGCTTGATTTTTTTTTACTATGAGCTGATTGGACGTAGTAAAGTAGGCATTTTATTCATAAGGATTGGGAAAGGGGTTTTGGGAGAGTTATTACAACATAACAGACACCTCCTCCTCACCGTTTCTGTTTGTTGTCATAAGGCTGTCAAAATTGACAGTTGGAGGGGTGTGGCTAGGTATGTTAGTCACGCCCAATACCTCAGACAGTCGTAATCTAACTGAAAACAAACAGGAAGTGTATTTACAGATTGAAATTTTGGATTTAAACAACTTTTTTTCCCCTTAATGACATGCACAGATGAATCGGTCACCACAAAACTAGCAATGTGAGCTAACAAAGACAATTATGTTAGTTTTGATTTCATGTCTACTTTAAATTAATCAAAACTCGTTGGACATTCTTGAGTGAGATGCTAATGGTCTAATGCTAAGCTAAGCTAAGCTAAGCTAAAAGTGCTTCTGCCAGAATCCGAGATCATATGAATGTATTTAAAGAAATGGTAAAACACAGCTTTATCACTAACTGTTTAATTAACTCTAATTTAGTTACAGGGTTGTTACATAGTCTATAAAATAAGTTTGTAGTCAGCACAACTGAAAGCTTTCTTCGCCATAACTGTTGAAAAATGTTAGTTTGGCTTTTCAAGGTCTCACAGTTTTGCCAAAACACTTATCTCTGTCTGTCCGTGTGGACTGGCACTGGGCCATTGGTTTAAAACTGCCCTGATATGAATATATCCATTCGGGAACACTGATCTGACCTGCCAGTAAACAGTAAGTGAGAGTTTTATGGGTCAGAGACAAAACATGGAGGATTTATTACCAGTGTTGAGGAGCATCAAAGCCTTCATGCACAGAAACTCCTCTTTGGTGACTTGCAAGTTGGCGAATTCCTGTGGGACAAACTGCATAGCCAAGCACAGGTCGTAGATCGGAGACCTTCTCAGCTGATCACTAAAATGCAAACAACTCATGAGTATATGCATATTTATTATTAATGAATATCACTTAAAGTGGACCTATTATGCCAAATAGATTTGTTTTACATGGTGTTTGAACACTGATGCGTGTCCACAATATGTGACCAGATCAGTCTCAAAATAATACATTTGCACACTATAATTTACATTGAAATTTCCAATTGTATTTGTGTATTTATGATTTGAATTTTGAATTCACGAATTGCATTTGTGCATTTATGGTTTGGGTTTTGAATTTACCAATTGGATTTGTTCATTTATGAATTAGGCTTAAATTTACCAATTGAATTTGTGTAATTCTGGTTTGGGTTTTGAATTTGCCAATTGGATTTGTTTATTTATGATTTGTGTTTTAAATTTACCAATTGGATTTGTGTGATTATGCTTTGTGTTTTGAATTTACCAATTGTATTTCTGCACTTATGATTTTTTTATTTATTTACCAATTGGTTTTATGCATTTATTATTTGGGTTTTGAATTTACCAGTTGGATTTGTGTAATTATGGTTTGGTTTTGGAATTTACCAATTGGATTTGTTCATTTATAATTTGCGTTTTGAATTTACCAATTGGTTTTATGCATTTATGAATTAGGTTTTGAATTTACTGTACCAATTGAATTTGTGTAATTATGGTTCGAGTTTTGAATTTATGAATTGGATTTGTTCACTTATGATTTGCGTTTTTAACTTATGAATTGGATTTGTGCGTTTATGATTTGCGTTTTGAACTTATGAATTGGGGCGCCACGGTGGCGCGTGAGTAGCACTTTCGCCTCACAGCAAGAAGGTCGCTGGTTCGATCCCCGGTTGGGGCAGGTCCCGGTTGGGCCAGTTGGCATTTCTGTGTGGAGTTTGCATGTTCTCCCCGTGGTTGCGTGGGTTTCCTCCGGGTGCTCCGGTTTCCCCCACAGTCCAAAGACATGCGGTACAGGTGAATTGGGGAAGCTAAATTGTCCATAGTGTATGTGTGGATGTGTTTCCCAGAGATGGGTTGTGGCTGGAAGGGCATCCGCTGCGTAAAACAAATGCCGGATAAGTTGGCGGTTCATTCCGCTGTGGCGACCCCGGATTAATAAAGGGACTAAGCCGAAAAGAAAATGAATGAATGAATGACTTATGAATTGGGTTTGTGCATTTATGGTTTGTGTTTTGAATTTACCAATTGGATTTGTGCATTAGAATTCACAGATTGTGTTTTGCATTTATGAAATTTGCTGTGCACACTTGAATTTTATTCTGTAAATGTATTATTTTTGAGACTGATCTGGCTCCATAGAAAACATTTCTCCATATTCACCCTACTGTGATGACATCCAAGCCATCCAAGTAGCCTCATAAGAATAAATGTCGAGCACGGGGAGAACAAGCAAACAGAAATGTCAACTGCTTGAGTAGGGACTTTGACCAGAGACATTCTTGCTGTGAGGCAACAGTGCTAATCACTGGGCCACCGTGTCACCCATCTGGAAAGAAGGAGAGGTATGGGTATGGGTATGGGTATGGGTATGGGTAGGGGGGATTCTTCAAGACGAAGGTACTGAGATAAGAAAACTCTGGTTATTTATAGTGAGTTAGGAATCATCTGATTGGTGAATCAATCGTGACTAATGCGGTACCGGCTGTGAGCAATCATAAGCATGTGATGTTCACTTCATTAAAGTGGAATCCAACAAACAAAATAATGCAAACTTGACTGACTGCTTCATTTCCCTTTAAAACATACTTTTGTTTGTTAGGGTCAGGGTTAGTGTTGACAATATTTTGTTCAAAATGACCAAATCTGAAGGATATCAGGTCTTAACACCACAACAGAAATGAATCAAATAGATTTTACTGTTACTTACTTGCTCAGGACGAGATCGGGTGCGAAATACAGGTAATCAGGGGTGACGTTCTGAAAGGTTCTCCAACCCAGCGAGAACAACATCAAGCCCATCCAGGAATACTGAATCAGTGTCATCTGGTCATTGATGTGCAAATTGCGAAAACCTTTTTTAAACACAGATGAAAAGAAGTATCTATTAAAGAATCTTAACTTACTGTATGATTGTATGATTATGAAGATCTGTCATTCGGTGCTTTAGATAGTACTCCAGATCAAAAATAACATCCCATCTGATGTGGGTGACGTTTTTTACTTCAGATTTTTAGATGAAACCATGATCCTTGGAGATTCATAATATGTCAACGTCTTAATCATTTCCTACAGTAAGTCAATCATTTTGATCACAAAGGTCTCTGACGTTTGAATAATAACTATGTTTTTTTTTTTTTTTATTTAAGTTACATTGCAACTAAGGCCCTGTTTACACTCATGCGTTTTAGTTTTAAAACAGCGTTTTAGCATGAAAATGATCCGCGTCCACACTAGTGTTTCACCCAGCGTTTCTGAACATATCTCCGTACACACTACTCCTCCAAAAAGGTTTATCACGTGACCATTTGTGCACTCTGGGCATGCGCGTTCAAGTATAAACAGGAAGCATGTGTCTCGCTTTTTCTTCCCGCTGTAACCCAAAACCGGCGTTCTAAATAGGGCTTACGCATGAAACGTGAGCGATTAGCGAGTGCTCGAACAATAGCTTGCCTCTTGCGAATATATGCAGCTGTTATAGTAAAAAAGCAGAGTTTAACTGCACAATAGCGCCTAAAATGGACAATAGTTCAAACAACGCTCCTATTTCTGGTTCCAGCAGCAACGCCTCCAATTTCAGATGTCTCCGTTTCCCCCATCCACACTGAGACGGAGCAGCAGCGTTTTAGAATGAAAACGGCCTCTCCAGCGCTTCCAAAACACTCAGTTTTCCGTGCTCGAAAACTCCGGCGTAGTGTGGACGTATGGCGAAACCTTAGCAAAACTTATGCGTTTTAAAACGAAAAGGCATTAGTGTAAACGGGGCCTAATTCTCATTAGATTTAAGTAGACTGTTAGGTTGGGGTTAGGGTTGGGGTTGGGGTTAGGGTTAGGGTTAGTGTAAGTTGACGTAATTGCATAGTTTCTTATAGTCAGTTAAATGTCTGTTGAATGTCAGTATCAACAGATATTAAGTAGACAGTTTACTGATACTCAAATGGACCATCTAAATAAAGTGTTAATATGATGTTGGTTTAAGATGTTGGCTCAACGTTGGATTTTGGGCACTTTCCATCACCCGACATCACAACCTAAATCTAACCTAATATTAACGTCTTATGATGTTGTGTGCCCGCTGGGATTTGTCAGTTTTATTGTACAAGATTTAAATTTTGGATAAAAAAAATCCATTTTTGACAATTAAGTACAATTGTTTAACTGAAACCATAAACAAATTTAATTTCAAATGTAATTCAAGCACTTTTAAGGACTTTTGTTTGTTTTAGGTACTTTTCAAGGCCTTGCATTCATATGTTTTGAATTCAAGTGTTTTAAAGTACTTGGGAAAGCATGGGAACCCTGTTAACTTCCATTTCATGACGGCTTCAATCAGCAAGATTGTTACCTGGAAGAGATTTGGACCATCTGACGATCCAGAGCAGCTGGCGTTCGCAGAGTCTGTTGAGGCTGTTGAGGAGGAGGTGAGGAACCTCTGGCTGTGTGTTGTCGTATCCGGAGTAAACCACCTGCGGCTCGATGTTCTCCAGGATGTTGATCATCTGCGGAGACAGCTGGAGCTCACGCATGGCTGACAGGCAGGGCAGAGAGGACAGAGTCTGACCGTCAGCCAGCAGAGATAACGGACTCTGGAACATCAGTGAAGGACTCAGACCCATGACCTTCAGTCCCGCAAACCGCTTCATCTTACGGCCTGAAAAACACCATTGGACATGCTGTACATCATCTAAACACTTTTATTGAACTGTATGATAGGTCATGATATGATGTGGTGAGTTAAAACATTAATTACTTGTTGTCTTGCAGTCTGGGTGGGAGCCGGGGTCTTATTTAATGGTCTTCAACACTTGAACTGCAGAGGCTGTCATTTTGATTGTTTTCAATTTTAGCAATTTAATAACTTTGGTGAAATAAAACACACCCTGACTTTTCCTTTCCATGTGTATATTTCCTTCTAACATTGTTATTTTATTAAAATGGCAAAAAAACAAAAGAGTTACAAGTATACCTTTAACTACCAAAGCGGTCAAAATGACCACTTTCGCCGTGATTATATATATATATATATGCAAGCCTCTGTTGCCTACTTTACTGAAAAAAAAACTGCTTAAACCAGCCTAGGCTGGTTGGCTGGTTTTAGCTGGTTAACCAGCCTGGTTTTAGAGCCTTTTTGACCAGGGCAGATCTAGGGGTGGGGCCACAGGGACACTGGCCCCCATTTAAATAAGTTTGGCCCCTGTTGTGCCCCTCTTCCCTAAGTCATTACCGATTTATATCAAAGCTCGGACATAAAGATGCTCTTTAACTCATGTTGAACACCAGTCCTGTTACTTCAGCTGTTTTTCTTGTATGACGGGTGCTTTCACCCGTGTAGATCGCCTGTTTTGTTCTGAAACAGTGATTAAAATTGTCACAATGTTGCTTGCCGTGGTTCGCTTTTAAAGCAGAATGTTTTAGACCGGACCAAAATTGATAGTCATATGGTATCAGATCCGATAGTCGTATGATTTAGTCAGAAACTAAACATGTCATTCATTGATCAGAGCTACAAGGTTTATTTTCCACAATTCAGCTCGTAGCTGTCATAATTTCGTTGTTTTAAATGACCATTTTGCACTGTTATGTCATCGGTAAATGTGCGCTTCATGGCGAAATCAATAGTGAAAGCAAAGACTGCTTCTGTGCTGTCATTTCCCCTGCAACACGGACGGAATTCGAAACGGTCTGTTTAGAATTATTCTGCTTTTTTATCACTATAAAAGGTTACAAAACAACTGTGTTGGCAAATCATTCAGACATCATTCACTGAAAAACTTCGATTAACATGATCTGATATCTGAAATTTATGACAAACATCTCTTTTTTAAAAAGCTGCATCATGCATGACATTTACCACATGATAGTTGTGCATCAGGTTAGGACTGAACACACTTGAACATGTTCTTCACAATCAGACATTAAGCCAGAATACAGAGTCAAAGTTATTTAAATTTTGCGAACTAATATCCACACTATTCTGTTTATGCAAAAACTTTATTAAAGAACAAAGTGAACTAACTGATGATTTTTTTAATTAAAGGCATAGTTCACCCAAAATGAAAAATTACTCCAATTTAATTTGCTATTTGCAGATGTAAAATTAACCCCTAAAAAGATAATATAGGCCTTTTAATAGGACGAAAATAGTTCTGTGTTCTAAACATATAGCGCAAGCCCAAGTTGAATAACTTGGCCCCCCTCTGTAAACTGTGGCTTCACCTTGGCCCCTGTGTTTAAAAATTCCTAAATCCGCCACTGGTTTTAGCCATTTCCATTTCTCTAAAACCATGTTGGTCGACCAGCTTTTTTTAGCAGGGTAGCAACTTCCTGCTAACAAAGACATCATTTTCTGTCAGAAAAGCATAACTTTACATCAAATATGACTTTCGAAACAGCATATTGATTGCAGGAATGTGCTGCGAAAAGCCTTCTCCCCTGTTTAAAGTGAAACTGAAAGGGAGTAGCGGACATTCATGAGTGGTCTAGTAGCCTAACTATACATCATAGACTTGTATATTTATAACAAATCTGTACATACAATTCATCCTCCAGAAGTCTTCTTCTAATTGCATTTCTGTTTAATGTCTGTTGTATTTTCTTACATTTGTTTTTTGTTGTCACTTGTCACTTTATGTGCACTGGAAGCCTCCCAGCCAAAACAAATTCTTTGTGTGTGTAACCACATTTGGCAATAAAACCTATTCTGATTCTGATTCTGATAACGAATAAGCTCATGCTTTAGGGTGATGGCTCTATTTTTTATTTAGATTAAATAAAAGTTGACTCTTTTTCAACATTTAGACGTCTAATACTGCTTAAATGGAAGGACAAATTTTCTCCAACTTTTAATCATTGGATTAGAGATCTTACGTACCATCTTACAATGGAGAAGATTCAGTACTCCACCAAAGGTTGCATTCAAAAATTGCATTTTATTTGGCAGCCAGTGCTGACATATATAGAGCAAATGGATCCAAACTGAATATTTGCAGTTTTACCGTTGTTTATTTGTTTCTCACATTTTTTCCTTCCCTCCATTTTATTTCATTTTAATTTATATCTAAATTATTATTTTTTTCTTTATTTTACATTTGCTAAGCCTATTGTGACTTATTGTGTGCATATATCTGTACAATAGATGGGTGAACATATAAGGAAACTTTTATCTACTTTTATTGTATGTATGTATGTATGTATGTATATACCATGACAATGAAAAACAAATTAAAAATGTGTATAATATATTGTTTAGAAATGGTTAGTATAATATATTGTATGGTTAGTATAATATATAATATATTGTTTAGAAATGGTTAGAAATGGAGGGACGAGGGGCTCTGTTCGAGTAAAGTAGGGATGGGCGGATCGATCCTGAAGTATCGATATTTTCGACACTGGGAATGTATCAAAAGGATCGATCCTTAAGTAAAAGTATCGATCTTTTCTGGGGGGTTTTCTTACTGAGTGATCAGAGATTTTAGAATATCTCAATAATTATAGCGCCGCATATTATATAAATATTTACTTAAATAGGAACATGAATAGGAACTATAATATTCCTCCGCTGTACTGTATCTCCGCTGATAGGTCAGCGTTAGCTCACGGCACAGTAGTACAGACACCACACACACCCAGTGCAGGTTGTAAAACTCGAGCGGAGTTGTGGTCATCTTGACTGAACGTAAACAAAGTATAATCTGGAGTTATTTTACTCCAGTAAATAATGACGAGGCTTCGTGTGATACCTGTCACAAAACTGTTCGCCACAGTGGCAGTCTATTGACTGTTGGCAAGGATTTTATTTTGTTAGGCGACTATTTGTTTTATTATATTTTGCTTTTCAAAAACAAAAGATTTTGATCAGTTAAAGAAAAGAACAGGCTCAAGGAGAGCGTCGACAATCATTTGTTTCATTAAATAAAACATTAAAGGGATTTTATTTTTAATTAAACAATTGTGCAGTGTATTATTTTTCGTTATATATGGTGCTTTTTAGGCAATTATAGTTCTGTAATTTTAATAAATCACGTGTATTGTGTCTAATAATAATAATAATAATAATAATAATAATAATAATAATAATAAAGGTGATAAGCATAAAAAAAAATCACAAAAAATATATTTTATTTAAGTATTGGTATTGGTATCGATGATACTTGTCTAGAAATACTTGGTATCGGATCGGAAACAAAAATATTGGTATCGCCCATCCCTAGAGCAAAGATAATTTGTCTCTGTTTTTCAAATATTTTTAAAATTTATGTTATATTGACCAAAATGTTCATAAAAGATCTGAACGAACAAATTAAATTTTACTGGTTGAACCAAAGTTAAATTATACTTTGGCTCAAAGTGTAATTTTTTTAAATGTACTTTAAATGTACCTTACCCTCAACACTGGTCACCAAGTGCACTTAAAATTGACTTTCAGAAAATATTCAATTTTACAATCTTACAAAACTGTCCATTAACGTCCCATAAATTCAATAGGATTAAGAAACATTTAATAAATAAATATGAACGATACCTCCAAGCATCATCCCTGCCTGGTAGCACTTTCGAAGACGACATGCGGGACAATTTTTCCTCCTGATTTTATCAACAATACAGTCATTCCGTCCAGCGCACAGGTAGTTATGGTGACCTAGACAAGAGAAGCAAAAAAAACATTCGACTCAGCACTCCAAGGAAAATGATTCAACTTATGAATGTGTAAAGACGAAAAAAAATAAATATGAACACAATGCACATAAATGATTCGAGTCTTCCGTCTGAAATCACAGGAGGGACATGTTATTTTTAAAGCGAGATCATTTGGGGGAGTACAGAGAGAAAAAACGAGATAGAGGCGTAGAGTGAATTGGTTTGAAGCAAGGCTGACAGGGCATAGTGACACGGCCATGGTCAGACACAGTGGCTCTTACATATCTTTCCTCGGAGATAACAAGAATAACAAGGCAAAGAAAGAACACTGGGAACATCGGTCCAAATGATAATTACAGTCTTCCGGGACACCGTAACACACCTTGACTCAATCACATTGAAACGTTATAATAAAATTTCTGTGTACAACCACACTTACAAAACAGTGATCATATTAAAATCCCGGTGCAATTTCGATTTATGTATTGTGGTTTGTCTTTTTACTATCCAAATTTACCATGGGTGTCAATGGCTGCTGAATATCTTGTTTCGTGTTCAACAGCACAAAGATATTTATAAAAGCTCAGAACCACTTGAGTTTGCGTACATGCTGAGGAAGTTTTCATTTTTACTATAACTATACCTTTAACTAGTGAATTGTTTTAAGGATTGAGTGTTAAAACAGCTTGCCATAATCATGTATAGCAAGTATATTCTTCCCTGTTGATGACCCCTGACCTGCTTTCTGCTGAATCTGAATTTCACATTCTGAATTTCTGGGTTTGAATTTTAGCATATTGAATTTGATGTTCTGAATTTCGTCATCTTGAAAATTTGAAACAGTATTTTTACAAGCCAAATATCTGCGGTTTAGGAATTCAGAACACAAAAAAGTTAAAAAAAATATGTCTATAATAAATTCAGGCTGAAACATTCAGTTTTCTTAAATGTCAGATGCTCAATATTTAAGTTATGAAATTCAAATTCAAAGTAAGAAATTCAAATTTAAAACAATTTGGTAATGCTTTCTTTTACGACCCGCAAAGTACCGCATAAGTACAGTGAAATAACGGTGTACTTTTTTGTACGTATAGTATAAGTATAATGAACGTACGTGTAGGTATAAAGGAACAAACTGTAATGCTTGGGGGTTACAACCAGATATGCAACACGCAAAGTACCGCGTAAGTATATTGATTTTACAGTGTACTTTTCTATAAAGTGCAAAGGAACAAACGGGTAATGTTTGGGTAATAAGGGGGTAACAGCCAGATATGTAATGCTTGGGTAATAAGGGGGTAACAACCAGATATGTAATGTTTGGGTAATAAGGGGGTAACAACCAGATATGTAATGTTTGGGTAATAAGGGGGTAACAACCAGATATGCAACACGTAAAGTAACGCGTAAGTATATTGATTTTACAGTGTACTTTTCTATAAAGTGCAAAGGAACAAACCATAATGTTTGCTTAATAAGGGGGTTACAATAAGATATTCAACATGCAAAGGACCACGTAAGTATATTGCATTTACGGTGTACTTTTCTTTAAATATTGTATACATATAAAGAGTGATGCAAGGGTGGTAACAACCTAATGCAACCTGCAAACACCTGCACAAGTACATTAATATTAGTACCCTTATTCAGTGCTTGGGTTTTATATGGGGTGTTTAGTAAATAAAAGGTTTACCCTTTTAAATAAAAAGGTTTACCCTTTAACTACAGGGAACAAGGAGGAAACAATGCTTCGCTTTAATTTACAACCCGCAAATGCTGTATTTACCCTTTAACTACAGGGAACAAGGAGGAACAAGCTGTTGATTATCCCTCTTATTCCATAGTCATTTGTCAAGCTAGGCTTATATTTAAACTAGTTCTTCTCTTTGCAGCACAATATTTGTCCGAATTTTTGTCCGTTTTTACATGTTAGATTTTCTAGTCCCTCCGCTGAATCAGCTCTGACAGGCTGACAGAGAGATGGAGAGAGCATCTGTGTGCTGTTTATACCTGCTAATATTATTAAGATGCGATTTCATCAGTCCGATCACAGGTGAACAAATAAGACATTTCCAGTCACACCTGGAGTGTGTTTTCGGTCACATTCCCCGTCACACGTTTCTTTTGTCTGCTACGTATCACTTTTCTGATGAGGGAGGATCTGTATGTATATCTCTTAACATTACCTCTAATACTGCGAAAGCTGGGCTACGATTTCCATTTCATAATGAACATACAATATTAATATTATTATTCGTATAAAAAGAACCATATCAATTAAATACGCTTTAGGAATATGTATTTTAAAGAGAAAGCAGCCAAAGCCTTTTTCAGAAATCTCTGCTGTTAAATATGTAGGTATATCTAGGAAAAGAAACACATATCAGGGCAGGTAGGAGAACTCTGCTTTATTTATATTCTTTAAAACAAAAGCAATCAGCCAAACACGCAGTATCAGTGTAATATTACATTATTTGCGGTCATAAATTAACCCATCTCTGCGATCTGCCAAAAAATGCACCTGAGAACAAGTAATAGGTTCAAATGTATAAAGACTGACTGTTATACACCAAAGATTTATTATATATCCCGTTTTAACAACAGAGATGCACGAGATTAGATCCAGCGGCGGGTCTTGAGATGCCCTGGCCGACATAAAGCTTCGCTCGGGGGGAGCCGTTCGCGGAGCCGCCGCTGACCGCCTGGAGCTTCCAACATTTTTAAAGATGCGCTTTCCTTACAGACAAACTGCCCATTTGACTTTAAAATAACTACATTCTCGCTTGAAAACTCGTAAAACTTGATTTTGTGGCATAATTGATGAGTATTTTCCTAATTTTACAGATTTCTGTCCGCCATAAACAGCCCTCATCATTTTCATGTGCAGCACATGCAAGTTGCAATGGTAACTGCAAACGTTTGGGAGAAGCGCATTTATTTCGAACTGTGATCAAAACTGAACTACCTGTGCGTTTCAACGAAAATAATGCACACCCTCCAGCCAATCAGAATCAAGAATTTCAACAGACCATGGAATAAATTGCAATTGTCAATAATTAAAATGAACAAAAATCTAATTCAGATTGTTTCGGCGTGTTATTAGCTCCATAGACATACTGTAGCTAAATCCTATTTGCTAGCCTTTTAAAACTTCCTGTTTGGAAGTTTCAAGTTCCTAAAATCCATCAACACAGGAGATAATCACTGGGTTTCATTTGAGCTGTTCCAAATTGAACACAGTGTGTGACACCAAACAACTTCCCTGCTCGGAGGATCATGGGCTGAAGTGTCAATTGTCTTTTTTGAAATCCTTCATTCCAAAGAGCGCTTCGAAGTGGCCAATTTTGAGCACTTTGCTTTGGAACAACACTTCAATATTGCAGCTATGATTTTTTTCCTCTTTGAAGTGCTCTTAAAGGGTGATATTTCACTGAATCTGTAATCTGCAAATTTAAAGGGCCTCACAATTTTTTCAAAAAATGCTTCATAATGGGCATGGAGCACTGAGAGCAGAGGAGTGGGCGTGACTATCAGAGCAGGGGAGAAAAAGGGGAGTAAACAACTGTTGTCAGTTGGCTCACAAAATGTTAAAATGCAAAGAAATAAACAGTATTTTAATGTCCTTCATTTGTTATTCATAATTTCATCTAAACATAACCACAATTTGTTACATCATTATAAAGATAATCGTGTTTATATAAACACTATAATTAAGGAGGACTTCTTTCCTCCTCAATCCCGGGGTCTGAATGCAGACACAATAGATAGAAGTGCAGCAGGTCTCTTTCCCTGTTTATTCCAACCATTGGCCCCGCCGGTAATCAGGAAGATTTTAAACATATGCGAACACAGCAGCACGGATGTGTCTGAATGGTAACAAACTCAACTGATAAAAGACAAAGTTCGACATTCTCCAATTCTCGGACAGCTCTCTCGACAAAAAATGCTTGCTGCAAACCAACAGCTTTGTTGTATCAGCCCTGACAGAATCACGAGGAAAAAACATGCAACAAACCCTGTGGATCACAGAAACAAACACATACAAGCCTTCCTGAACGGCCGAATACTGCTTGCCGTGAGTGGACGCAGTCTCACCCAATCATTGGGTCTCACAGCTTGGCAGGTCTGCCTTGACTTCAGAAAGCTCGTGCTCTCATGAACAATTCAGAAACAGGGTCTTCTCATAGGATAAGAAAACTCAGCTATGAATAATGATGAGAAACAGACGTGTCGTCACACTGCTAGCAAATTCACGCTACGTCCCCATTTTTTATCCCGCCCCAAAAATTATTTTAAACCTGGAAGATGAAATTAGCTGACAAAAGCTCAAATTATCTAGTTTTCCCTACAATTAAATCTGACAGGTGCTAACACTGTTTTAACTGATGCTCCACACACACAAATCTGTTAAAATCTCAAAAAAGTACTTAAGGGTGTCTTGAACCTTTAATATCCTCTAAAATGAACATTAGCCAGTGCAGCTCACCTTCAACGGCTCTCTTGAAAAACACCTTGCAGCTTCCACAGGTCAGAACTCCATAATGACAGCCAGAAGCTTCGTCTCCGCAGATAACACACTGCCTTTGAGATGGGACCCTGTGTAAGAAAGACAAAGTGTAGTCTGGATGTTACATATACCTGTATATAACCACTTACATACAGTAACAGTGCCAAAAATTTATATGGAAAAGAAGATTTGAGGTCATTTTGAATAGCAGCATATTTTGTTTTAGTCGCTACTGATATTTTGAGTTTAACTGATGTCCAGCTACTACTGTACGGTGTGTTTTGACCTTTTGGTCTTTTGCTCCAATGATTTTTAATGTTTAGCCATTGAATTAAAGAGGTGTTGATGACAGTGTGATAGAGTCAGTTTTACTTTGAAACATTTTCACTCGAAAATTTCCAGAAAACAACAAAGAAAATTAAATGTGACTGAAACAGAATTGCCTCCAAAAACATTTCAATACACTTTGGAAAATGTTTTTAAGAGTATAATTTAATGCATGGCTATATTTTAGAAGGGCATTTACTAAACTAAAAAACAGCGGGTGTTGGCTGTTCTCTATTTTTTGGAAGCAACACAATGCAAGTTGTTGAATACAGAACCATTCAAACCCGTCTAAACTACAAAATGGTGTTTGTACAGTTTATATTTTTTGTATATTTTTATAATACAGTTACGGTGGTCGACTTGTTTGGATCATTTGTGGTGCCCTCAAGCACCCCCATCCCGCCCCCCCCCCCCCTCCCCCTCCCCCCCCCCCCCCCCCCCTCCTAAAAATCTCAATTTACACCATTGTTTTAAAGGTAACAAGAAAAACAATATACAATCATACAAAGCATCCAATCAATTATCATGCTCAGAGCTCACAAGAGGCTTGTCTTTGAAGATTTTTCAGTTCTTAAAAATCTGTTATTAAAAATAAATTGAGTTTTAATTGCAGAACTGTTGAGCTTCAGAACCTGAATTCATTCATTCATTTTCTTTTCAGCTTAGTCCCTTTATTAATCTTTTTAAAAAGTATTATTAAAGAATATTTTTTTAAATAATATTAAAGTTGCCACAGCGCAATGAACCACCAACTTATCCAGCATATTTTACGCATCACTGAAACATCCATACAAACTCATACACTATGCACAATTTAGCCCACCCAATTAATCTATACTACGTCTTTGGAGTTGTGTGGGAACCCGGAGGCAACCCACACGAACACAGGGAGAACATGCAAACTCCACAGAGAAATGCCAACTGACCCAGCCGAGGCTCGAACCAGCGACCTTCTTCGATCGTTCTACCTACTGTGCCACCGTGACACCAGAACTTAAATTTCACAGAAAAAATTCTTAGTTCTAAGATTCTAGTTCTAGATTCTAGTTCTAATAGTTTGCTGAATGAGCACTGTGCTACGTCCGACAGATCGCACTATTGTGTCTTTCTTTTCTTTTTATTCTTTTATGACTTGTCTTAACTCATTTTAATCTGTTTTTATCTGTTTTTTATTATTTGTTTTTATTTTCTTATACTTCAATTTTATTCCTGTTTATGTAAAGCACTTTGAATTGCCACTGTGTATGAAATGTGCTATATAAATAAACTTGCCTTGCCTTGCCTAAAGTTAAGGGATCCGGGAAAAACCCATATCGTGTCTAAGTTGCTGCTGGTCCATCACAATTAATCATTCTCTTTAAACTGTACAGCTTATAGTGAAACAAATAATTCTGGGACGCAGTTCTATTATGCAGCATACAGTTTATTTATCAGATATAGAAATAGTGTTTTCTGTAGGTGACATTTCTTTATTATTATTATTATTATTATTATTATTATTATTATTATTACTATTATTATTATTATTATTATTATTATTATTGCCGCAAATGTATGTGCGTCATAACAAAGGCAATTCTCAACAATTACACACGCCATTTTAATTCGACCTCTTTGTATTAATGCAATTACGCCTCAAGTTACTTATAATTCATACTTCGTCAGTCTTACCCGGTGAATGCGGTGTAGGCTGTCTGTGAACGCGGGATAAGGCATTGGGGTGTGTATCCAGCGTGCTCTTCGTTAGCGGACTGATACCAGAACGGAGAGTCCGCCGCGGACACCCATTTGGAGATATCCGTTTTGGGCATCATGGGAGTCGAGCTCGGTACATCGAAATTTAACAAACCTCTATCGAGAGAAGCTGATACTGATCTCGGAGGAGGCAAAACTAGCGTAGACTGATTCATATCCAACGGAAAGTTAGAGGAACTGTCAGCAACCACCTGTTGGACCGCTTGAGATGAGATTAAAGCTGAGGATTCGTCAAAAAACTCACACTGTTGTTTCCTTTCGGTGGAATCGAAGCAGCTTTCCAACACGGTGATGTCGAAATCAGGGTTTGGTTGCTCCATAGTGAGATTTTGCTCCTTCTCACCTTTAACAAACGAACTCTCAGGACTTTCTGACTTTGCGCTCCATTGTCCGGCTTCAGCATGTAATAAGTCGTCTATGTGTTCACTGTAGGGGATGGTTACGAGGGGCAAGTCCAGCGCAGAAAACTGATCCAGAGCATCGCTGCTCGATTCGGGCGCGCTGCCGCGTAAAGTCCCCGCGTCTCCAAGATTACGCAGCGAGACCCTGCCGTGCCCAAAACCCAAGTCCGTGTACTTCTCCATTAAATGGCTCATTCCCGGCATAGTCCCTGTGGAATCAGCTGGAGAAGTGTTAACCGTGTCCATTCTACTGTTAGTTTTGTTGTCTAAAATCACACAATCGTCCGAGATGCGTCCTCGCTGTTTGTTTGGAGGTTGTGATGTGTGGTGTACAGTATAACCTTCCTCCTGGCGGTGAGAGGCTGTACAAAAAGTGTGCGACGTATTCCTAAAATGAAGACATCTTTGGAAATATATTCGCTACTGGTTATGCAATTTATTCTATAATAATTATATTAAAATGTGTATCAATATTTAATAATGCGATAAACATATTTAAAAAGTATAAAATATTATGTACAAATATGTCTACTTTCGTTATAAAGTGCCTTTGAACTGTGTAATTTTTGTAATATTTAATATGATTCTGAGTAAAGACAAGAGTTTAGCATAAAAAATCAATGCTGAGCCTCTTCTCCAAGGAGAATTTCTCACCTTTTTGTAGATTCATGAAGTCAGTTTCATAAAATCAATTACAAAAAGTGTGCTCATCATCAAGGAGAACTGGATGTTGTGCTGAAATGTAATGGTGAAATGTCATCCAGCTCCAGATAAGCTCCACAGAATGTGTTCGGCATGACTGGTGGGGGGGAAACGTGTCCTTCTAATTTATCTGTGCAGAAGTTTTAGAGTGGGCTTGACAGACATTTGTTTCCAGACGCAGATCAAAAGCACGCAGGCCTTCTAAAGTATGTCTGCTTCATAATTCAACCGACATAGACTGTGACGTCTGTTCAAGGTGTTAAAAAATAAATAAACGAGCGAGAATATGGGCTAGTTGGAGCTGTGAATTATCTTTGTTTGAGGTCAGTCATTAATGTAATGTGAACATCCTGTACTGTGTGCTCGGTTCCAGAAGGACAGTTAAGAGTTCTTTCTCTCTCTCTCTCTCTCTCTCTCTCTCTCTCTCTCTCTCTCTCTCTCTCTCTCTCTCAATTCAATTCAATTCAATTTAATAGTTGCTTTTTTGGCATGACAATTATTACAAATGTATTGCCAAAGCAGTTATAAAGTTTTCATAAAAATAAAAGAACATACATATGTAATAAAAAAACAGTAAACACAGTAAATAGTAGAAGTAAAAAAAAAGATATATACAAATATTATTATTCAATATATCATATTATTATTTAATATATCATATTATTATTAAATATATCATATTATTATTCAATATATTATATCATTCATATATATCATATTATTCATTTATATCAATAAAAATAATAATAGATCAGAAAACACTGTACATTTAACAATCAACATTGTAGAATAAAACAGTGATAAAAAATATAAAACAGTAATAATCAGGATAATAATCTCTCTCTCTCTCTCTCTCTCTCTCTCTCTCTCTCTCTTTGATTATCCACAAAGGCACAGTTTTTTATATAAGCGTCTATTCTTGTGAGTAAACTAGTTCAATATCTTTTAATTGTGTCATTTCTCATTTCTTTAATATTCTTCTTTTTATTGTTTGACTAATTAAAACAGTTCTGTAGCATCAGGGTTCACTGAGCAAATTACTTGCCGAACACATAAACTTTGTTCAGATTTCTAACTTGAAATATTAGATCGCTTTTGTGAACTCTAATATTTAAATTGTTCTGTATGGTTTAAACCTGGCAGAAAAATCCAGCCCCAACTGTTTTTCTGGTCATGAAACTAAACTTTTAATAATAAATATAATATAATATAATATAATATAATATAATATAATATAATATAATATAATATAATATAATATAATATAATATAATATAATATAATATAATATAATATTCATTTTCTTTTCAGCTTAGTCCCTTTATTAATCTGGGGTCGCCACAGTGGAATGAACCACCAACGTATCCAGCATTTGTTTCAAGCAGCGGATGCCTTTCCAGTTGTAACCCATCACTGAGAAACATCCATACACACTCATTCACACACATACACTACAGGCAATTTAGCCCACCCAGTTCACCTGTACCACGTCTTTGGACTTGTGTGACTTATAATAGAATTTTCTGTGATTTAATATGCATTATTTAATGGTATATTTCTGTAATTTAATATCCGTTATTTTACGGTATATTTCTGTAATTTAATGGCGTTTTAAAGTTTTTTTAGGCACTGCAGCTGCCGGAAATAAACCATAAAATTACACATTTTTTCTTAATGTGCTATTTCGTTGTGAGGATTTGCAACTCATATGCTTTCAAAACGATGAAGATCTTTTCTTAAATTGCTGGTGTATTTTGAAATTGCACGTGCTTTCTTAAATTCCTGTGTGTTGAGCGCTGTCTGCCAATGTAGTTTGGTTTGGTGTAGCTACTAAACTAAATATCAGTAGACTAGAGCACACAGTCAGGAGGACTGCAGAGAAGATTATGGGTGGTCTCCTGCCCAGCATCCAAGATATTTACATGTCTATTCATTCATTCATTCATTCATTCATTTTCTTTTCAGCTTAATCCTTTTATTAATCTGGGGTCGCCACAGCAGAAAGCACCGCTAATTTATCCAGCATATGTTTTACGCAGCGGATGCCCTTCCAGCTGCAACCCATCACTGGGAAACACCCATACACTCTCATTACACATGCATTACGGACAATTTAGCCTACCCAATTAACCTAGCGCTTGTCTTAGGACTTGTGGGGGAAACCGGAGCACCTGGAGGAAACCCACGCGAACACAGGGAGAACATGCAAACTCCAGACAGAAATACCAACTGACCCAGCCGAGGCTCGAACCAGCTGTGAGGCGACAGCGCTACCCACTGCACCACCATGCTGCCCATTTACATGTCTAGAGTGAGTAAAAGTAAGTAAGTAATGTATATTTATATGGTCATTTATCATGTATGGCCATACACCCAAAGCACTTCACAATCATGAGAAGGTGGGGGTGGAGGTCTCTCCACACAACCACCAGTGTGCAGCATCCACTTGGATGATGCGACGGCAGCCACAAGACAATGGCGCCAGTGCGCTCACCACACACCAGCTATTGGTGGAGTGGACAGACAGTAATAGAGCCAATTCGGTAGATGGGGATAAATGGGAGGCCATGATCGTAAGGGCCGATTGAGGGACACTGGGGTTACAGCCCTACTCTTTACGAGAAGTGCCATGGGATTCTTAATGACCACAGAGAGTCAGGACCTCGGTTTAACGTCTCATCCAAAAGACGGTCCATCATGGTGTCCTAACCATCCCCATATCATAATTGGCTTCATCACTCCACCAATAAGCTGGTGTGTGGTGTGCGGTCTAGTGCAATATGGCTGCCGTCACGTCATCCAGGTGGATGCTGCACACTGGTGGTGGATGAGGAGATCCCCCCCCCCCCATTGTGTAAAGTGATTGTCTAGAAAACTGCTATATATATGTAAGGAATTATTATTGTTATTATTATTATAAATTGATGGAAGAAGGATCAAGGTCCTGTAATGCAATTCAAAAGCATAAATAAATGGTGTGAAAAATAAAAACATAAATCACAAAATATAGAATACTGCTAATTTCCAGATATTTTTTTTATAGTGCACATAATTCATAGTCACACAAAGCACTAAACATTGTTTGAAAGTGACCAGGCAGCCGTTGAGTAACACTGCTTCATATACTGAAAAACACAGGTTTTTCGTAGCATTTGGTGCTTGGTGGTTTATTTTAGGCCCTAATTGTGACTGATAACAGCAGCTTAGCCTTGGCTGTATGATATCATCTACGTCATTAGAAAAACACTGATGGCTGTCAAATCTTTTCAGAAGATTCCCAATAGTGAGAGAGAGAGAGAGAGAGAGAGAGAGAGAGAGAGACCAATGCAGATAAAACGTTCATGTTCTCCAGATCTAATTCAAAGTCTTTTTTGCCACACACTTCTCACAGAGGTAGCTCAGCCTAGAGGGTCAAAGCGACCAAACTGGTTCCTTTCTTCTCTTTCCAGCATCTTCAAGACATTATTCTTGATCTCCTTGGCAACCGTGCCTCAGCTGTGAGATTCATTTAATCCATAAATCCCTTAAAATCATAAAAATGACAAAATAAATCAACATCTGAATCTTGAGCTGCCATAGTTAGAATATATCAGTAAAGTATGAATAAAAAGAAGCCTTTCTAAATGTACTCTTGACTCAAAAAATGATGTTTGCCGTTTGCTCATACATAAAATAAGCTGAAACAACAATTCTTGAAGTTTTTTTTTAACAACTTCATTGATTTATGTTTAATCCACTTAAATTCACAAAAACTATAAGTTAACTTAATTCCTCCATGTAGATTCTGCTTACATCAGTGCCGTTTTCTTTTAAGGCTGTTTCTAAATTCAAATTAAATTGATCAATCCCAAGGCCATTTTAAAACGTGAGATTAATTTAATGTGAAAGTACATTAAATACATTAAAGAGCACCTATTTTACCCCTTTTTCAAGATTTAAGATGAGTCTTTTGTATCTCCAGAATGTGTCTGTAAAATTTCAGCTCAAAACACCCATCAGATTATTTATTATTCAATTCAATTTACCTTTACTTCTATAGTGCTTTTACAATGTGGATTGTGTCAAAACAGCTTCACATAGAAGCTTCAGATAGAATTATACTTTTCAGATATGAGCCTGTACTGTGCCTGTACCTTTAATGCTAGTTTCCCCTGCCCGCTGTTCCCACTCTGTGAGAATGTGCCTCAATCTCTGCCTCAGCTGCATCGGATAAACATCAGTGACTGACATGAAGGAAGCAGATCTCACGTAACGTTTGTGAGAAATACTACAGTAAAAACTTTCCCAATTATTATTATTTGATGTCTTAAAGGGCCACAAACCCCCCCTGTCTTGGCAGGGTGTTTTCACACCTCTAGTCTGGAAAAGCTCAGGAAAGTTGGTGTGTCCAGCTCTGTTTAGGTGGGAGTGTCGGGGGAGGGAAAGAGGGAAGGTTTTGCATAAAAATGAGAGTTTCCATTTGGGCACGCGCTGATTTTCAAACAGGCAAAACAAACACACAGACGCAGGGGGAGAAAGACAGTGACTGTGTTTACAGTAATTGACAGTAATTGTTTGACTGCAGTGTTTTCATGTTTACACTCGGAGAGCAGCATTTAGGATCTTTCAGTCCATAATATTATAGTGATATTGCCTGACCATGGCCTGACTGTAAACTCAGTAACAGTTCTAATCATTTTGACTAAGGTCTGTCTTTAAACACTGAAAGAGCACCGCTGACGATACAAACTAACTTTGCCATCTGAATAAACAAACAAAGAGCACTGATCGCTTACTTACCAAATCTGTAGAGACAGGACAATCAACATGAACTGCAGCCGTGTCTGTTTTAAAACGAGACAAGCGGCAAATCCAGATTTCACCATTTCCAGATGCGAAAAGCTCTCGGGTGAAAGAAAAAAGTTCCTTACAAACACATTTCTGCTGCATGTCGCGTGAGTCCAGTTGGACTCTCATAGCGTTTCAAACCAAACGAAAGAATTTGCTCAAAATAACACAAAACAACCAATTTTCACTTTTTAGCAAAATATATGTGTCCTAATAGTGTTTATAGCAGCGTGGGACACATATATGACTGTCAACAGCTCAAAAAATGTAATTTGGTGTTTCGTGACCCTTTAAGTTTACACACAGAGAGAGAGAGACACACACACACCATGCGTGTTTAGCTTTGCACTGTTAGGTCGATATCTGTTATTTTAATGTACAAAAAAAACCTGATTTGATGTCCACAAACTGGGATTGAAGCATCTTCTTTTATAATTGTACTGACATGTGGCTGTGGTGATGAAGACAGTAAAATGCAGTTTTAAAACATTTTAAACTTGTAAAACTCACTCTTGACCACATTTGATGATGATTGATGATCCTAGCGAACTGAACAGATCTTTTATTCATTGATTATGATTACACGCATTACTACTGAGACATGTTAATACGTGGCAGTCTATCAAGACGGTGGGTGGGAAAACCTCACTCCTACGTCACGTTGCGGGGAGCCTTAAAATGTCTGTGGGCCTATAACATCAGTAAATAAAAAATAAAAAAAGAGAAACTTATTGTCTTTACGTATATCACCCCAATATGACTGTGGACAAAATATACCTACATACAGTTCTGTACAAACAGATAAAATAAGCCAACAGAAAGCAGGTCGATGCTTTTACATTCATTCATTCATTTTCTTTTCGGCTTAGTCCCTTTATTAATCTGGAGTCGCCACAGTGGAATGAACCGCCAACTTATCCAGCATTTGTTTTATGCAGTGGATGCCCTTCCAGATGCAACCCATCTCTAGAAAACATCCATACACACTCATTTACAATCATACACTACGGACAATTTAGCTCACCCAATTCAGCTGTACCACATGTCTTTGGACTTATGGGGGAGACCAGAGCACCCGGAGGAAACCCACACAATCACCGGGAGAATATGCAAACTCCACACAGCCAGCCAGGGCTCGAACCAGCGACCTTCTTGCTGTGAGGCGTACATTTTCGCCCATTTTCACAACATGTCACCTTTAAATAGTAAGCATAGTTTAAAAATAACTATAAGCACATATGTTATTTCCCTCACTCTCTCTCCTTTACACAGATAGCCCTGAAAATGAAATAATCAAATTGTTTCGCTGCAGGAAAGCCGCATGACTTTTTAAAAGTTTAATAAACTGTTGCATTTATTCAATTCTGTGTATAAAATGGAGGTGTTTTATGTGTTACTGAGCTACATAAAGGGTAATGAGATGAGAGGAGAGGTAAATGAAATAACCCTCACAACAATGCAGAGTTTCTATGTTGGGATCTAATGTAATGGATGCAGTCAGGCGGGCTGTAATTGAGGTCAGAGCTGCGGTAGTCAAGTCAACCAGCGCTGATAAAAGCTTTTCACTCCAGCTCCTTATTTCTGACTCATTTTCCAGGCAGAACAACACCTGGTGAATTATGTCTGTATGGGCCACACACCTATCGTGTGGGAGCAGGTGCCAGGAAAACAAAAGTGCGGGGTCAGGCTGAACTAAAGGAGAAACATCCCTGCGGTGAGACCCCCAAATAAATGTGTCGTGATAGACGTCTCGTACAGAAACCTCTGTGAATAGCATACAGTGATATAACTTGATGTGTGAACTATACTGAACTATATACCAAACTGTCCGAGATATGTCCAGCTGCAGACCCCCACACATGTTTTAGGACCCACAATCCAGACCACAAGATCTAGGCTGGGGCGAAGCGTATATAATGAGCTATCCCAAGAATGTCGATATGATACATATGCATAATTTTTATTAACAATACAAAAGCGCTACAAATATATAATTAGATTTTTTTTTTAAATACTGATATTCATTTTAGGGCGGCACAGTATATGTGTTTAGCCTGGTTGCAGAAGTATTTGATGGTTCATTCCTCTGTGGCTTCTCCCCTAATTTGAGTGAGTGATAATATTTTTAATCTATATAGTGAACAATAACATTTTTGATTGTATGTTATAATTGGAAGGCGGCGAGGTGGTCCACACAGCACAGCAAGAAGGTCGCTGGTTCATTTTCTTTTCGGCTTAGTCCCTTAATTAATCTGGGTTCGTTACAGCGAAATGAACCGCCAACTTATCCAGCATATATTTTACGCAGCGGATGCCCTTCCAGCTGCAACCCATCACTGGGAAACATCCATACATACTCATTCACACACATACACTACGGACAATTTAGTTTACCCAATTCACCTACACCACATGTCTTTGGACTTGTGGGGAAACCCACGCAAACACGGGGAGAACATGTAAACTCCTCACAGAAATGCCAACTGACCCAGCCGAGGCTCGAACCAGTGACCTTCTTGCTGTGAGGCGATCCTAAAGCTATCATTAACCCATTGTTGTCTTTGAACAATTTTGCAATTTTATTTTTATTTATTTATTTATTTTTTAAACCATTTCCAAGGTTTACTGCTATTTACCCATGGTTTGCACATACATAATTCTTGTCATAAACGTTGTCATATGTTTTGTGACGTTGTTCATCTGATGTTTAATCTTCAACATTTTAAGACTTACCAAGGACCACATAAGTTTTTATCGCTGCATGTCCTGAAAAGGAAAACCAATGTGTAATTTAATAATCTTATATGGTGTCCAAACTTTTTATGTGTAATTCAAACAAAAATCCAAAAGGGGGCAAATATATTCATCTGTGTGTTGTGTGTTGAGCTGCTTATCACACAGCGCCACGTAGAGGACACAACCTAGCAGAACAACACTAAAATTAGGTTTAACAGTTAAACAGAAGAGTTTTATACACCGTAAAACCTTACAGCTTTTCTCAATTGCTTTGGCTCAATTCTCAATTAAAATTTTTATCTTTCAAAAAAAAAATATGTTTAGATCTCTGAACAATTCACTTCAGAGTGGCGTTTCTTATTGATTTAAGCAAACTGTGAATGCTTTGGCACATGTATGCCAACAATTGTCTGTAGTTTGGACAAAAATTAATTGCATATGGCTTATTGATCAAAACTGATCAGTCGATTCTCATTTAAAGGTCAAACTCTTCACAACGTCTCAATCTCAATCATATTTCATCATGTAAGCCATCACACTCAAAAGGTTTATTCAGTTATTAACCATTTATATAGACACATGTTTACAAAATAAATATCTGATATTGACATTGTTTGGATTGTGTGCTAAATAAATTACCTCTAGTTGCGATACAATTTGAGTTATCTATTTATCAATGAAGTTTGGTAGTACATAGTACAGTAGTATATATATACTGTACATCACATCACAATCACTACATTCACAACCCTGAACTGCGCTATAGTTTTTCTCAGTTGCTCTGGCTCATTTCTTGATTTTATTTTTTTAAACAATAAATTTAGATCTCTGAACAGTCAGATCATTGTTCACTTTAGATTGGCATTTGCAATTGTCTGTAGTTTGGACAAAAACTAATTGCATAAGGCTTGTTGATCAAAACTGATGAGTCGATTCTCATTTAATCTTTCAAACTCTTCACAACTTCTCAGTTATATTTCATCATGTGAGCCATCACACTCAAAACTGTTTATTCAGCTATCAAACATTTGAACACGCACGTTTACACCACAAATATCTGAATACTTAACCATTACAGTTTTATTACAAACAAATATGGGTAAATGGGTAAATGACCTCTGGTTGCAATATAATTTGTTAACTATTTATCAGTCAAGTTTGGTAGCATATATATATATATATATATTGAAGTGGAAGAAGTGTGATCTCTGGCAAGGCCAACAAAAGCACAGGATGTCCACCAACAATATTTTTTTCATGGATGATATTTTGTAGTTTTTTTTGTGTGTATTTGTGGTAACATGAGAAATATAAAAAGTAATTTGACAAACAAGATTGCACGTAGATTGCATGTAGTACATTTGTACACAAATTAACATACTGCATACAGTCAATCCAAATTGTCTTTTTTTTCTATGTGACTCTTCTCAACAAATATCAGATTTTTTTTAAACCTTAATTTCCATGGTTGACTGTCGTGGTGAAAAAACAACTAATCATCTTGAGCAGTGTGGCTCACACTATGACAAATACACATAACAAGTTACTGACACAATAGCTGGGTTTTGAAGCATGAATGAAATGTTTTGGGTGGGTAACCACATTTGGCAGACATGCATTAAAGTTCTGAAGTTTCAGCAAACAGTTTCAGGTTTTGCACTCATAGTTTAGAAAATGTTAGGACTGTTTTGAAAAATGTGGCAAAACAATTGAGGAAAAACTGTAAATGACCAAAATATACTTTTATGTTAACAATAAATAATTAATCAAATTTTAACTAAATATTTTAATTTATACAGAGTTTAACTTAATATGTTTAGTCAGTTTGTTTAATGTAAGTTGAGATGACTAGAAAAGTTTATTTGATACAACTAAACAACTTAGGGAAGCAACACATATTTTACAGTGTATAACTGAAAAAATGTGATTGTAAAAAAAATTCACAATTATTTTGGGGAATTTGTGCTTTCCTTAGGCCTAGTTTAGGCCTTTATGAAAATCAACTCTTTTAGCAATAAAAAAAAAAAGCATGGCTATTGTGGTTAAATTATGATAACCACCCAAATTAATCACACTGCCTATAGTTTACCCATGGTAGTAAAAGTGTGGACTTTACAAATGTTAATGGATTGGATTTTAAATCTATAATAATATAATTTATTTCTGAATAAATTTAAATAAATGATGTTTGCTTTCTGGAGAGAAACAGTCTCATTATGCAAATTATTCTTCGAACAAAGCAGGCAGAAACATCTGGTTTCCATTTCAAATAGGCAAATGATAAACAATATTATATCGAATCGAGATAAAATTTATGTCAAAAACAATAATAAGCTCTGGACTTTTTTACACTATATTGAGCTACAGTAAGAGCCAATCACACAGCAGAAATGTGCAACAATGGGAATCTAAAAATGTGTTGATGTTAGAGATGTATCAAATTTTCGGCCACCATTTAATAGACCCTCATTGTTGGGGTACTCTTTTAAATCTGAAAGCATTAACAACTTATATCGAAATTTATATCGTTATTGTTCAATATGGAAAATAATTATCAAGATTGCATTTTTGCCATATCACCCAGCCCTAATATCAACACCTGATAACTAGTGTTAGAGATGTTATCAGAGAATCTTAGACGGTCTTAGGAAGAACATTAAGCATTAATGTGTATTTGTGAAAATAACATTTGGAAGAATATGTACTGTACATGAGGTAAAAAGACAACATACAACGTGTTAAAGAAACCTTATCTCACATTTTATTTATAAATATACTGTACCATTGACTCTAACACACTGACACCTTAGAACTGTCAGACTTTAAAGAATGAACACAACCATTATAGTTTCTAACCCTTGTTTAGGAGATTTTTAAACAGCTTATAGTTGATCCTAATTTTCATAATGTTAAAACGACACACTTCCACATTCATTAATGCCATCAGCACCATGCAAAACACAGAAAATACACAGAATAAGTAGGTGAATTTAGGTCTAATTTGTGATGTCTGTTCTGATTATATTATCTTAATTAAAAGGAAATGAGTCTGTTTAAAAAAAAAAAAGTTTGTTTTGTGTTCTGGGCTTCTTCAGAAGACTGTTATTTTTAAGTCAGTTACATAAAAGCTTTGCAAATTTGGTTAGATTAGGTCACTTTGGTCAATATTCATTATTGTTCATTTGCTTAAGTGTAAAAAAGCACTAAACAAACAGCTGGAAAAAATGACTGCAAATATGAAGGCAACAATGTTCAAATACATCTAAACAAACAAAAAAGAAATGATGTCTGAGATTCTAAAAGACACACATCATAGTCACACTGTTCCTCACTACACTTCAATACAGAAATGGGTCTCCTAGCAGGAGATATTCATTTGTTTATCTCTTTTGACATTTTATCAGCTCTTCAAAAGTTTTCAAAAGCAATAAAAACAACAAAAAGGGCACTATACGTGAACTAGCATAAAATGTAAACACTCTCAGAAATAAAAGTAAGTGTGTCACGTGTTGAGGGTTAGGGAAAAGGAGGGCGAGGACTCAAGTGCAGCAAATGGGTATTTATTTATAATCAAAGGAAATAAAAGGCAAAATAAACAACCCCGAGGGGGAAAACATTAATAAAACAAATAAACAATCAAAAAACAAACTTGACTGGGCTGGCAGGGATAGAGCAGGGCTGGACAGGGCTGGACAAGACTGGAGGAATATCGACGATGAACTGGCACAGGACAGCAGACATGAGGAGAATTTAAAGCAGACATGATTAACAAACAGACAGGTGAACATAATAAACTAATAATGTGTTAACAAGGAGGGTGGGGCTAGACAATAGACAGGAGAGTGCATGACAACACAAGCCACGCACTCACATAAAGACTAGAACACACAGCCAATGAGAGAACTCATTAACTGTGTGCTCACATGACAACACAAGCACGCGGTGTGTGTGTAAACCTATTTTTTACAGTCATTGGTGTAAACACACACACCACGTGCTAAACACAACAACAGAGGACTGAACACAAGACACAAGCACACGATAAAATGAAAACATCTTACCGTGCGCTCACACATATGCAACGCGCATGCTTCATCCCAGCGCCATCGCAAACATAACGGAGGCGCTGTGAACGAAGCAGCGCGATGCCGACAGAACAAAACAAACACCAGGACGAGCGCGCGATCGCGAACACGCCCAGACCCCACGCACCCGTATTAAACGGAAGCGCGCACGGTCCAAGCGCGCCCACAGTCCGCACGCATACAAAGACACAATGACAAGACACAGGACTAGACAGAGCTAGTGTCCGGTCTCTGCCACAAA
Organism: Danio albolineatus; assembly: GCA_903798035.1. Lineage (NCBI taxonomy): Eukaryota > Metazoa > Chordata > Actinopteri > Cypriniformes > Danionidae > Danio > Danio albolineatus. The sequence goes on from CAIGQQ010033860.1 coordinate 5,733,239, forward strand.
AAACAGGAATTAACTAGACAGGAGTGGCAGAACCTTGACAAAGTGAGCTGTCACTGGGGTGGTACCTTATCAAAAGGTACAAATTTGTACCTAAGAGGTCCATATTAATACATCAAGGGTACATATTAGTATCTAAAAAGCACAAAAGTGTTCCTCTTAAATTTTTTAGGTACTAATATACACTTTTGAGGTGCCAATATGGACCCCTTTAAGTAAAAATGTGTCCCTTTTGAAAAGGTACCACCCAGTGACAGCTTATTTCTGAGAGTGTATATTTATTTTTTCTTTTTGGTCCAGGCCAGATGAACCAAGAACTAAGTGTAAGAGCCTTAGACTTATTAACAAATTGATTATTTGATTAACAAATGCAGCACCCCATAATGCTTTTAAAATGCTTAACTATTTAAATAATGTCTTTTAAGTATTTATGCCAGTATTTTCTGTATTACTTTATTTTATTCCATGAAATACCAAATACATGGTAAAACGCATCCGTTAATGAACATTTCATTGTACTTTGTGATTTGTTTTCCATTTATTAGTGAATTAAGAAACATTGATCTCTGCCATGACTCCTGCAGCTACGGATATTTCAAATCTGCAGTTTAACAATGTAGCATTTATTAAGATTTTAATCGTTAAACACAACATTTTGTATCTTTTATCTTGTAATTTACATGACCAAACCAGACAATAATTCATTCATTTTACTTCGGCTTAGTCCCTTATTTATCAGGGGTCATCACAGCGGAATGAACCACCAACTATTCTGGCATATGTTTTATGCAGTGGAAACTATAGCCAAATTTGATGACCCAATTTACCTATAACGCATGTCTTTAGACAGTTGAGGAAACCGGAGCACCCGGAAGAAACCCATCTTAACACGGGAGAACATGCATACTCCACACAGAAATGGCAACTGGCCCAGCCGGGATTTGAACCAGCAACCTTCTTGCTGTGAGGCGACAGTGATAACCACTGAACCACCGTGCTAACTAATAAAAATAGTAACAAAAGTTTCTTTTGCTCAACTTTTCAATTTTATCATCAGAGCAGAGATCAAGGTTCCATAATGCAATATGAAAATGTAAATAAATTGACCAAGAAAACAGAGGAAACTATTAAATAACAGATTTGTGTACAGCAGAGCTGCTCAACCCTGTTCCTGAAGATCTGCCTTCTGATCAAACACACCTAAACCAATTAAATAGGACCTAAACAGCACTTGATAATCACAGGCAGGTGTGTTTGATATGGGTTGCAACTGAAATCTGCAGGAAGGTAGATCTCCAGGAACAGGGTTGGTCACCCCTGGTGTACAGTGTATTCATCATTCGGTATCACTATAGCGAGGACCAAAAGACAAAACTACATTTTGTATTGATAGATTAGTCTTTCTTCTAGTTTCCTGACCAATTCTGCTAGTTCCTCTGTCTGACGGGACTTCTCCTCCAGGAGCTCAAAGCGTAAACTGGAGATGTCCTGCTTTATCTCCTTTAGTTCCCCTGGAAGACACAAAGAGAGCGTGTGTACAACATCAACAACATTTATGGGTTTTGCAAACCACTGCTTTAAGATTTATCTTAAATACTGTAAATACGATAAAATGTACAGTGTACCTTCATTAACCTCATCTCCTTCTTTATCGGTCTGTGCTTTGATCACATATCGTTTGATCAGCCTCTTCATGATTCTCTGAGGAAACAAAAAATAAGCACCACGTTTATTTTGAGATTTGTGTTGATTTAAATGGATGTCAGATCATTTCAATTTTCAAACATATGATTTGTCAGCTTTCATTTGCATTATGAAATGAAAGTGTGCTTATCTGTGCTGAATATCCACATGTGGTGCACTTCAAATTACAGAAAATTGTACTGTCTGATAATATAATACTAACACATGTTAGTAACACATCCGTAGGCCCACATGGAGTCTGTGCGTACAGAATTCCGCAGATTTTAGCCCATCACTGATACTGTTTATTTACTTGTGTAAATGTGTGTCAATATATATTCATTCAGTTTTTTAATTAATTTCAGTAATAATATTGACTAATATGAAAATATTCATATGATTTATTTACAATTCAGTTTGTAAAGTAATATCTTCTGTCTTTTAGTAGATGTATTACATGAGAGACTTGCTTTGTTTACCAAATAAAGTAGATCTAATTGGATTTGCATTGTAAACATTAAATAAAATGGTCACACTTTACAAGAAGGTTCATTAGTTAATGTTAATTAATGCATTTAATAAGGTGAACAAACAATGAGCAATACATTTACTACAGTATTTGTTCGTGTTAGTTAATGTTAGTTAATGAAAATACAGCTGTTCATTGTTAGTTCACGTTAATTCACGGTGCATTAACTAATGTTAACAAGCATGTACTTGCATGTTAATAATGCATTAGTAAATGTTTATTTGTGATTAATAAATGCTGTACAAGTGTTGTTCATAATTAGTTCATGTTAGTAAATGCATTAACTAATGAACCTTATTGTAAAGTGTTACCAATAAAAGTTAAAAAGGTATGTGTATTTTATTAAGAGCTTAATGCACACATAAACTGCAATATCTCACTTAATATTGAATGCATTCATTCATTCATTCATTTTCTTTTCAGCTTAGTCCCTTTATTAATCTGGGGTCGCCACAGCGGAATGAACCGCCAACTTATCCAGCTATTTTTTTTTAGCAGCCGATGCCCTTTCAGCGGCAACCCATCTCTGGGAAACATCCATACACACTCATTCACACTCATACACTATGGACAATTTAGCCTACCCAATTCACCTGTACCGCATGTCTTTGGACTTGTGGGGGAAACCGGAGAACCTGGAGGAAACGCACACAACCACCGGGAGAACATGCAAACTCCACACAGAAATGCCAACTGACCCAGCCGAGGCTCAAACCAGCAACCTTCTTGCTGTGAGGTGAACGTGCTACCCACTACGCTACCGTGGCGCCCAAAATTGAATGCAAAGTTTATCAAATTTTTGTAATACCTGATAGCGACTTGTATGAGGTGAATTCTTCTCACTGGACTCTTTTTGTTTTCCAGACTGGAAGAAAAAACATATTTCAAGGTCAGAAGTCAGACAAAAATATTTTGCTTTTTCAACCAATGAAAAGCTATTTATTTACACTTTTATTTTAAGTTGTCCTTGATACAGTGTAACTATTCGTTTTTAGCAGGGCTGCTCAACCCTGTTCCTGGAGATCTACCTTCCTGCAAAGTTCAGCTCCAACCCTGATCAAACACACCTGAACCAATTAAATAGCACCTGAACAGCACTTGATAATTACAGGCAGGTGTGTTTGATATGGGTTGCAACTGAAATCAGCAGGAAGGTAGATCTCCAGAAACAGGGTTGAGCAGTTCTGATTTAAAGGGACAGTTCCGTGCTGAGACTTTCCAAATGTAGTAGCGTTCTCCCTGAAGAACTGAAGTCCAGGGGGCACTTCTTATACAAGAGAAAAAAGGGCATGTGCACTGCACAGGTGGAGCGCTATCTGTGCACGTACCCGGACAGTTCACCCAAAGCTTTAAATTACTCACTGTCAAGTGGTTCCAGCCCTTTAAGAGCTTCTTTATTCTATTGAACACCAAAGAAGATATCTCGAAGAAAGCTGAAGAACTAAATCTATGAATGTCAATGGTTACATTTTTCCAGCCTTCAAGACAAGAAACAAAGTAAAACTGGTTTGGAGCAAGTGACGGGTGAGTTAACGACAGAATTTTCTTGGTAACACTTTACAATAACAGTACATGAATAATGATGTATTAATATGTAAACTAAACATTACTTTATTATGAATTAATGCTGAGTTAATGCATGCACTTGAACTAACTTTAACTACAACATAAGTCACATGAGTTCACGTGTGAATAACGGCTACATTAATTACTTGTTAGCAGGGACGTGCAGAGACCTTTTAAGGGGCAGGGGCTCAAATGGAAAAAAGGGCACTTTTTATTAAATAACAATAATATTTGTACTTTAATAAATAAAATATATTAAAGGATATTTCACCCTAAATTCCCCATATACTCACCCTTAAAAGGACAGTTCATTCAAAACTAAACATTCTGTCATCATTTAATCACCTTGTACTTGTTCCACACCTATTTGACTTTTTTCTTCGGTTGAACAAAATAATATTTTGAAGAAAGCAGGAAACCTGTAACCATTGACTGTCATTGCATTTGTTTTTCCAGCTCTGGAAAACAATGATTTCAGGTTTACAGCTTTCTTTAAAATATCTGCTATAATCTGTAATTCTTTAGTGTTCAACAAAATAAAGAAACAAAGATTTGGAACCACTCGAGGGCGAGTAAATGTTCATTTTTGGGTGAACTATCCCTCTTTAATCTATTATTTTTGTTTGAGTTTTTTTCTTCTGTTGAACAAAATAATAAAATATTGTGAAGAACGTAGGACACACTGATAACCCCTGACTTCCATAGCTAGCCTATATGGACATGTTTTATAGCTTCAATTAACATGATATATTCTGAATAAAATGAGAGGGGAATATATTCACTATCCAGCTGTCATTTCTCTATTACATTAGCCTCAGCTAATAGCCTGTATGCCTGTGATATTGCCCGGGCTAAACTTTAACTAACTTATTACATGGAGGATGTTAGCAAGACAAAATAGTCTATTTGCTTTTTAACGTTTGGATAAATAGCTGATGTTGAATTTGAGCCTCAGGTAGTCTTTTACTAACCTCCGTACGCTATAGATGAATGACGGATGAATTTACATCGGCGGTTCTGTCGATCATAGCGCGCTGCTGTTACAGAGGTCAGCTAATAACACCTGTTTTATGCACAGTCCGTCTGTAGTGTGTGTATGGGCCAGACTGTAAGCCATGGCCCAGATGCAGTCCGTGTGTAGTGCGGACGCAGGCGTTGAAAGACGTTACTCCGTTGACTTTTGAGGGTAAAGCAACATTGTAAATAGCGTCCTCATTAGGGCGTTCGCCCCACAAGTAGTTTCACTTTTCAAATCGTCGGTTTGAGGCTCGCTTGGAGCGGGTAGACTACAAAGATACACTTTGAAATTGAGGTTTTTTTAATGTTTGACAGGGAAAGTTGTCCTTAAATAGAACACATTAATTAATGTATTAATTAACAATTAAGTTTAAACTAAATGTAAGCAACATGAACTCATGAGCTGTTAATATATAATTATGTCATGACTTTACTTGGAGGGGCACATCATCATTAACTACTCATGATCTCCTGTTCATCCTGAGGTTGACTGAACACTTTTCTAATGTTATTCAGTGTAAACTCACTAGTTGGACGTGCATAAGGAGTTCATGAGTAGTTAATGATGATGTGCCCCTCCAAGTACATAATCACAACATAATTATACATTAACAGCTCATGAGTTCATGATGGTTAAATAAAGCATAAACTAATGTGGTAATTAATACATTAACTAACAAACAATCATGTACTAACAAGTAATTAAGGTAGCCGTTATTCACACGTGAACTCATGTGGCTCATGTTGTAGTTAAAGTTAGTTCAAGATTAGCGCATACCTTAACTCAGCATTAATTCATAATGAAGGAACATTTAGTTTACATATTAATACATCATTATCCATGTACTGTTATTGTAAAGCATTACCATTTTCTTTTTAAATATATTATACTTAGTATATGGTTAGGGTTATGTGTTAGCTTAAGGCTTAGTTGCATGTAGTTATTGTGCCTCATTGCTATAGTAAGTAAACTGGTGTAACGAAGAGCTTAAAAATAAAGTGTTACCAGCTATCCTTGTTGTCTGACCACAAGAGGGCACCAAATACTAATAAAACAATATTATGTTTGTAGTACACGTGCACTTTCACCAAGAGACCATCATTTAGTGAATCAGAAACTCTCTGTATGTTGATTTATTTCTGATTACTGAGGTAAACTAACTTGATTCTGAAGGGCCAGTGTTCTCCAAACTCATTCCAATCAGCTTCAACACACTTGCCTGTGTGTAGTCTAAAGATTGTATAACTGGTTCATTTAGGACTGGAGGTAAACTCTACAAAAACAGGGTTGGAAAGCTTGATTTGAAGAGCCTCAAACCTCATTGAGCTCTGTGTCCTCCTTCAGGTCCTCTTTGTGTCTGTTTAGGGGAATCAGCAGGAGGCGTTTGAGTCTCATAGTCAGGCTGATGACTGATTTAGGGCTGGGGATGAGGTTAAACGGCACAGGGAGCGTCCCTCCTTCCTCGAAGTATGAGAACCACAGCTTCGCCCTGGCAAACTTCCACTCCACATCTGCATCATCCTGTAAGAAAGATATATTTTGTGGTTTCAGTGAAAAGGCCACGTTGTTTGTCACAATAATATCAGTTTATTTGTCATTTGTAACTTGGATTGCTTTTGTTTCCATTGAAATATATTTCTGAGCCAGGGACATCTGCATGTATCTATAAATAACAAAGCATTTTCTGTAGTAAAGGTAACCACAATTTAATGGTTTTTCTCCACTAACCATAGTTAATCGATGGCATTTGTAGTAAATACTGCTACCAGTAGTAATCAATAAATACACAAAAAACATGATTGCCACAATTTTGGTTCAATAAAACTATTATTAATGTTCGTAAGGGTGTGCTAAAACATTCGTTCGCCATGCTAAAGTGTGCTAGCACAGGCCCGTAGCCAGCCTTGTGAAAGGGGTGGTTATTTTTTTCTCAAAAATTGCATCTTTTTGCAGTTATTCACCTCGTTTTCTATTTATGAGGTTTAAATACTGTATTTTAAGCACTTTCTTTTGCTGGATTAGCTTGTCGGGTGGTTTTCCACACTTTTGATGAACAAAAAACATTTCCTAAAGATTTACAATAAAGAAATATTACAATAATATATACTAAAAAAATACAATACTTATTTTTAAAATGTATTACATTATATATCATTTGAACACAACAGGAATCTGTTTAAGTTGTTAAATTTAAAACAAGTGTAGCCTATTATCATTTTTAGGCAAATGACTAACTCGCCAGCACATTCAACTTCCCTCAGTCAGAATTTAACGCCAAAATTGCCAAATTCTGTGTCCCAAATTCAGTACTGACAGCCAACATAGGATTCCGCTTTGCCTTAAAGCCTTTCCGATGGGTTATTCCCAGAAATTATTATGGCATAGTAGTCAAATTAGGACTATTAAGCTCATGTATGGAACAAATTCTGGACCTTTGTCAGTGAGGGGTAGGTCTGTCCAACGCTATCTCACGACAATTCGTAACTTTTGATTTAGTGGCTAATTCGTATGAATTCGTACAATCTAATTTTTACAATTCAGTACAATTTGCTCATCACCCAATGACAGTTGGGTTTAAGGGTGGGGTTGGGTACCACGCCTCCTTTTTTAAATTGTAAAATTTTGTACGACTGAACTCGTACAAATTTGTACGAATTAGCCACTGAACTGGCAAAACGTAAAATGCTTACGTTTTCTCGTGAGATCAGGCTGGTCTTTCGAACCAAACAACCCCCCATCCCCCAGGCTACGGGCCTGTAGCATGATAGCAACATACTAAAATGTTTTGGCAACAAGCTAAAACAGCTGCAACATGTTAATGCATGTTTGGAACATGTTGGAGCATGCTAGCAACATGCTAACATGTACACAATCTGCAAAAAAGACATGCTAGTAACACATTAAAACATGAATATTGCTTTAACAGATTTACATTTTTAGCTTTTTTTAGCATTTTTGGTAAGTAGCTTGGGTTAAAAGCATCTGCTAAATGCTTACTGTGTGACTTACCCAAATAAATACGTGACCATTATAACATAACACATCAATTAATTAGCAATTATAAAGCTAAAAATACAGCACAAATACATTTTAAGCAAACTATTTATTGGAAATGCATTCAAATGTTGATTTTATTCAATACAACAAAAGATTTTAGCTTGGAATAAAACCTTTACTGAGACACAAAACCTCCACATGTGACAACTAGCCCAAGTAGCTATTTCATAAAAATAAAGATTCTAAAACAACATTTTGTCTCTCTCACTGTAACCAAACTGATGTCCAGGAACAAAAATGTGGATAACAAACTTATTTTTTGTTTTACTAAAGGTAGGTATGTACTAAATTATATAACTGGAGTTTGCTATATTTGTAAATGCACTGATAAACAGTAAAGGGCAGCGCAGTGTGTTGACATTTTAGCAACGGTCAGATAATGAGATCCCCAGATGGCAATAAATTTCACCAAATACGCCCAAAAATAACCTCCTGTTTCCTGTTACCTCATCAGACCTCTGTGCCGCAATTAATCTTGTGTTTTATAGAATCAATAATGACTTTCTTAATTTGCAGCAGCAACTACATTTCTTGCACACGTTTCTTTTAATGCGTGACCATTTGATTTCACTGTTGGATGCTACTGTAATGCATTGTGAAAGTCCAGTTTTGACAACTGTGTACACAAACAGGCTGTAATTTATAAATCCAATGATAACCAATTTCTACTGTAACCAGAGAAGACTTTGCATCGCATTTAACAAATGTTAGAGTACAACAAAGAAGCTGTAACTCATCTGAAAAGGGATACGAATGGGAAATGATGGGGTCTGGACATTTACTCCTGGTCTGCCTGTACTATACAATCCAAACGTCTGGTCGTTTTACAGATCTCATTTCAGAATGTTATTACCTCAATTTCCTGAAACGAGTTGTTGATCATAGCGATGAGCATGTTGAGTAAGACGATAACCATGGTAACGTTGTAGACTCCATAAAGAACGTAGCCAATATTCTCGATGAATTTGTGCCCGTTGTTGATGACGACAGACTTGACCTCGGAGAGTCCAAAAATAGCCCAGAATAAAGTTTTGAAGCTCTCCTCAACACTGGAGAAGAAGAACAAACATAAAAGCAACTCATTTATCAGTGCCAGTTAAAATAGCCTTAAAAGATTTGCTGTGGTTATTAAGTTGCTCTAATTCCTTATTCCTTTTGGGTCTCATTATACACTCACTGGCCACTTTATTAGGTACACCTGTCCAACTGCTCGTTAACGCAAATTTCTAATCAGCCAATCACATGGCAACAACTCAGTGCATTATGGCATGTAGACATGGTCAATATGATCTTCAGTTCAAACTGAGCATCAGAATAGGGAAGAGAGGTGATTTAAGTGACTTTAAATGTGGTATGGTTATTGGTGCCAGACAGGCTGGTCTGAGTATTTCAAAAACTGCAGACCTACTGGGATGTTCAAAAACAACCTTCTCTAGGGTTTACAGAAAATGGTCTGAAAAAGTGAGCAGAAGTTCTGTGGACGCAAATGCTTTGTTGATGCCAGAGGTCAGAAGAGAATGGAAAGACTGATAGAAAGGCATTAGAAATTTAAATAACCTTGTTACAACCAAGGTATGTAGAAGAGCATCTCTGAGCGCATCACATATATTGAACCTTGAGTCGGATGGGCTACAGCAGCAGAACACCACACCGCATGCCAGCTAAGAACAGCTCCTGTCAGCTAAGAACAGGAAACTGAGGCTACAATTCACACAGGCTCACCAAAATTAGACAATAGTAGATTGGAAAAACGTTGCCTGGTCTGATGAGTCTCGATTTCTGCTGTGACATTCGGATGGTAGGGTCAGAAACTAGCATTAACAACATGAAAGCATGGATCCATCCTGCCTTGTATCTATGGTTCAGGTTGGTGGTGGTGGTGTAATGGTGTGGCACACTTTCTTGCCACACTTAGTGTCCATTAGTACCAATTGAGCATCATGTCAACGCCACAGCCTACCTGAGTATTGTTGCTGACCATGTCCATCCCTTTATGACCACAATGTATGCATCTTCTGATGGCTACTTCCAGCAGGATAACACACCATGTCATAAAGTGTAAATCATCTGAAACTGGTTTCTTGAACATGAGAATGAGTTCACTGTACTCAAATGGCCTCCACAGTCACCAGATCTCACTCAAATAAAGCACCTTTGGGATGTGGTGGAAGAGGAGATTCACATCATGGATTTGCAGTGAAAAACTGCAGTAACTGCGTGATGCTATCATATCAATATGGACCAAAATCTCGAAAGAATATTTCCAGTACCTTGTTGAATCTATGCCACAAAGGATTACGGCAGTTCTGAGGCAAAAGAGTGTCCAATTAGTAAAGTGTACCTAATAAAGTGGCCTGTGGGAAATATTGAGACCTAAAAACATTTGAGGCTTCCAGTCTATGTCTGTAAGTTTCTGCATGGTCATCTACGGTGCATAACACTCTCAAATACTTTGTATATACTTGTATACTTTGTAACACGGGGAGAACATGCAAACTCCACACAGAAATACCAACTGACACCGCCGAGGCTCGAACCAGCGACCGTCTTGCTGTGAGGCAAGAGCGGTACCCACTGCACCACGGTGCTGCCTCAGACTAAAGTTAAAACACGTATATATGTCTGTGCAAATAGCCTATGGTTTGCTAAAAGCACTTTGACACATACTGCAGAGGTTCACAGAGATCTGAGTTGATTCCCATCTTGTCATCTGTTGCCAGTCCCTAACTCCTCCTTTATATAACCAATTTTTCCTGTTAACTCTTCACTGTCCATTCAACATTCATTCATTTTTTTTCAGCTTAGTCCCTTATTTATAAGAGGTCGCACAGTGGAATAAATCGCCAACTGTTCCAGCATAGGTTTTACACAAGGACAACCCAGTACTGGGAAACACCCATACATTCTCATATTCATACACAAAGTCATACATTATGGCCAATTTTTGTTTACCCAATTCACCTATAGCGCATGTCTTTGAACTGTAGGGGAAACCGGAGCACCCAGAGGAAACCCACGCGAACACGGGGAGCCGGGACTCGAACCAGAGACCTTCTTGCTGTGAGGCGACAGTGCTAACCCCTGAGCCATGTCCATTCAACAAAAGCATAAAAAAATTATAAGAAAACATTATTTGTCGTATTGTAATTTAATGAATTGAATAATGATTCAATGGAAATACTCTTAAATACTCATATTACATTTCCCAGCAGGATATGAAATATTAGTCAAGAACTGATCACAATCAAAGTTGTAAAATCATTTTAAATGATATCAGTAATAACTTGGTGAAAACAGAAAGTTAATGCCCCACTTAAAGTAGGGTATGGTAGCCACATGTAAGGCGTTTACATTAAATCAATGTTGATGTCAATTTCAGGTCTTGTCAACACCAATTGTCCAATGGGCTGTGTTTGGAGCGTGATGATTTCTGCCTTTGGCTATATTTTGCTATTTGTTTTTGACTGATTACCATTGACTTGCATTATGTAAATAACCAAGAACTGCAGGTTTTATTCAATATTAATGAATATTTCAATGTTCTAAAATGTTACCTACATCTGAAATGCCCTAAGGGTGAGTAAATTAACACAAATGTTCATCTTTGTCTAAATTATACTTTTTTATATAATAATTTTTTCAGGGGTTTCACCTTTAATGGATAGGACAGTAGAGACCATTGACAGGAAAGTATGGAAGGCAGAGAGAGGGGAAAGATAGGCATAGGACCATGAGGTGGAATCAAACTCGGGTCACCGTGAGCACCAGAGTGCATGTGTCAGCACACTAACCGCTACACCACTGGCACCAACTCTAAATTGTACTTTTAAGGGAATTTTCACAGTAGTACTTTAGTGTTTTTTGTTCTTTTGGTCTGGACCAATAGGAACTCCTAGTTGACTTTGCTGACCTAGTCAACTTTCTTTTTTTTTAAATGAACTTAAAGATGTAAAATATATATATATATATATATATATATATATATATATA
>CAIGQQ010033860.1:5745178-5777993 GCA_903798035.1 Danio albolineatus
ATATATATATATATATATATATGCACACAAAGGAAGATCTCATGACTAAGAAAAACTCTTTTAGGGTCTCTTTTTTTAAGAGTAATATCTCTCACTGTTTTAATAAATTTTAGGTGGCTTTGGTCCCTGTTGTACTCATATTTAACTGTCAAATTAGAAGTGTACTCGAGTTTTTCTGAAAGTAGAATCAGACTCATCATTTCAGAGCTCTTGGTTCATGGGTTTGGTGTGCCCCAAATTTTATAATCATCAATCTAATCGTGGCGAGTGTAAACGCACCCTAACACAATAACTTGGTGGAGTGGTGGCAGATTCAAATGATTTAGTACAATCTGCAGATGATTATGTTTTTCTAAACATTCAAACACACAGAAGGCACTTGATGTCAAAATTATATAAAATATAAGTTAACACTGGTGTAAAAAAAATGCTAGGGGTGTAATGGATTACGGTTAATTTGTGAATCGTACAGATCACAACCCACAGTTTGGAACACACAGGTTGAATAAATTATTTTTTTAACTTTACTAAATGTGTAACGATCGCAGAGAGATCACATCTTGCATCATTCAAACCGCATGCATGAAAGCATTTAGGCTTGCTGTAAAATATAATGATAAAGGAAAAAGTTATTATAGATATAGAGTAGTTTATTCGGGATGTGGTGGGTTCCTTAGGTTATTAAAGGTGTTTTCTGTTACTACTTGTTTAGCCTGCGTTAATGCATTCAGTGTAAAGTTGCACGATTAATCATTAAAAGATCAGGATCTCAACGCCCACGCAACATAAATTATAAATGATGGTGATTTGCATATGTTTATTAATCCTAATTGCTGCATTCAAATTTGTGTTTGAAAAAGGCAAAAATCAAGAAAGAGATTCAAGCTTTAGTCTTTTGAGTTAGTTATGAAGTTACAAACAGTCAAATAACACAGAAGTACTGGGATAACAGTTTATAGTTTAGATAAATCCACTGATGTTTATGGTAAAGATTAAAACCTCTGTCATATGCATTTAACTTGATGCTCAGAAACGAAAGTTGTAGGCAGCAATTACATTGTTTAACCAATAGGTGGTGACAACCAGCCATCAAAAATATACCAGTGAATAATTCTTTAATAATGATACATCTAGCAATGAAACATGAAGTTATATGAGTGAAAAACTGAATCATTTATTGAAAGTTTGACTAAAAATGAATATGGGTTGTACAAAATATAATGTTAGATTTATACATTTAGCGCTAACAGCAACAGTAGCAGCAGTGAGTTTTTCACAGTACCGAATATTTTACAATTTATTTTTATTCAGCGGATTATTTCTTAATTTTATTTTTAATAAAATTACAGGTTTTCAGTTCTGTTTGTTAAAACCAAAAGTGTTTTGCAGTACTGTTTTTGTAATAAATGAAAAGCATATTACATTTGTCTCCTCCTGTTTTTGACTGATCTGAAAAATGGTCTGATCCGTGACTAAAAAAACCCTTAATGTGATCCGAACCCTGAGATTAGTGATCCTTTACACCACAAAAAAAAATGTGAATCCATTTGATGTCAAAACCTTGACATCAATTTGACATCTACACATTTGACCACCAAAATATGAACCAAAAAACGTATAAGAAAAGGTTTCATTCATCTGAATGCTTCAATTACAAGTTACAAATGTGCACTGGACCTTGTATCCCTAGTTGTATCGACACATGTGAAGTACCTTGATGTCAAAATAACATTATTCTAACACTAGCATTATAAAAAAAAACATGTCAAAATTGATTATAGGACTGTCCTGTAATCAATTTCTGACGTGTTGTTTTGATGACAATGTCATAAGTCAATTTTGTTGCCGCTTTGACATCAAGGTAGTCAATTGACATCAAATCGATTTGCCTTTTTGACATGTTCTTGATGTCGTTTTGACCTTAAGGTGCCTGCTAGCCATTTTCTTATCAATAAAGCTGTACAAATTAATAGAAAATCACCAAATTATGAAACAGGTTTTCTCGGGAGAATTGATTGGCTTATCTTATATTAAAGGCCTCAAATCTACTACATGTACAAAAGGTTTGATTTTAAAGTGCTTAATGAAAACCTTTCATTCATTAATTTTCTTTTCGGCTTAGTCAACTTTATTAATCCGGGGTCGCCACAGCGGAATGAACCGCCAACTTATCCAGCATATGTTTTACACCGTGGATGCCCATCCAGCTGCAACCCATCTCTGGGAATCATCCATACACACTCATTCACAAACATACACTATGGACAATTTAGCCTACCCAATTCACCTATACCATGTCTTTGGACTTGTGGGGGAAACCGGAGCACCCGGAGGAAACCCACGCAACCACAGGGAGAACATGTAAACTCCACACAGAAATGCCAACTGACCCAGCCAAGACTCGAACCAGCGACCTTCTTGCAGTGAGGCGATCGTGCTACCCACTAGGCCACCGTGGCACCCCCTTAATGAAAACCTTTTGTATTAAATTAAATTCATTCATTAATTTTCCTTCGGCTTAGTCCTTTTATTCATCAGGGGTCGCCACAGCAGAATGAACCGCCAACTCATTCAGCATATGGATGCCCTTCCAGCTGCAACCCAGTACTGGGAAACATCCTTACACACTCATTTACACACATACACTTCGGCCAACTTAGTTCACTCAATTCACCTACTGTATAGCGCATGTCTTTGGACTGTGTGGGAAACCGGAGCACCCGGAGTAAACCCACACCAACAAGGAGCGAACATGCAAACTCCACACAGAAATGCCAACTGACCCAGCTGTGACTCAAACCAGCAACCTTCTTGCTGTGAGGCGACAGTGCTAACCACTTAGCCACCGTGTCGCTTATTTAATTCAATTACTAGTCTGTTTCTTTGTACCCTGAGCCTTTTTAAACATCAAGAGCACGAAGAGTCCAAGACTCTTACTCACTCTCTTGTCCACATGCACATGGTCATGGTGTGCTGCTGTAGTCATGATAATCAAATTTGCCAAACGCCTACTTCCAGTATGTCCTTCTGCACTGCTGCCAAAGGCTCTGGGCGTTTTTGCAATTATATAACAATAAAGACATGGATGTTATATGATTACAAAGGATGAGATAAACAATCATTAAAGGAATTATCATGAATCACTGCTTACGTGGTGAAGGCGCCGTTCTGCTTCGCTCCCCGATAGTATGAGTAGAGGTTAAACATTCCGATCATGAAGGCCACAAACACCATTATGAAGATCACCATGAATTTAAATATGTCTTTGACCGTCCTGCCAAGGGAGATCTGCAAGGGTCCGAAGCTCTCGTTGGCTGGAAGGATGTAGGCAATGCGAGAGAAGCTCAAAACCACTGCGATGGCGTAAAGTCCCTCTGAGATCAGCTGAGGATCTGATGGAACCCAGTGGACACGAGCTGAAATATATATAGAATGACACGTGTGAAGCATGTGGTCTTTTCTTGAGGGCTTTCAGAAAGTCATCTAAAGGTATTCGAGAAGAAAAGTTATTGGTGGTAAAAGTTAAAGTCAGGTCAAGTCGAGCTTTGTTGTCATTCTGCTACATGTGTGGACATACAGTGGAATGGAAAGCCATGTCTTGCAGGACCGCAGTGCTACATAAATAAACATTCATTAATTAATTTTCTTTTCGGCTTAGTCCCTTTATTAATCTGGGGTTGCCACAGCGGAATGAACCGCTAACTTATCCAGCATATGTTTTATGCAGCGGATGCCCTTCCAGCTGCAATCCATCTCTGGGAAACATTCCACACTCATTCACACTCATACACTACCGACAATTTAGCTTACCCAATTACGCCACCGTGGCGCCCATAAAGAAACATAATCATAAATATTAAACAATACTGGATGTAAGAGCTGTTTTAAACCTACATACATAACAGAGCGATAATCTATCTGTACTAACTACTAACTAAACATACCGTAAATACTTAACACATAACCTAAGACAGGATACACCAGTACTTTAACATTAGACAGAACATTATTATGCATGATATTGTGCAAAGAAGCTATTAAGGTTGAAGAAAACAAGCAGTCCAACATAATTTGTGGTACATTAACAGGTAAACATTGTATATCTCATTGAGTCCTTGTAAGATGGAGTTTAGACTCCGGTGCCTAGAGAGAAGAGTGTTTCAACAGGTGGTTTGTCAAGCCCACTCACCTGTGTGAAGCACATTTCAGAAATCCACAGTGTTGTCTTGCGATAAGAGTGACTGTACAGTAAGAATACATACTTCATTAACCTTTAATCTAAAGTAAGTGTATGTTTCATGGAACATCAGAGTCTGCTTGTGTGTTTGCAGCCAGGATTTTAATCTACACAAATATAAGTGTACATTTTCTGAAGGGACTTCTCTCTCTGCGACGCCGTGGTGCAGCGCCTCACAGCAAGAAGGTCGCTGGTTCAAGCCTCGGCTGGGTCAGTTGGTATTTCTGTGTGGAGTTTGCATGCTCTCCCCATGCTCCAATTTCCCCCACAAGTCCAAAGACATGTGGTATAGGTGAATTGGGTAAGCTAAAACTGTCCATAGTGTATGTGTGTGAATGAGTGTGAACGGATGCTTCCCAGAGATGGGTTGCAGTTGGAAGGCATCCGCTGCGTAAAACAATTGCGGGATAAGTTGGTGGTTCATTCCGCTGTGGCGACCCCAGATTAATAAAGGGACTAAGCCGAAAAGAAAATGAATAAATGAATGAAGTTAACTCTCTTAAAGGGATAGTTTATCCCAAAATAAAAAATTTCCCACAGTTTACTCAACCTCAAGTAGTTTTATACCTTTATGAGATACTTTCTTTTGTTGAACAGTAAGTTATTTTAAACAAAGTTAGAAACCTGTAACCATTGACTTCCATAGAAAAACAAATACATTAGACGTCAATGGTTACATGTTTCCAGAATTATTCAAAATGTCTGCAACAGAAGAAAGAAACTCCAACAGGTTTGAGACCAGTGAAGGGTGAGTAAATGATGACAGAATTTTGGAAAACAAAAGAAATGAAGAAATGAATGAATGAGTTCAATTTTTTCAATTCACCTTTATTTGTATAGCGCTTTTACAATGTGGATTGTGTCAAAGCAGCTTCACATTGAAGGTTATTGTAAATTGAAAATGTCAGTTTAGTTATTAGCTATTAAATTATTAGCTAGTATATAGCTGAGTTCAGGTCAGTTCAGTGTTGTTTAATATTCACTACTTAGAGTCCAAACACTGAAGAGTAATCCATCGGTGCGCAGCTCTAGCTGCAGTCTAGTCGCTGGAGGCTGGAGAACTCGAGACTCGTCTGTCCTTGGAGGGTCACGGGAATCCGTCTCTTGCTTGCTACTCCGCCAAGCAGCTGCTCAATGAGTGAATGAATGAATGAAGGGAGGAAGCAAGGAATGAATAAATGAAGGAATGAATGAAGGAAGGAAGGAAGGAATGAAGGAATGAATGAAGGACGGAGGAAAGGAATGAATGAATGAATGAATGAATGAATAAATGAATGTGTTGTTTTTCTGTGTATTTATTTTGTAATTCCTTTTGACAACTATTTTTCTACTTTAAAGTCCTCACTTATATTTTTACTTTGCTTCATCTTACTTCACTGTGACATATCTAACTAGGCGTTACTGTGTGCTATTATGTATTTTACAGCTAATCTTCCTGTTTTGTATACAATGTTTTTATTGCTCATTCAGAGATCAGTCGGCCAGCAGGAAGAACGTTCATTCATTTTCCTTTGGCTTAGTTTCTTATTTATTAGGGTTCACCAGGGCAGAATGAACCGCCAACTATTCCAGTATGTTTTACGCAACGGATGCCCTTCCATCTAAAACCCAGAACTGAGAAACACTCATACATGCTCAATCACACAAACACACTCATACACTACAGCCAATTTCATTCATCATTCATTTTCCATTCGGCTTAGTCCCTTTATTAATCTGGGGTCTTCACAGCGGAATGAACCGCCAACTTATCCAGCATTTGTTTTATACAGCGGATGCCCTTCCAGCTGCAACCCATCTCTGGGAAACATCCATACACACTCATTCACACTCATACACTACGGACAATTTAGCCTACCCAATTCACTTATAGCGCATGTCTTTGGACTTGTGGGGGAAACCCGGAGGAAACACGACCACGGGGAGAACATGCAAACTCCACACAGAAATGCAAACTGACCCAGCTGAGGCTCGAACCAGCGACCTTCTTGCTGTGAAGCGAACGTGCTACTCACTACGCCATCGTGGCGCCTACGGCCAGTTTAGTTTATTCAATTCACCTATAGCATGTCTTTGGACTTGAGGGAAAACCGGAGCACCTGAAGGAAACCCATGCGAACATGTGGAGAACATGCAAACTCCTTATACTGTAGAAGTGTCAACTGATCCAGCCGGGACTCTACAGCGAGCTTCTTGCTGTAAGGAGGCAATGCTAACCACTGAGCCACAGTGCTGCCCCAGAAAGAATGTATTAGTGAGGAATAAAAAAAAAAAAATGTACACAGACCAATTGATTAATATACCTATTACATACTTTCCTCCAAAGCAACATATTATTATAATTGAAAACATTTACATTATAATTATTATTCATGAGACTAAACATAAGATATGGAGAATGAAGTTGTGTGTGCCACAAATTTAGCAAAATATTTTGCATTGTTAAAGTAAAATAGTAAAAGTCATAATCTTTTATTCACTAATTTAATTTGTTACAGATTTCTTCAGTCAATGTCAAAACAAACATGTTTCTGAATTATTTCTTTAAATCAGATTGAAAGCAGTACTTACCGAGACGATAGTATTCTATCTTAAGGGGCAAGGTAATGTTCGACAGGTCCGTGTAGCGCTTGTCCACATAGCTCTGTGCAACATTTGCATGATAAAATGCCATAAATCTAGCAATGAAGGAAGTCACGAAAATGGCCAGCATTCCAAAATCCAGCAAATTCCAAGGCTCCAGCAAATATTCCCGAGGACCAAGGGACCAAATCTCTTTACATTCAGCCCAAATCATTCCTATAAGCGGAAGAAGAAAGTGAAAGATATTTAGAGATATATTATAAAATATTCATGCGTTCGAAATTAACTTGGTGCCTTAAAAATAAACAAATGCCTTAAAGGAGCCCTATTATGCCCCTTTTTACAAAATGTAAAATTAAGCCTGGTTTATACTTCTGCATCGAGTGATCTACGGCGCATACCTTGCGTATTGTCGTGCATTTATACTTCTGCGAGCTGTTTGTGTTGCTCTGCAATAATACTACCAAAACGCTAGCTAGGTTTTTTGTTCCTCTGTGTTGAGTTTCTTCGCTGGTGTTTTATTTTTTCTGAACGCTAACTTAATGTACAAGTGGCTCAAACTCGCTCATTTTGAGGCAGGAACCAGCAGACATGCAACAACTTTATTCATAAGTTAAACACAAAGCAACAGTTTCCATCTAGGGCTCCTTCATGGGACTCCACACTTGTAAACACTCTCTCTCACCCCAGCCCACACTCGTCAGCTATTCCAAGCCGACCAATCACAGAGCTTGCGATACGCATCGTCGAGACATGTAGTTACATTTTTTGAGAAGTGCGCATCCGCTTTGGCCACAGCCAAGGCGAGGGTTATGCAGCCACGTGGTGGCTGTGTCTGAGCATACACGTGCACTTCACGCAGAAGTATAAATCAGCATTCAAGAGTTCTCACTTAGATATGCTTAGCGTTTATAGCAGGTTTGGCATGCTGTCCCAGTAGAGAACCCTGAGCTCGGAGATATTTAAGCCCAAGGCTCCCGCCCAGTCAATAAGCATATAAGGGGATCCGAGATCAGATAGGTCTCGAAAGCTCCCCCTTAGAAAAGGGAGGAAAAAAGGAGGAGATCGGGTGGAAGGAGGGATTCTTCCAAAACAAAGGTAGAGCAGTAGGGAAAAAATGGTCTGTTTATAGTAAGCTTGGATCACTCTGATTGGATTATTGCTGATTACAGATGATTAGCCAGACGTGCTTAATCATATCACGTGCTCCTCTCGAAATCAGTTTATGAAACTTCACTTAAATCTCTGATGTTCCTAGAGTGTGTATTTGAAGTTTCAGCTCAAAATACCTCAAAAATAATGTTTATAACTCTTTAAACATGTCCCTTTTAGGCTTCGATCCTAATTGTGCCATTTTGGTGACTGTCGCTTTAAATTCAAACTGAGGGCGGAGCTTCAAATGGCTATGTGTCAGCATAGTGGCAGATTCAAAAACAAGACTAACATCCTATGCTAATGAAGGAGCGAACGTCAATAATTGGCAGGGCTTTCCCATTCTGATGACACGTACAAATGGACTATCAATCCAAGTGTTTCCGCTCTGTTCCACTTGTTTTTATCAAGTGTGATTGTAAAAAATAAAAATGTTTCATCAGCATGAATCACGCCACACTTTGAGCTAGACTTTATTGTAGGGATGAAAGGGACGGTAAGGGAACGGTGGTATGAAGGGGAAGGGAAGTAAGAGGATAAAGAGTGAACAGGTAGGTAGGCCTTTAACAAGTTTTAGTAAGTAGATGATTGGTTAGGGAGACAAAATGACGCGTGGTTCCACTGCCAAACCTTTGTTGACAAGTTTCAACTCAATTTAGCAATCAAAGCTGGTTACATTGACAGACTTTTGCCACACAATTATGTTGAAACCCCATATAAAAGTGATTGTTGCATAAAAGATCCCCTTTAATACAAAACATTTGAGTTTTTTTTTGTTCTTTTCTAAATTAATAATATTGCTAGTACAAATAATTTTACTAATATGTGTATTAGATTATAATATGACAGATGTTAGACAGTTTGAAGAGTCCTGACCCTTCTGTGAATCAGTCTGTGTTCAGAGCAGTCATTTGGGACTCATTTTAGTACATCAGTGTGGGAACGTTCCTGAAGCTTGATGTCTAATGTGTCATTATTTACTCACTCTTATGTCATTCCAAACCCACATGTACTGGTCATAAGGACCGATCTATTGTGCTTTATCTTTTTGTAAGTAAAGGGTTAGTTCATACAAAATTAAAATTCTGCCACCATTTGTTAACCCTTCATTTGTTCATTTGAGTAAATTTTTGAACAGTGTAAGCTTTTAACCATTGCCTACAATAGTATTTGTTTTTCCTACTATGATGTCAATGGTTCCCTGCTTTCAATATTCCTCAGAACATCTTTAATGTTCAACAGAAGAAAGAAACGCATACACGATTGGAAGCCCATGAGGGTGAGTAAATGGTGAGTGAAATTGTCTTTTTGAGTGAGCTAACCCCCTAAGATGCTTTTCCACAAGAACTATATATACTAAAAACTTTTGCCAGCATATGATTTACACAGCAGATGCCCTTTGCCCTGCAACCCATAACTGGGAAACAACCATACACTCTTGCATTTACACATATATACACTACAGATAATTTTGCCTATTCAATTCACCTGTGCATGTCTTTGGAATGTGGGGGACCCAGAGGAAGCCAATGTAAACACGGGGAGAACATGCAAACGCCACAAAGAAGTGCCAACTGACCCAGCCGGGGCTCGAACCAGCGACCTTCTTGCTGTGAGGCAACCATCTGTGCCACCGTGACGCCATGTAGATTATTACACTGTCCAAATAATACCCCTTCATGAAATAACCAAGTGAAATTGCTGTTTGGTGTTTCTGTCTCTTAGTATCTTGAGTACAAAGTCCTCTGAAAAGGATCTTGTCAAGTAGATTGAACACAATATGCATGTGCATGATGACATCATTGTTACGAGATAGTTTGAAAAAAGATATGTAAAAATGTTTGCATTTTCATGCCATACAAATGTTCTATGCCATTCAAATGTTCATCCCAAATGTTTCTAAACACATCTTAATTTCAACTGTGTTGTGTTTAACGTGATGTTGCATGTAAAGCTCATGTGGAAAGACCTTCAAACAATTATGTTGCGTAAATTCATGGCTGAAACACATTAAAACCTTCTCATTTTTAGAATGCAGTTTTGGTGTCATACAAATTGTCATACGAAAATGAACAGTGGGATCATTCTACAAAGATTCTCCTTTTGTCTTTTAAAACCATGCACCCTTTTAAACAAATAGTTCCCCCCAATTACTCACTTTTTACTCACCATCAAGTGCTTTATGAGCTTCTTTAGTCTGTTGAACACCAAATAATATATTTTGTAGAAAGCTAAATACCTGTAACCATTGACTTCCATAGTTGGAAAATACTATAGAATACTATAGAAAATACTATAGAAAATACTATAGAAATACTATAGAAGTCAATGGTTACAGGTTTTTCAAAATATCTTCTTTTGTGTTTAACAGAAGAAAGAAACGGTGAAGGGTGAGGAAATGATGACAGAATTTTCAGTTTCGGGTGAAATGCCCCTTTAACATCACGCAGGTGAGTATAAGATTTGATCCAGATGAATAAAATGTTGCTGTGCAAGACAGTGAGAGATGTCTGACCTACGACCCAGGAAATGATGAGCATTTCCATCCAGGTAAAAGGGGTGGTCTTCATGCGGAACAACTGGGAGGGATGATCGTGGATGGTCATGTTTGGTAAGAGAGAAGTTCCTTCGAAACGATCAGCGGCATTCATGATGAGAAGACCAAGAAAGATTGTGAAAGACGCTGCATGTGCCACAAATTTAAGGAAGGGGCCACGGATGATCTTCCCCAACTAGAATTGCAAAAACATTGCACAAAATAAGCATGTTTTCCAGAATAGTAAGTCCAGAAGTAATCTTGCAACAAGAAGTCAAAAGCAGTAGAGTGTATTATTATATTTGATATGCAAAACTGGCTACATACACATGCAAATATTTAGTTTGAACTGAAACCAAACTATGAATGTGTTCATTCATTCATTTTCTTTTCGGCTTAGTCCCTTCATTAATCCGGGGTCGCCACAGCGGAATGAACCGCCAACTTATCCGGCATTTGTTTTACGCAGCGGATGCCCTTCCAGCCACAACCCATCTCTGGGAAACACATTCATACATTCTCATTCACACACATACACTATGGACAATTTAGCTTACCCAATTCACCTGTACCACATGTCTTTGGACTGTGGGGGAAACCGGAGCACCCGGAGGAAACCCACGCAACCACGGGGAGAACATGCAAACTCCACACAGAAATGCCAACTGGCCCAACCTGCCCCAACCAGGGATCGAACCAGCGACCTTCTTGCTGTGAGGCGAACGTGCTACTCACGCGCCACCGTGGCGCCCTGAATGTGTTTACATGAACACTAAATTAAGTGATCGGCTTGGCGTGAGTTTATATGTCACTGTACTTGTTTCCCACTGTTTCTATTTTAAATATTAATTAGGAAACAGAGGGCACATTAAAGGGATAGTTCACCCAAAAAATAATTGTACACATTATTTACTCACCCTCATGTGGTTTCAAACGTTTATGAGCTTCCTTTTTCTCCTGAATACAAAACAAAATATTTTGAAGAAAGCTGAAAACCTGTAACCATTGACTTCCATGGTAGGAAAAACAAATACTTTTGATGTCAATGGTTACAGGTTATAAGCTTTCTTCAAAGTTTCTTTTGTGTTTAATAGAAGATAGAAAGTCATAACAGTATGAAAAAGTAAAGGGTGAGCAAACGATGATAGAATTTGAATTTTTGGGTGATCAATCCATATAAGCTTTGTGCCATTGTGTGTATATTTATCAAATATTTAAATTGCCCATTTTCAGGTGTTTACATGAATGCTTAGCAGTGCTTCCCACACATAGGCTTTACTTGGGTGGGCCGCCCATGTATATTAATGACCGCCCAAGTATATTTGGTGGTTGTACATGTGTAATACTATTATTTTCATCCTTTAACATTTTTTTTGTATCTGATCAATTAACCAGTGGAAAACCTTCTCTCGCTCTGCATGTTTCCTACTACTGGTTCTGTGTGCACAAGAAGCATCAACACTCACACAATCTCACATGCTCTGCAGACCCACAGAGACGCGCTATGATGCGTCTGACCATAGTTTTTTAATCTCCTAAAATATCCGGGATTCAGGTTTTACTTTCACGTTTTAAAGTTGCCGTTATTTGTATGCGTGTTTGCATTACCTTTTCGCAGCTGACTGCTCACGCAAAGCCACAAGAGAAACATTAAATTATCAATCATTTAATAAACAACTCAGATAAATTTTACTATATACCCAGAGAAAACAAAATTTACTGGCTGCAAGATATTTATACACCATTAGAAAAGGATAATCAACTAATTTCTCTTATTTAAATAATCTACACTTTTTATTCTAGTAATTATTACATTTGTAATCATTCATTCATTGATTTTTTTTTTTTTGGCTTAGTTCCTTTATTAATCTGGGGTCGATTGAGCGGAATGAACCGCCAATTTATCCAGCATATGTTTTTGCGCAGCGGATGCCCCTCCAGCTGCAATCCATCTCTGGGAAACATCCATTCACACTCATACACTACGGACAATTTAGCCAACACAATTCACCTATACCACATGTCTTTGGACTTGATGGGGAAACCGGAGAACCTGGAGGAAACCCTCATGCAAACTCCATACAGTAATGCCAACCTTTTTTTAGTTATTTATTTCTCATTTGCTGTATTACATACTTTACTACATATCTAAAACGTTATGCCAATAAAGCAACTTTAGAGAGAAAGAGAGCAGCCTTTACCTGTCAGTAGGTGCACATGGCTACTAAATAGTATAAAAGTAAGAGAAACAGTGGATTTCTTCTTTCTTATAACTTTAACCCATTAAAAAGAAAATGTGTATAACAGTGTCATAATAAATAAAAATATAGCTAAAAATCACTTTTTTTGTTGTTGTAGTTGACAATTTATGTGCCGTGGGTAAAAGGTGTTTCAATCTTGCTGTCACCGCAAGTATATTTCAAACCTGTGGGAAGCACTGCTTAGACTGCTTTGTCTTGATTCTAGTCCAAATATCCAAAAATTCTTAAATCTAGAAGCATTTTCTAGAAAAACAAAAAATATTCTGTTGTTTCAAGAAATAATTCGTCAACATTAAGTGAGGTTTTCCTTAAAACAAGCTAAATAATCTGCCAATGGGGTAAGAAAACTAATCTTGTTTTCACTTTGATTTAAGATTATTTTTCTTACTCAGTTTGCAGATTATTTAGCTTGTTTAGAGGAAAACCTCATGGCATATTACTTCTGAAAACAAAACAATAATTTTGCTTCTCTAGAAGATGCTTCTTGGTTTACGTATTTTTAGACATTTGGACTAGAAACAAGACAAAACTCTAAGTAAGAAAAGCATTTTTGCAGTGTTTTCACTCTGATTACTAACGTATGTCTAGGTTGCATGTAGGCATAACCACTGTGGAGTGTTCTTTTCATACTTGTAAACAGAAATTCAAGGCTGTTGTGTTGACTAAAGGCTGACCTTGCTTGAGGGTGCAATCCAGTACAATAAGGCCAGGATGGGAAGTCCAACCACCACCCCCAGAACCACCAATAACTTGACCGCCGTGGTCTGCTGCCTGAGCCCAGACAGATTCTCATACCATATGGACAAAAGCTGCTGTTGGCAGTTTGGATGGGCTACAAACTGTGTGGGAAGCAGGCAGAGATACCGCAAACAGATGTGTTTATATTACTGTACCATCCTGCACATTAATGAGATCTTTGTATTTCAAGACCCGAGGCTACTTAGCTGAATCAATTTACCTAAAAGCTATATCAGTCACTGAAAACATTGTCTGGGATATGAATATTTATTATAAAAGAAAGAAACTCACCTTTTTCAGTTCGTATTTGATGGCTAGCTTTAATCGAACTAGATTAGGTCTGCCACCCCTGTCAAAGTGGCCACCCGCCTCTGTGTCTCCATTTAAAATGGCTTCCACCTCCTCTGTATTTCGACAGAGATCCAGAAGTCCAACTACAAAATCCTTACATTGCATAGACAGCGTCTTATAATCATTCTGGAAATTAAAGTTATAACAAAGATATGTTTAAAATATACCAACAATGAAAATGTCTCAGTTTTCCCTAAACCAGACCAGGGGTCCAACCTTTCATACAATAACACCACAACTACAGCACTAGTATTACCAATACTAATGCTATAGTTCAAAATATCTTCCGTAATGTTCTACAGAAAATAGATTACTGGTGATGTATGACATTTCAGAACCAGAATCAACAAAATCTCTATAAAGAATACAGCTTGAAAGCCTGAGTATCCTGGTTATCCAGGTCACGGCACCAAATTGATTAGTTGAGCTGAAAAGATTCCGTCTGGAGTGAAGTCTGACATTCATTGAACTTGAAGTTTCAAACTGGATTCAGGTGGATTTCAGCCTCTATCCGGGACTGTAAGAATCACTGTGGTTAATCTTAATTTTTAAGCAAACATATAGAGATTAAACTTAAAGGGACAGTTCACCCAAAACAACGACTTGTTCTATTTTCATTTTTCTGAAGATATGTACAAAAGAAGATATTTTAAAGCAAGCTGAAACCATTAACAAACATAGCAGGATAAACAAATTCTATGGAAGTCAATGGTTACAGGCTTTCAACTTTCTTTAAAATATCTCTTTCGTGTTCAACAGCTGCGAATGATATCTCAAACCATGCATCAGTTGACTGTTGCTATATTTAATGTTAACCAGTGTAAAAAGGGTCCGTTTTTAAAAGTTGTCAAAGTAAACCTCACTCCTCTGGCCTCAAGATGCGCTCTAGCAACTAATGCAAGAAACTGCAGGCTTTAGTTCCTTAGGCCCTGTTTACACTAGTGCGTTTTAGTATTAAAACGTCATTTTAGCATGAAAACCATCCACGTCCACACTAGCGTTTCACCCAGCGTTTCTGAACATATCTCCGTCCACACTATTCCACCAGAAACGTATATCACGTGACCATTCACGCACTCTGGGCATGCGCATTCAAGTATAAACAGGAAGCATGTGTCTCACTCGGCATTTGGTTATTGTTATTCAACAAACGCTGGTTGAACGATGAACGCGATGGACAGACGACGAGGTCGAGTTGTTACTTAAAGTAACAAATGAATATAAAACATCCCTGGCTATAGAAAATGTCGACGTATATAAATACAACGACATACTCAACAAATAAGGGAAGGATACGCAATGACCCAAAAGCCCCTAATCAAGTAGTGAATCTCAGCAGCCACTCCTACGTTTTCAGATGTCTCTGTTTTTCCCCATCCACACTGAGATGCAGCAGCAGCATTTTAGAATGAAAATGGCCTCTCCAGCATTTCCAAAACGCTCAGTTTTTGGGGCCCGAAAACTCCGGTGTAGTGTGGACGGATGGTGTAACCGTAGCAAAACTTTAAAACAAAACTGCATTAGTGTAAACGGGGCCTTAGTATCATGGTCACATCATTTGATGGAAATGCCAGTTTGAATGCCACTCCAAGCAGTGCGAGTGGAAAGAGAGGTCAGCTGGTAAGAGCTGTATGAGTTAACTTCCAGGCCTTTAAATCAACCACCCACCCTGATTTCATGGGAAAACTTAACTATTTCACACATTGGTAAATAAATAATGAATTAAGAAAATATAAATGTCACCCAGCAAAAGTACATACAACTTTTCAAAGTCCCACCCCTAAACATAACCATCAGAGACGGTTGAAATTGTATCGAACCACCTGTAAACACTCTGTTAACACAGAGGAAAAGCTTCTGAACTCACATGAAAAAATACAATATTAATTTACAGTATTAAATATTTATATATGTTTTTGAATGGGAATGCGCTTCTATGGGAAATATACTTGCTTCAACTCTAGTTTCAGCTCTTTGTTAATGAATGTTGTTGCATTAGATTAATATTGATTTAAAAAACTGTTAAATATGAGGGGGGTATTTAACACTGGGGGAAACGATATTAGCACCTAAATAGTCCCCAATTAGTAACTAGGTAACAACGCAACTTTGGTATGGCAGCAAAGTTCCTTGAGTATTACACCAGAATGAGGTAGTTCCTAGTCATATCATCCTAGAAAATATAAACTTTTCATTAGTACACGATGTAACAGAAGTTACAGAGTCCAGGTTTAAATAGGAAAATGATCTAAAATCTGTGTTTAAGGCAGATGCTAATAGTCTAATGTGATCCCATTATGAATGCTAAGCTAAGTTAAGCTAAATGTGCTATTGCCAGATCCAGAGATTGGATGAATGAATAAAAAAAAATTGTAAAACTCAATTCTAGGGGTGTTCGTTAATGGAAAAAAGTAGTGTTCTTTTAATGAAAGATATTGCAAAGTTACAAAAACAATTCTTCTAGAGTTTCCTATATTTTCCTTAATGCTTGGAAATGTATATAAATTGACATGATTATGCACAAGTCCCCGCAGATACTTTTTTCTTCCTTTATAGAAAACAGTCCAACCATCTGTTTGAGAACAAATCCTCATAGAAAACCTTAAACCTGTCAATAATAATATAAGCTAGATGAGCTAAGCCACCCACTCGATGGCAAAGGCTGCAGACTCATCAACTACCAGGCAAGGCTATACACCCACAGCCATATGCACTCTGTATAAAAAGTTGAATTAGAAAAAACACTGAATCACAACTTTTAAACTCATTAGTCTAATTGCTTGTCTAAATAAAATATTTCCTGTCTAATATTGTTAATTCTCTATATCAACAAATATTAACTGAATCAAATGTTTCAACAAACAGAGTGTTTTTAGATTGTAAACAATAATGTACAACTTTATTCAGTACAACTGTCATGGCAGCAACTTAATGCATTTAGGTATGTGGACATCATCAAGATCAGCAAAAACTATTTGATATTCTTTGCCATTCTTGAACTTCTATTAGATTTTACAACCCAGGCTCATTCTGAAAATGTACTGCTATATACATTTCTGGAGATTGTGAAATATGTCCCAGGAGGTAATTTTTTTTTGCAGTTTTTGTTTTTGCGAATCCACCAGATGCCACTGTGTGTGCTTTTTGAGATAACGTTTTACTCGCGCGAGTGCCATTCCGACCAGCTGTTCTTGCGTAAATCCACCAGAGGCCGCTGTGTATGCTTTTTGAGATCTCATATTTCTCTCGAGAGTGCCATTCAGATCAGCAATTCTTGCGTAACTCCACCAGAGGCCGCTGTGTATGCTTTTTGAGATCTCATATTTCTCTCACAAGTGGCATTCGGACCAGCTGTTCTTAAGTAAACACACCAGAGGACGCTGTCGACTGACTGACTGACCGAATGAGTGACTGACCGATCAACTGACCCACCCTCCTCCTTTCCTAAACCCAAGTGACAGTTTTAAAAAACAAACCAAAAAAAGAAAAGCCCTTGTCTGATTATTACCACGTTTTTACTACATTGTCACCCTGTTATTTACTTGTTTATTTTATTTTTTGTCTTACCTACTTTCTGGAACCTATTTGTTGTCTCACCTACTTTCTTCATCAGACTCGAACCTCATCGTCGTGGTCAACTCTCTTCATCTCAAGTCCGCCAACGTACATGGCAAGCTAACATGGCACATGGTAACAGCAAGAAAGCCGTCCACATGGATGTAAGCGGTCAGATGGTATACGCAAAAAGGGAGGGCATCATACCGCCCCGTAGCATTCATTTTATAGACAGAATGTAGCCATACATACTTATGGCTACATAATTCGCAATCTCCAGAAACGTATACAGGGCTATGTTTTCAGAATAAGCATGTGTTGTTTTAGCCTAGCTGTCTATGCACGTCTATTAAACACAAACTTGCTTGGTGGGTTTCCCATGTTCTATTATTATTTAATAAAATTATCTACATTTTCTCATCCTATCAACTTATATGCTTACCTTAAACTCTTTTTCTATGTTGGCGAGTACAGCTAGTTCGTTGCTAAGCTCCAGAGCTGTTAGTACTGGGTCCTCGCTGGACAAGGACAAGTAAGCTGGACTTGCCAGCCCTTTGTAGGCATTGATTCTGGAGCGTGAGTGGCTAAAAGAGTCATGCCTCTGGTGATAAAGACAACTGTTACATTTGCAGAAGTAGTCATGTGGGCGCGCAATGCGGGCACCCTTCCTCAGGAGAATGTGCACGATCTCATATTCGTGGCAATGAGAAGCTAATATAATGGGTGTGATGTCATGGGAAAACCGAGTACCATCCTCATCGTAGGCAAAGAAGTCATCTTGTGTCTCAGCCTGAAGGGGGCTGCTGGTGAGTTTGGTTGTGTCGGCAAAGGCCTGGTGGCTCAAAATGGCCTCCACAATACGAATGTAGCCTTTACTTATGGCTAAAAGCAGAGCATCACCTATCCTGGCTAGGTTCTCTTTCTTCAGCAAGAGTTCTGTCACTTCAAGGTGCTCATTGGCGACTGCGAGCTGCAATGCATTCTGGCCCATGTAATCCACACAGTTGACATTAAGTTCTGGGAGTTCTTCTAGCATCCTACGAATGACAGGGATATTTCCATACTCAGCTGCTTCTAGGAAACGCTCCTCAGTTGGGGATAGATTGTTGTAACGGGCGTTAAACATGTAAGCCGGTCTCCGCATAGCCATGCGACGGCTCTTAGCCAATGCATGCCTGTCAATGTCGTCATTGCTCCACCTATTTCAACAAAGACAAACCAAGTCAGAGAACCAAACATGATTACATGAATTGCAATTAAAATTACAGGTACAAAACTGGCAGAAAAACTGTTAATGCAAAAACAACTTTATTATGTTTTGGGTCATGTAGCTTTAATATGTCATTTCTTTTGCAAAATATATTCTATTTTTCACCGGGTGTTGATAGCAACCAAAGAGATCCATATATAAAAAGACAACAAATCTATCTAGTTTACAAGTGAAATTATGTGTAGTAAAATGAAATGGCACAGGGAAAAAGTATTGAACACATGAAAAAGGAAAGTGAGGTAAGGCAGTGAAAGCCCAGACAGCAGCTGAAATCTCTCAGTAACCCTCTGCCCTTTGTCATTGTAAACTAATATTCACTGCTTCAGTCTAACATCTACATTACCAGGATGATGAAGATGAATCCAGGGTGGACATTTCAGCAAGATAATGATCCAAAACACAGGCAAAACTCTCAAATGGCTTCAGAGAAAGAAAATCAAGCTGGGGAATGGCCCAGCCAATCACCTGACTTGAACCAATATAAAATACAAATATTTTAGACCCACAAACCCATCAAGATTTTTACACTCTGTTGAAGAAGTAGAAGAAAAAATCACAGCTGAGCAATAAACGTGACTTCATTCTCCATATGAGAGGCGCCTTAAAGCTGTCATCATTAAGCAAGCCTTTTATATAAAGTATCTAGAATTTATTTTTATTTTTTTTCAAATAATATTTTTGTTTTTTAAAGTCTGGATCAATACCACTTTAAGCTCCTTTAGAAATATTATTCCCAGGAAAAAGTGATGTGTTCAATACTTATTTCCCCTGCTGTATTTAAACTGATATTTCAAGAGATCAGTCAGTCAAGCAGTCAGTTTTATCTGAAAGAAATGAAAGTGAATCAAGCTAATTTTATGTTTCTGTTGTATGTTTTGTGCCAGTTCAGAGATTAAATGAACAATAATTGATGCTAATAGTTTAATGGTCAATCAAGTTGAACATTATACACAAATTGACATTATATGTTTATGTCTTTCTGATTATATTTAAAATCATGAAAATGGATTTTGATTAAGTTTTTATCTAACATGCAAACTCATTTTGAAAACCATTTTTGAGCAACATCTGATATTCAGGCAAAAAATTACAGTTTAAAAAGTTGCTAAAAGATGTATATGTCAGAAAAAAAGGGTAAAGGCTGAGGATGTGCCTGAACGACTGCATTTAAATTGCCTAATTTTGTTTAAAATAATTAATTACTTTGTTTCCGTAGCAATGACAGTACTGAATCAGAGATCGATGAGCCCTCCCACACTAATGCTGTGTTAGATTTTCAAAAAATACTATTGGTTATAATAGTAATATAACAGTCAAGGAGCATCAGACTACTGTAAAATCTTAGATACACTTCAATTTCAGTATTCATCATTCATTCATTTTCTTTTCGGCTTAGTCCCTTTATTAATCCGGGGTCGCCACAGCGGAATGAACCGCTAACTTATCCAGCATTTGTTTTACACAGCGGATGCCCTTACAGCTGCAACCCATCTCTGGGAAATTAATTTCAGTATTTATATTTTAAATGTATTACTATTATTATTATTAATAGTAGTAGTAGTGGTAGTAGTAGTGGTATAAACCACAAAAAGACCAATGAGTAAATACAGACTACAGATGTTTGAAAGGCTAAGATTCCAAAATGTCTACCTTAAATGTTGAAGTAAACATCTTAAACTGATCATGTTTACAGATGCACAGGCTATTTTAATCCACCATACATGTAACGTTAACTGAAAATAGCATTTATGAGTTATGATGTGAGTGATTTTCAATATATGAATTTTAATATATATATTTTAAAGATCAATTATTAAGGGACATGCAACAAGTGAGTTTGTCAAAGAGACAAGGCGCTGCTAGACCAAAGAAAGAAAGAAAATATTACCGTAATTACAACAATTACATAAGGCAATCAATAGAAAATGTCTTAAAAGATGGCTTAATTTACGTTTTTACATATATTTAGCATACTTGATTGTGCAGGAACACTAATCTCCAATAAACACACAACTTACCTTTTGCAGTACCTGGGATACTTTTCAAAGTACTGTAAAATCTTAGATTTTACTACCACTATCTTAGCAGTAGTGGTAGTAGTAGTGGTATAAAACCACAAAAAGACCAATGAGTAAATACTGACCACAAATGTTTGAAAGGCTAATAAGACTCCAAAATGTCTACCTTAAATGTTGAAGTAAACATCTTAAACTGATCCTGTTTACAGATGCACAGGCTATTTTACACATAGGCTACATGTAACGTTTAACTGAAAATAGCAGTTATGAGTTATGATGTGCATGATTTTAAATATATTAATTTATATATAAAATATTTAAAATATTTATATATAGCCTATATATATATTAAAGATCAATTATTAAGGGACATACAACAAGTGAGTTTGTCAAAGAGACAAGGCGCTGCTAGACCAAAGAAAAAAAGAAAATATTACAGTAATGACAACTGAAACATAAGGCAATTCATAGAAAATGTCTTAAAAGTTTGCGTAATTTACGTTTTTACATTTATTTAGTCTACCTATAATCTTCAAAAAAAAAAACTTACCTTTTGCAGTACCTGGGATACTTTTCAAAGTCGGCATTCATCCGTTGATGGGCAGATGATTGCTTTGCAGAGGTGTGATCAATGGACATCGGTTTGCTGTCCTCATGAATCTCTCACTTATACCAATGAGCCCAAAAGCGCATAAGGAAACCGCTTTACCTTAAGAGTAGAAGTAGTTTGCAAAGTTTGCCAGAATTCTTCTTTTTCATGAAACATTGGAATTTTGGTGTCGGGTTCTGCAAATTACACGCGCGTTTCTGGAAAGCTGAGTTCGTTCAGGTACAGTATGATGATGTCAGGGCTGCATCCTTACGAGACATTCAGTGATAACCAGGTAGGAGCCTACAGTATACGTCTTAAATTATGTGGAAAAACTGCAAAAATAGACAAATTATCATAACAGCGATCGCTCACATGAGTTGAAGAGTCTTTAAGAGGAAAAGAAATGCTGTTTGATTCTGTGTGGAGCGGATCGCCCCCTCATGGGCGCTGTCAGTGTTATTAATATTTACTGAACATATTTTCCTCCAGTGCTCGAAACGTTTTAGAGTTTGAATATAAACGTAGAAGAACATTGTGGGGGGAAAAAAACACAATACAGACAAGAAACCAGAGTCAATTACTAGTAGTTCACAAATATGGAATGGTTTTGTTTGTGAGGTGTAAAATGAGAGAGAGAAAAAAGATGAAAAGGAAAATATAATATATTAATATAGGCAGCTCTTATCTTTAGAGAGATTTCCATTCATTCAACATGGATATGGAGTCTTTATAATATTGCATGCTTTCAGAAAAAAAGGGTAAGCTGTCACTGTGGCGTGCCCTTTCAAATGATGTATCCTTTATGCTTTAGAATATGTGCCTTTAATATAGCACTATATCTTTTAAGTATTTATATATGTTAAAAATAATAATAAAATAAAATGTGGTTCTTTTGAAACTGTATTGCTCCAGGGACAGCTTTTGTAGTAGGCCTATATTTTTTCTGAGAGTGCAACCTTGACGAGGTTGCATGCTGAAAGATTGATGAGGATTTCGTGTAGCTATAACATTTCCAGTGTCAACGTATTCAACATTCTGAATGTGCTTTACTGCAATACACACAATATAATACAAAGCAGAAATGGGTTACATGCTTAGCTTTTTATTTCACTATTCTATTTTAAATATCTGTAAATTTCAATGTCATTATTTTCTTTAAAAGATGATTTGGCAACGTACAAAAAGTATAACTGAAACAATTTAAGCTGCTTTAACTAATTAATTAGTAGGCACTCTGAATTTAACTCTTTACAATACTTTAATTGTTATTTATTATTATTTGTTAAGTTGACCCAAACTTGATTTTAACTTTAAAAATAGTATATTGACAGAATTAGATTTTATTGATTCACTCGAAATTAGCCATTCTGAATGCTGACAGGATTTTTTAAATATAAATCTACATTATATATTTTTGCAAGCAAGAATATATTAGTTCAACTTATGTACCCACATGAAAAAATACATGTTTTTGACATACGTGAATTAAAATGCAACCTATTTACTGTAAAATAATAATACGGTAATCCAAGAACTAACAATACATACCAAAAATAATAAATAAACTTTATATTTTCATAAAATCAAAACGTTTATGGGCGTCACAGTGGCACAGTGACTAGAACGATCACCAAGGTTGCTGGTTTGAGCCTTGGCTGGCTCAATTGGCATTTCTGTGTGGAGTTCGCATGTTCTCCCCGTGTTGGCATGGGTGCTCCGGTTTTCCCCTCAAGTCTAAAGACGTGCGAGGTGAATTGAGTAAGCTGAATGATCCTTAGTGTGTCTGTGAATGAGTGTATATGGATGTTTCCCAGTGATGGGTTGCAGCTGAAAGGGCATCCGTTGTGTAAAACATGTGTTGGATAAGTTGACGGTTCATTCCACTGTTGCGAATCCAGATTGATAAAGGGACTAAAGTGGGTAGCACGTTCGCCTCACAGCAACAAGGTCACTGGTTCGAGCCCCGGCTGGGTCAGTTGGCATTTCTGTGTGGAGTTTGCATGTTCTCCTGGTGGTTGCGTGGGTTTCCTCCAGGTGCTCCGGTTTCCCCCACAAGTCCAAAGACATGTGGTGTAGGTGAATTGGGTAAGCTAAATTGTCCGTAGTGTGAGTGTGAATGAGTGTGTCTGAATGTTTCCCAGAGATGGGTTGCAGCTGGAACGGCATCCGCTGCGTAAAATAAATGCTGGATAAGTTGGCAGTTCATTCCACTGTGGCGACCCCAGATTAAAAAAGGGACTAGTCGAAAAGAAAATGAATGAATGAACGAGTACTGGATTTTCTACAACTCTAGCTATTATATTACAATATATTAAAGCTTCTTTAGTAAAAACTACATTAAACAGGTAATATTTAATATATATAATATGAATAGGCCTGCTATAGTAGTCTATGGTTTAAAAGCATTATAATATTTACTATAAATTACTTTAGTATTTTTTTCATGTGGGTATGTTTGTTTCTACAATATTTTAATTGTATTTGGTATCACTGCCATAACAGCAAACTTGCTAATTTATTGAACAGAAGTTTAAAATTTTCAACATAGTTCAGTATGTGTTTATATGATCAAAATTTATAATTCTAGTAAATACAGAAATTGCGAATGAGGGAATTATTAGCATGGAATTTTAAATAAATTGTGGAAATAAAACTTCAAGGTATTCATTAGAAATGTTCTACATATCAGTATTTCAAAACATCCAGCCAGGGGCCTGTTAAAAGAAAACTCCAGCTAGAGGCCGATCTGCGTGTCTGCAGACCAGCCTATCTCAGCCATTTTGTTTCTACGTCTCTTCGCTATGGCGGAGATGGACGACGGTGATGAGCCAGGTTTAGGACACTCTCACAGCGGTTCTTCTGGGTCCAAATCAGGGGGAGACAAAATGTTCTCCCTGAAGAAGTGGAACGCGGTGGCCATGTGGAGCTGGGATGTGGAGTGTGACACCTGCGCTATTTGTCGCGTTCAAGTCATGGGTTAGTGTTTTTTTAGCTAACCGGCTAGCTGATAGCATTTCTATAATTCTCAGATAAACCGACCAAGAATTAAGGCTGATAAATTTGATAATATCTCCCTGACACACGACCGAGTCGCTTTCAGCAAAGTAACACACTGCTGTCTACAGAGACAGAATTTGTAGAAATCTAAAGTGATGACATACATGTTTACGTGACCCGAACATTGGAAAGTGCCTATAATGCATGAAATACGGTTTTAATGAGACGACTAAATGCATTTATGTTTTAAAACAGACGAGGATATAATCATAGAATGAACTCTATATGTAATTATTAATTATAACACTAATATTAAATCCATATGACGTCTAAGATGCATCTGAAGTGTAAATACGTATATAGATATGTCCAATAATGTATGAATAGTGCAAATGCACATGTGTAAAATATTAATTTATTATTATTTTAACTGTTTATAGCAAAACGCAGATTAGGTAGGCAGACATTGTTTGGTTTACTCAGTATAAATAATCAGACAATAAATGTGCAGTAAGACTGTGGTTTCGTATAATCTTAGCAAGTCTGTTTTGTGTAACTGTATAAATCTTATTATGAACTATTAGGAATTTGTAATAATATCTAGCCTAACCAAAATGTCAAAATTTGATCTAATAAAAAATGACTATCCTCTGACGGCATTTCCCCCCTCTTTGACATTTAGTATGCTAAACCCAGTCCTTCAAAATGGCATTTGTCAGCCTTTGAGTCAGTGGGTTAAAGTTGGTTTTATATTTGCAACTTTGGACTTTTCCATAATTTCAGAAAAGCATTCTTTGCAAATTGTAAAATAATATTAGCAGCCAATTAACAGCCACGGTCAATTAAATAATGCTAATGGTGTTTTTTTAATGCTAAAGTCATATTTAAATTCCATTTCAGACTGGATATTCCAAGTAACATAATAAACCATATAGAAAACCTTGTCAGATGTTGTTACTGTTCAAAAATGAACTAATGTGCAAATATAAATCCAACTTTACCTCAATCTTTGAGTGTATGTTTGAGCAGATTTATCAATAAATTTGGCAAATGCTTCGCTTGCTGCCTTCAAACTGTCCAACTGGTAATAGTTTAGGGAAAAATAATATAGACATCACAATATAGAAAACATAATTTTATCTGTTGATTTTTTTTTTTTTTTTAATTTACAACTTCAACTGAGTTTTAGTTTACTTCTAGCACAAAATATGAAGAAGCAGGTGTGTTTTTGAATGTCTTTTCACTCCGTTTCAGATGCATGCTTGAGGTGTCAGGCTGAAAACAAACAAGAAGACTGTGTTGGTAAGTTAATGTCTGTGTGAAATCAAAATTTACCACTTTTATTTTGCTAGCACACATGTTTATTTTTTAGGTGAACAATTAATCAATGCAAATTAATTCACTGGGGGTGGGGGGAAGTTTGTTTTGGTAATCTTCAATCAAAGTGTGACCTTTTGCATCCATGTTTGGAGTGACCGCCTTTCTCTCATAGCCGGCTTTAATCTCAAACATCATTTTAGCCATGCCCCTATTGCCGTTAGTTTGCAAAGAGGGAAGGATGTGCAAAGGTAAAGTCTAGATTGGATATGCGGCCGGCCGGAAGTGCAATATGCACATCAATATAGCTGAATTTTTTTTATGACACTGTATAACAATAATGAATATTTTTACAGTACTGTGAGGGTTGGGTTTAGGGTCGGAGTAGGCGATTAAAAAATACAATTTAGTAGATTTAATAGCATAATTTAATAGATAACTATAATATTTTTAATTTAATAGATAACAGAAATAATACACAGTACAACTACTACTATTACATTACTGTGATGGTTGGGGTGGGGGTAGACGTTAATAAAATACAATAAATGGGAAATGTAATAAATAATATAAATAATTCTTGTTAACTTCCGGCTGCAACCATATCCGATCTAGCAACAACAAAGAAAGCCCTTCCCCCTGCTTAATATTCCATTTCAGTTGGAAGTACATCAGCATACTGAAATAAAAGACTCAGCAACTTCCGGTTCGGATGGACTTGAACTGTAGCATCACTTCTGGTATACTAATTACCTGCTTTAATTAATTACATTAAGCCCCCAGTAGCAGATGGCATCACTGTCCGCTGCCAGTACAGTTTGCTCTTTACTATTTTTTTTCCTAATCTTTATTTCTTTCAATATAATAATAATAATAATAAATAGGTGTTTGATGAGTTTTTATGTTCTGAGATCAGGCAAAATTAAATTGTGTTAATAATTCTTGTTATGGCGAAAAAACTGTCTCATGAACGGTTTTGTTTTTTTGAAACTATTTGGTTCAAAATGATAACACTCAGTTATTGTACGCCTGCAAGCTCAATGTGTTCTGCTTCATGCAGCACAATTTGCATAGTTGCACACACTGCAGCAGGAATTAGAGTTTATTAATTATGTTAATATCAATTATAGTAAGGTAAGATCAGCTTAATTAAAACGCAAGCATGGATTCAAACGAGATTTTAATTCCCTACTTATTGATTATAAAATTACCTCCCAATATCAAACCTTTACATGACCATGTTTTTGGCAAAGGCATACTTTTGAAATGTCCCATTTTTGATGCCATCAGACAATGATTTTTATCTAGAGAGTCTTTAAAGGAATTGTTTTTAAATGTGAATCATTTAAAGAATGTTGAATTTTCATCAAAAGTAAAGATTGTTAACTTATTTTATGCATTATTTTTTTGTTTCTAATGTCTAATTATTGTTAAACTTTTATTATAAAACAGTGTTTTATAAAATGTTTGTCAATATTATTGTATTTGTTTTTCTTTTAGTTTAGGCCTAAAATAGTCAGAGAAGCTGAAATGGCAATAAAATCATAACTCTCCCAAATCCTTGGCTTAGCTATAGAGTTGTCAAAAATACTTTTGGTACAAATCAATACTGAAATAAAAAATAAATGTAAAAATGTGACTAATAGCATTTCCCCCTTGCTTTTGGGTGCTGTTGAGTGGATTCTTGAACACTGCTGATTGGACATTGTGTTCACATGCTCAACAGATAAGACTTTGATTGGCTCCAATTATCATTGCATGATCATCACTTTTAGTACCAATTAGTGCTGAAGTCAGTACTTTTGACAACATTTTGCCTATGTGTACCAAAACATCATTTGTGCATCATTCTTGAAAAAACAAAAAATTTATTAATGGTAGTATCAGTGTTGATATTATTTATTAGTATTAATGAAATCATTTTTGAAACTGAATTATTTCTTGCACGTTTAAGGGATAATTCACCCAAAAAAATAATAATTCTGTCTTGTCATCGTTTACTCAACCTTCACTTGTCACAAAACGTGCTTTTTGGGTTTTTTTAACTCAAAAGTAGATATTTCAAAAAATGTTTGAAATTGGTAACCCAGTGCTTCCATAATATTTGTTTTTCCCTACTATGGATTTCAGTGTTCATTGGTTTCCAACATTCTTTAAAATATCTTCTTTTGCGTTCAACAGAAATAAGAAAATCATACGGTTTTGGAACCATTTGAGGTGCAGTGAAGGGGGATCACTTAAAAATGCTTGTCTTTAAAAAACAAAGAAAGTAAAAGAAACCAAAGGAAATAAAATTTTACTTTATGTTGTTTATAATTTTGTGGTCAATTTGTAAAAAAGGAGTTCAGTTAGGTCACACACAACTTCAGTTAGAAGTCAGATTACAGTTCATGCAGAGTTGAAGGTCTAAAGAGCCTCATGTGAAGCCATACTGGAGAGAAGCCAATACGCTTGAGTTAGAAGTGTTGAGTTGACCTTGTACAGTGCTTGCATATTATTATGTTGTTTACAACCTATGATATTTCATACTCAAAGTAGAACTAAAGTGGCTTTCATTTCAATTTATTATTGTATTATTTATTATTGATTATTTGGAAGCATTGAATTGTAGCT
Organism: Danio albolineatus; assembly: GCA_903798035.1. Classification (NCBI taxonomy): domain Eukaryota; kingdom Metazoa; phylum Chordata; class Actinopteri; order Cypriniformes; family Danionidae; genus Danio; species Danio albolineatus. Next base: position 5,773,399 of record CAIGQQ010033860.1, read on the forward strand.
CGATAGTTTTTCCAGTTATATATTTCTTTTTTTTATACTTTGAAAAAAAAAATCATGTCTCATAGGAGCTAAGTGTCTTGTTGGCACATCCCTACTTGTAAATAATATACTTTTGCTCTTATCAGGTGCTTTTGTCCAAAGTGACTTACTGTATACTTATTAAGGTTAATCCAACTAAAGCAACCTGGGGTTAAGTACTACGTCCGATGACACAATCCATAGTATTCATTTGCGTCATCAAACGCACACTGCCACCACACTAGTTAGTTAGACAACTGGTAAAATCAAAGGACAATTCTCACGCTTAATATTTGAATAGTATAAGAGCATAATAATAGTATAAGAATAGTAAGAGCAGTGGTTCACAAGCTTTTTTTCACCAAGTACCACCTCAGAAAAAATGGTCTCTCCAAGTACCACCATAATAACCGGTATTGAAGTACAGTAGCATAGTAGGCCTAGTGAAGCAACTACAGCACTGCAGTTCAAAAACAAGGCAGATTAATTTTTCTAACTAAGAATATTTATTATTGTCAGCCACTTAAATAAAAGGTTTAGCCTATTAAAATCAATTTACTGATCACATCGATGTTATTCTACACGTCAAAAGCTTAAAAGTGTGTTCATATTTTACTTAAATTATTCAGAGATTCCTCTGCGTACCACTAGAAGGAAGCTTGTGTACCACTAGTGGTGCGTGTACCACAGTTTGAGAACCACTGGTATAGACATTAAAGGTAAAATTCAATATTTGCTGAAAGTAAAGAAGCACCAAAGTTTCCTGTTAAACTTTTTATGAAGTGCCTTTTTGTTATTATATGTTATTATTATTATTATTATTACAGATATATATTATTATATATTATTATATACAGATATTATTATTATTATTATTATTATTATTATTAATTAGGATAAACATTTAGAAAATGTGTTTGAAGCGGAAACACTTCTACAATTTTATTGAAGGTTAACTTAAAGAGTCTTGTATAAAGTTGTAATTATTTTGTTCTTAAAGTAACACAATTTTTCAACTCTCTTAGAGGTAAACAGTTGAGTTTTACTATATTTGAAATCATCGAGCTGATCTCCAGATCTGACAGGACACTTTTAGCTTAGCATAAATCATTGATTTGGATTAGACCATTTTTCACCATCTCTGTGAAAAAAAAAAAAAAATTATATTCAAAGCTTGACTCTTCTGTAGTTACATCATGTACTAAGACTAATGGAAAATGAAAAGTTGTTATTTTCTAGGTCAGTATGACTAGGAACTATTCTTCTGGCATAATAATCAAGATAGAAAATAGCAACTTTAATTTTTTTGTCAACTTTAGTACACAATGTAACTAAAGAAGTCCATCTTTAAAAAGAAAAATTATCAAAAGCACATTTTTGTTTTAGTGCATTCTGTTAATATTGTTAAATGTGAAAAAAGAGAGAGAAATTATGTTGACAAATCTATCTTCCATTTAAAAGCTAATGAAGCCGATATTGTGGAAATGTACAAACTACTTAACATGTTCAAGACAGTTTGCCAATACATAAATGCTTGCATCATTACAACCTACTATTTATTTTCTTCTTCTGTGGAACCGAAATGATAATTTTTTTTTCTCTCCATTGAAGTCTAAAATATGACAGTCTTTTATTGTGTCTTTCTCTCAGTGGTGTGGGGCGAGTGCAACCACTCCTTCCACAACTGCTGCATGTCCCTCTGGGTGAAGCAGAACAATAGATGCCCACTATGCCAACAGGACTGGGTGGTACAGAGGATCGGCAAGTGAAGATTCATGCTTGGTAACCTACATTTCCTCCGTCCACTTTAGCACTACTTCGCTTAGGGAGACCAGACTGACTTCAGAGCCTCTCCACGTGCTGAGTGTGTAAGAAAACCTCTGTGTGTGCATGTACGCGACTGTTCAAGTAAAACCATGGAGGCAGAAATCCAGGACTTTATCCCTCTGTCACCTCAGACAGCATTAAGAAGAGCTCCGGAAAGATTCACTTGAGTGTGTGTGTTTGTGTGAGAGAGAGAATTCATGTGCGTTGTTCTAACTGTGAGTGTGTGTTTTAATTATGTTAGAATTAAATAAATAAAAATGTTTATAGGAGTGTGTTACTGGTGATTTTTATGAATCATTTTCTAATTATGTTTGTTGTTTTAAATCAATACTTATTCATTACAACAGTACAAATGTCTTTAAAAAGACCTCCATGGATGGGGCAGTAGTTATGAATTTATGTCACCATTAAACCTTATTCGCAAGTATGCATATTTTATAAATGGAAAGTACAAATGGTATCTGCTAAATTATTTTACAGCACAAAACTAGACAGAAAAAATAATGTAAATACATTTTCCTTGTGCACTGAGAGCTCTCTGAAAAAGCATTTCGTAAGGCTTCCTGCAGTACCCTGCTTATTTCTTCATCCTCTGCTAATTCCAGTGAAACAATTAGCTCAGGATTTGAGAGCTTGCGATTAGTCCAGAAACCCATAAGAACAATTTCACAATCAAAGGTGTTGTTGAATTCTGATGCTGGCTTTTCAGTCAAAGGCAATGAAACAAATTTATATAAATACTCCCCTGCTGTATTTCTTAAGCGCTTTTGTTCTAGAGAGCATAATTAAGAGTATGATGCACTAAGATGTACAGTGCTCAGCATATATAAGTACACCCCTCACAAATCTTTAAAATTCATATTTTTAATAGGAAGCTATATAATATGATGTATGTGCATATACGTTAAGATTAGTCAGTACTGAAGCCAAATTTGGTGCTTATCTAACAAAATAACTTACAATAATAGTCCAAAAGCAAGTCCACCCAAATTTATGTTAGGAGAAAAATATTGAATACAAGTTTTAAAAAGAGGAAAAATCGAGAAGTTAATTTAGTTGAAATTTTGTAGGTTGAATTTTTATTTTTTTGCATTATTTTGCTTGAATTTAATTGTCTTTTTTATTTTTAATTTCTGAATGTGTTTGCCGACTAAAATATATTAATAAATATATGTTTAATAAATCTGTTTTGTTTAAATGCACCAAAATACATTGTCTATATTCACTGAAAAATTGATATAAATTTTCATTTTCAAAATGGGGTGTACTCAGTTATGCTGAGCAATGTATTTTGGTGGTTGAAATGATGCTTGAAACATTGAGACAGACTTAACAGAAATGTGTCATTTATATTCACGATAAATTACAGCCCAGCAACATTAGGTGCCTTGTAGCTTGTATTTAAAATCATGTATATTCATATATGTTGTATACTTTTTGGCTGCCTCATGACCTTACCAATTAAAACATTAATGAATAAGATGTTAGTGTAGTAAAGACAGTCACAAAATATATTACTCTACAAACAAATTTTACAAAACTAAATTCTTGCTACACGATTTACTTCTAATTTGTAAAAAGAGAGAAAAAAAGTTATATTTGAACACAATAAATAGACCTGGGCTGTGTACAAAACCGCCTACTACTCAATAGGTACTGCATTTGAATTTAAATGTACTACTCGACTGTTAGAAAAGTTATGTTCTATACAGTATGAATGTGAGCAGTATGAATGAAACTAAAGCTGCGTCCCAAATCGCATACTTATGCACTATTCTACGTCATTTTGTAGTATAAATAGTGTAAGTAGTGTTTTCACACTGAAAACTAAAAATAATAAGTGCACTTTAATTACCTGGATGATGCACTCATTCCACCGGTAAAATGAAGTGTGGAATGTTGGACACTTCACACACTCAACTACAGCAGCTTTGCGCTCGTTTATTTATTTTGGACTGTAAAAGCAAAATTCTCCTACGAGAGTGATTATAGCGCCTCCCGATGGTGAATGGGGTTATACTCATGGCAGCTATTATTTGGTATTTTGGTCATTTATTTTACTAAATTAGCAACCATGAAACATCATCTGGGAAACGGTTTGAACTTCCGCTTGGTAAAAAAGCCATTAGTGTTCCGTTTGGGACAGCACTACATACATATACTATGCTGTTGAGTGTGTAAGTACATAGTGCATAAGTGTATAGCAGGGGTGACCAACCCTCCTCCTGGAGATCGACCGTGCTGCAGATTTCAGTCGCAACCCATATCAAACACACCTTTATCTAGTGCTGTTCAGGTCCAAATTAATTGTTTTAGGTGTGTTTGATCAGGTCAACTCAGCAGGAAGGTGGATCTCCAGGAGCAGGGTTGAGCACCCCTGGTGTATAGTGTGTCATTTGGGATGCAGCTTAGGACGTATGTACTACATTTCCATTTTGTCATGATCACATGACCTACCCGCGTCAGTTGCGCCGCTTTACTCCCATTCATGAATTCTCTCGCAGTGCATCATGGGATAGTGTAGCGTGTATCGGATGCGCACCTTAGATTCTCAATGGAAGCAGTAGGTCATTTAGGTACTTCTTGCATACTGTTTTTCGAATTCTATGATTTCGGACTTACTACTCGGCTCACACACTGTTTTTATCATACTATATAGTTTGGAGGTATGCATTTTCAGACGCAGCCCTGGTAGGTTATACGAGTGTTTCTCAACCATGTTCCTGGAGGACCATCAACACTGCATGTTT
>CAIGQQ010033860.1:5778003-5803828 GCA_903798035.1 Danio albolineatus
CAGGTGTGTAAGACACTAGCCCACCAAGACCGAGTTTGACCACCCCTGATCTACAGTATAAATTCTTTGGAAATAATGGTGCATGATGCTGGGTTAAAAGTGGCCAAGTTGACATCTTACTATAATGTTTACTTCTAATGTAGGCTTATTCTCACACACTTGTCTTTCATTGTGCTCGTATAATGAGCTCTAATACTCTGTAATTCTTGGGAATCTCAAAATTCTGACAGCAATACAATCTATCGGCTTACAATATATCAGCATTTGGGGAACTATAATGTAATTTGAAGTTGCTCATAAAGGTTATAACGCTCTAAGCACCCTACTGAATAGCCGATTGCAGTGAGAGACGTTTTACAATGTAAAAACAAGTTGAGAGTAAAGGTCTGAGCTCTAAGAAGCAACAATTGCATTGTCTGCCTCTTAGCATTGTGGCTAAACATAGTCCAAAGCCTCTTAGGTTCCTTTCCTTGAGCAGTATCCATGAATTAGCATACAAAGACACTTAAGAGAAAATCCCTTTTAAGGTTTTTAATTCTGACTGAGCAATTACTTGAGTGGCACACAGAAGACTTGGCACCAAAGGCTCGTTCCTGAGCATATCAGAACGTGCCACTGTGCCGCTGCCTACATTTCAGACCTTCTTCATTTTAACCCAGAGCGTCATATAGTTGATCCTTCACCTCGCCACAGCCATGAGTGACATGGGCGGACTGAAGAACCTGGTGGCCAACACAGACTACCTGAAAGCGCAGAGTCTAGACGAGAAGGAGATCAAGAAACGGAGATGTAGCCTAGGTCTTCCTCATCTTGGGAACTGTACAGATGTACGTGCATCCGTTCCCAAAGGCTTTGAGGACATCTGTGAGCAGCAGCCCATTGGGAGAGCATGTTTCCGACAGTTCCTTTCAGTCTCCAGTCCAGAGTACCTTGCTGCTGCAGAGTTTCTGGATGAGTTGAATTGCTGGGATTTGGCTGAGGCAGGAGCTAAAGAAGAAGCCAGCCTGAATATCATTAACAAATTCTGCAAAGCGGACTCCGAAAGTTTCCTGGCTTTTCTGACAGGGGACATGGCGGAGAAATGCAAAGCAGTCTCTGAGAAGGACTTTGAGGAAGTGATGATGGGACAGGTGAAAGAAGCCACACAAAAGTTCCTGAGAGGACAACCTTTCGATGAGTATCAGACCAGTCCGTTCTTTGACAGGTTTGTGCAGTGGAAGAAGTTCGAGAAGCAGCCCATCACGGATAAATACTTCTATGAGTTCAGGACGTTAGGGAAAGGAGGATTTGGAGAGGTGAGTTTTCACTCCTCTTACAACCTGCAAAATCCTGCTTTGGGTATCTACCTTTTTTTGGTACAGTAGCTTCTATGACTGTATATGAATTAGGTCTGAACTGTTTAATTATATTTACATTAATGCTTTTAGAGCGGGGTATACCTAGAAAGAGCTTGACTCTTTTGTTCAGGTGTGTTTAATTGGGGTTGGAACTAAAATATGCAGGACACTGGCCCTCCAGGACAGAGTTTGGACACCCCTGTACTAGAGACTTTCTGGCAGTGTGTTGAAGCAAGTTGGAGATAAACTCTCTAGGACACCAGCCCTCCAGGACTGAGTTTAGACACCCCTGATGTAGAACGTAGGTTTAAAAATATTCATTGAATTGGATTAGACCAGGGGTGAGCAAACTCGGTCCTGGAGGGTCGGTGCCCTGCACAGTTTAGCTCCAACTCTAACTCAAACACACCTGCTCATAGATTTTTAGTGATCTTGACGACACCGATTAGCATGTTCAGGTGTGTTTGATTAGTGTTGGAGCTTATCCAGAACATCAGCCCTCCAGGACCATGTTTACTCACCCCTAGACTAGATCCTTAGTATCTCACTCAAAAATGACCAAAGAGTTTTGATAATGTTCATATTTAAAGCTTGACTCTTCTGTAGTTACATGTACTAAGACTGAGGCAAAATGAAAGGTTGCTATTATCAGGGTGTTATGGCAAGGAACTATACTCCCAATTCAATGTAATATTCAAGGAATGACATTGCTCTGTGCCTCAAAATCTTAACTTCTGTCAATATAACCAACATGACCTTGCATGGCTTGCAACCATAGAGACATTTGTGAGGGAAAATTTACAACATATTTACTTTGGTGCTGATTCTGTTCATTTTAACTTGAATTCACAGAAGTTATAGTTAAATCAGTGCAGCATAATATCATTCGACCTGCTGCAGCTGTATTAGAACAGCAAAGTTCCTTGATTATTACGCCAGATTAAGAGTATAGTTACTAGTCATATTAGCCTGGAAAATAGCAACATGTCACTCTGTGTATGATGGAACTAGCGAAGAGGTAAGCTTTAAATAGGAAGATTAGCTAAACTCTTTAGTCTTGTAAAAGGGGAGTTGGAAAATCAGCCCATTTTCAAAAAATATATGTTTTTTTTAAAGGCTGACTGAATATGAATTTAATTTAAAAAAGGCGTAGTAGTCAGCATTACACAGTTGATTGTTTTGCCAATGTGAGACCAAGAATGTGCATTAGGAAAGTATGACAGTTTCTCTTCTCTTGCTAACTATACAATTAAATCTGCTTAGCAAATCAGAGCTTGAAATCTCTAAAAGTGTATTGTGGTAGCAGTGACATTATGATTCGTTGCAATTTTTGATTCAGTGGACCAACATGCCAGCTTCTAGCTCAACCTGTGATTTGAGTTTATGGTAGGGGTGTCAAAACTGTGCTGCTGACCTTTCTGGAACTTTCTAGTAAGGGCTTGATTAGCTGGTTTAGGAGTACAGCCGTGGTCACATTAGAGTTTGAGCATGTGAAATTCTGTCGTACGGTGCTGCGAAAAAGGGCGGGATTAAACAAGATGATTAGACGTTTAAAAAGCTAGCGATTTGGTCCATATAATAAATTTCTGTCCAGAGAAGTCATGTTTTTATCTCCGATTGGTCTTACGCAGTCACATGTTGCGAGGTCCGAGTTCACCAAGCTTGAACTTTGCAACGCAGCGAACTGCGAAACTTGTCGCATGAGCTTGCGTTTCCGGTCTGACGCATTCGCGTGCGTATGAATGGAAGTCTATGGGAGACAAGTGCAGTGTGACCGCGGCTTAATTCTAGTGAGCCACAGTCCTGGAAAGTTTTTCTTCTAATCCTAATCAAACACACCTGAACAAGCTAATCAAGGTCTGAGAGCTACTGGAGCACTAGGGGCAGGTGGATCTTTTAAATAAAGGCTGGATGCAGGACTGTTGGCTTTCCAGAACTTAACTTGCCACTTCTTTTGGTTGAAGAATAGATAGATCTTAATAATATTTCAAGTGTCAATTTTCACTAATAACTAGAAACTGTAATAGTACCCTTTTAAACCCTACTCTGTACAGGTATGTGGTGTTCAGGTCAAAACCACAGGTCAGATGTATGCCTGCAAGAAACTGGACAAAAAGCGTCTGAAGAAAAAAAAGGGGGAAAAGATGGCTCTACTGGAAAAACGAATCTTGGAGATGGTGAACAGCCTGTTTATTGTAAACCTGGCCTACGCATTTGACACAAAGACCCACCTGTGTCTGGTCATGACTCTGATGAGTGGAGGGGATCTGAAGTACCACATCTTCCATGTTGGGGAGGTTGGCATTGAGATGGAGCGCATCGTTCACTACACGGCACAGATCACCAGTGGTATCTTACACCTACATTCCATGGATATTGTGTATCGGGACATGAAGCCAGAGAATGTCTTATTAGACTGTCAAGGCCAGTGCAGGTTGTCAGACCTTGGCCTAGCCGTGGAGCTTCCAAATGGGAAAACCACTACTCAAAAGGTAAGGAAAGGGAGATGATACAAGCTTTTGTAAGACTTAGGCTCAATCCCAATTCTATTTTTGTACCCCTACCTCTTCCCCTTGGCCCTTACAACCGAGGGTTAAGGGGAAGGGCTTCAAAACTTACCCCTAAGAATTGGAACAGCACTTCAACACCTGTACACGTCATTATATGTCATCGCAATCTCTTGCTTCATATGAGATCAGACGATCATGACTGCTGTTATTCAAGTTGTGTTATTTTTTGGTGTTTATCTTCAGGAAATCACTGAAGGCGTATATTATGTTATCATAACGATCTAATGTGGCAATAAGATTGGAACTGTACTGTGCATTTACTGCTGCAGCCATACTCCTCTATGTAACACACGAAAACAACATTAACATTATACCAGACACTGTAAAAAGCTTATTCCCAGCCACTAGACATTACTGACAGGGTATTCGAGTGTCATCATGTGTCAGAATGTTGTGGGACCGCTGTACAAGAGTTATGATTATGGATTATAGATCGTGACATTTAGCTGGGTTTTTTTTGCATTTTTTTTCAAAGCATGATGGTAAAACACGAACACTGTTATGAATATATTAAAACATATGTTTGTTTGTCGTAAAAAATCGTAATAATGATAAGAAATACTAATTTGTGGATCTCCTTACTTCCAAGTTCAGTTGTGGCAGGTGTATTCTGGGAAATTTTCTTATCCCTCCGTTTTAAGTGTGGTCCTGAAAAATCTTCGTTCGAAGGGGTGTATACCCCTTGCCCTTAGCCCTACGCCTTCAAACTAAAAAGAATCGTGACACTAATACCCCTTGACGTGAATGCGCAAAACGAGAGGTAGAATTGGGATTGGGCCTTAAATGTCTCCTGGGAAATGTCCGGTGTAACATTTTTGGGTGAAGAAGATTAGTGGAAGATTACCAAGATTACCAAATGTTTGAAGTCTAAAATATGCATAATAAATTTGTTATCACTTGAGATGAACACTCACTCACTTTCCTTCAGCTTAGTTCCTGATTTATTAGGGATCACCACAGCGTAATGGACCACCAAATACACTGGCATATGTTTTATGCATTGAATGCACTTCCAGCCCCAACCAAACACTGAGAGTCACTATCTCATGAACCCAACTACTGAATTACATTCATTTAGCAGATGCTTTTATCCAAAGCGACCTACACCTGTGAACACACACCCAGAGCAGCGGGTTGCCCGAGGAACAGTGGGGGTTCAGTACCTTGCTTAAGGGAATCACCTCATCCATGGTACTGGACTACAATCTCTGCTGGTACCAGGACTCAAACCTGTGACCTTTGGATCTCAAGTCCAACTCTTTAACCATTTTTTTTTACTTTTTTATCTTTACTGCCTGTCTTTGGACTCTGGAATGCTGGACTTTGAAAACTGGAGCACCTGGAGGAAATCCACATGAACACAGGGGGAACATGCAAACTCCAAACAGAAACACTTCTGTCAGGACACAAACCAGTGACTTGATTGCTTTGAGGCCACAGTGCTAACCACTGAGCCACCACTGCTGAACACAAACATCAAAAAATCCCATTGTTACCTATAATCATAGATGTATGATGACATTTTTGCAAAGTACTTATAAAAATGAACCCTAAATCAGCATTATCCTATCCTGCTTTTAAGAGCACAGTGCCTTCATCCAGACTTTAGTTCCAAACCTGCATCGGTATACATCCCTAGCACTTTTAAGTAACCTTGAACCCTTTGATTAGCTGGTTCAAGGTATGTTTAATTTGAACTGAACTCACTGTCGCTCTCCAAGAGGTGAGTTTCCAACCCTGTTTCTAGAGTCTTATCTGACCTATTTAGTTCCAAGTGGGATTTGAATTAGAATTAACTGGCATGGAAGTCACACTAATAAGAACACTAAAGACGGCAGCCTATAGCATCCTTTGCTAGCATACTGTATCTCCTGAGAGGTCAGGGAAGTGACATTTGTCATTACCAATCTTACCAAACAGCCTCCTTTATACCATAGTACATTTTTTGATGTCCTCCACATCTGACCCAACTATGGATTCTCTTCTAACGAACATAAAACATTTACGTTTATTCATTTAGAAGGCACATTTATCCAAAATAACTTACATATGATAAGATAAATTAAGAAGGGTTACCACAAACACTGCATTAAAGATCACAAATTGGTTATACATTTGGTTTGAAACCTTCTAATATACATTCTATATAGTATGAATGCGTGTAGTATGAATGAAATTTAGACACCTGCCATATTGACGTTGTCTTGTGACCCATGGCAGTGATTTTTTGTTTAACCCCCACCCCCTGGCAAATCCTCTACTATGGACTGGATGATGATAATAGTATCAATCAGATGTGCAATCTCTTGTATAAATAAAACAAATTAGGACATGCTACTTGGCTCACATACTGTATTTCACCAACTATATATAGTACAGAGGTATACAAATTCAGACATGGTTACTCAGGGCAACTTTAAAACCAATCTACCAGAAAGTTTTTGATATATCACTAATTAAAACACCAGGGGGGTTGTATTATGCAATTTGTGTATAAAATTTCCTAAAACTGAATGTACACAGAATAAATTTTCATTATTAATGATTTCGGTTGATATTATGTCATTTAAGGTGGTTTAAGTCAATATTTAAAGTTAAATATGTTTACTTGCAGCTGCTCACATTCTCATCAAGTTTTTACATGGGAAGTGGCACATTTTCACTCCTGGTTTGTTTGTATGCCACATTTATAAATGATACCCCTGATCAATCTCATCAGGTGTTTGTATGTTGAACAGCACTATTCTCGAATCCACTCCCATGACCTCATGGGATAGTAAAATGTCCTACTGAGCACTTTAAAATCTTGCCCAAAGAAGTGAGTTATTCAAGGACAAATTAAAAGCAATTTGTTAGGAAAACATTAATATTTGTGATGTACAATTTATTGAATATTTTCTCTTGATTATCATGAATATGTGGGTGGCACAGGGGTGCAGTGGGTAGCGTTGTCGCCTCACAGCAAGAAGATTGCTGGTTCGAGCCCCGGCTGGGTCAGTTGCTTGTTCTCCCTATGTTTGTGTGGGTTTCCTCCGGGTACTCCGCTTTCCCCCACAGTCTAAAGACATGCGCTATACTGTAGGTGAATTGGATGAGCTTGTCTGTAGTGTATGTCCCGGTCCTCCAGGTTGGGGGTTAAGTGTTGGACTAACGACTCACCTCGTAAAAATTGGATGATATGAAACACCAACCTGGTGCGGCTAAATATCAACTTTGCTGTAAAAAAGGCCCTGTGAGTAAGTATTCATACTGAATTTGCACATACTCTATTCACATACTATACCATAAGGAATGGCATAATCAGATGCAACCATAGAGGTAATGTGCCTTCTGGAACAGGGTTGAGAAACGCTGGCCAAGAGTAAGTTTGTAACGGGTATAGTAAATTTTGCATTGATATAATACCTCAGGACGGTTCATTCCGCTGTGGCAACCTCTGATAAATTAGAGATTAAGCCAAAGGAAAGACATTAAGTGAAGTACTTCAGTTTAGTATATCTTAATGTAATTAAAATAATACATAACTCATCAAATTCAGCCATTTATCTTCCAAAAATGTGTTCTGTAGTGTTACAAGGATGCTGAAACCTATATCCCACCCTAACCTATACCTGCCAATATTCCCATTAGTCTCCCATATTTTACACCCATCTCCTTCCACCCTCCCTTTTAGTTATTTCTCCCAGAAATCTTCTGTAATTAATATGATACCTGATTAGCTATGGTCGCAAACCCCCTACAACAGGGTTGTCAAAGTCAGTTTGTGGAGGGCCGCAGCCCTGCAGTTTAGTTCCAATGCTGCTTCAACACACTTGCCTGTAGGTTTCAAACAAGCCTGAAGGACTCAATTGGTTTGATCAGGTGTGTTTCATTAGGGTTTGAACTAAACTGTGCAGAGCTGCGGCCCTCCAGGAACTATGTTTGACGCCTGTGTTCTACAAACACTAACCACCCACAACAGACAAGTGTTGGCAGGTATGCCTTCACCCGAGAAACACAGCAGGACACACAGTAAAACACATCATAAAATTGGTTGATATAATTGTCGATACTGTATTCATATAAGTATGCAAGCAGATAACACTGTTTTCTCCTTAGAATTACTCCAATAATGAAAATAAAAAGCTAGGGACACCACCAAACCTTCAATAACTCCTTACTGGTAATAATCATGGTAATACCCAAAGCTGCCATTGATTTTATTTGGCACATCACGGCGTAATTCAAAAGAGCATTTGGCCTCCAAGGGTTACTGTTTACATAGGAAAGGACTTTCAGTGTATTTAAATTTAATTTTAGCAAGTATGAAAAAGGCCGTATAGTTTGTTCCATGATATAAACATAAAATATGATTTTAAATGTTTTTTCAGGTGGCTTTAAGAAGGATGAATGATTTTCTTCATAAACCCTTCTTGTTGTCTTTTCCATTGTAGGCTGGCACCAAGGGGTACATGGCGCCAGAGATCCTGAAGCAGGAACCATATCGTACCTCAGTGGACTGGTGGGCTTTGGGCTGTAGCATCTATGAAATGGTGGCCGGCCGTGTCCCCTATAGAGACCACAAAGAAAAGGTTGCCAAAGAAGAGTTGTTAAGAAGAACTCTTGAAGATGAGGTCAAATTTGAACACCAAAACTTTGACGCTCCCTCAAAGGACATTATCAGTCTTTTCCTGAAGAGAAACGTTGAGGACCGTCTTGGCAGCAAGTAGGTGGCAGCGTTTCTGTATTTAATGGCATGAAGATACACGGTTTCCACTCTAGGTCATTATTAGGACATGGTCAGTCCAACTCTGCCCTCGGTGTGCCAACATAAGAGCAGAATTTACTCTGTCAGCAAAATTATAACAGCAAATTGAAGCAACAGGCTGTGTCTGTCAGCACTGGTAGTGGGTTTGGAGCCTCTTCACTGGGTTTGGATGGAGCAAAGCATGAACGTTAAAAGATAATAGCTTTGGATCTTTTATGTTGTGGGTGAAGACACCAAATGATTCAATACCAGCTTCATTTCTTATAGGTTTATATTAAATATTAAGACAAAACTGTTCCCAAAGTCAGTTGCTGAAGTTATTTAAAATGCATTAAAGTTTCTGTAAAAGGAACTGTTTCACCCAAAAGTAAAACTTATGTTATTTACTTACCCTTGCGTCGATCCAAACCTGCACAGTTAATTTTTCCATGCAATCTGGAGGAAAATGTTTTATGAATCTATAGATAGTTTCTGTCATATTAAAAGTGATCCAAGACACTATAAAAACTCCATAATTCATCAGAATCACTGGAAGCCACATATTTTTTAAAACAGTTTTAGGAAGCTGAGTTTGAGTTAGAATTCACTGACAATCTTCAGATCTCAAATCAAACATGGCATTCGACAGACGTGTCACATCAAGTTTGATATCAACGTTTGGTCAGTGACACAAAATCAATGCTTGATGTCATCTGCATCCCGCCATATTTTATTTATAGGCTATGACAGAAAGGATGATGATTTTCAGTATGTAATTGCTGTGGTCAGTTTATCATAGTATTGTTGCAGAGCTCTAACGGGATCATATATCACATCATACCCAAGAGATGTTTTATACAATGCAATCTCACAGCATTTCTCAACTTTCAGATTTAGTGGCTAATTCTTATGAATTTAAAAGATCTCTTTAGTACATATTGGTACAATTTGCTCACCCCCAATTTGAGTTTAAGTTTGGAGTTTGGGGGCATGTCTCCTTTTAAAATGGTGTGTTTTTTACAAGTTAAATTATATGAATTTGCCACTATTCTGACAAATAGGTAGAATGTTTATTTTTAATATAATTTCCTGGTGCGATTGGGCTGTTTATATCCCAAGTCATATATTTACAATTGATACTTTACAACTTTATCATGCATTTTAAATCCAGAATTGTAACTTTTTAAATATAAGAAGTCTCAAGTTTTAGTCATAAAATTGAGTTGAAATCCTAATAGAAAATATATAACGCTTTCCATAATCATTACTTGTTTTAGATCGATCTTTCCTTGTACTTAATGTCTAAATATCACTTTGGATTTTTAAAAAAATCTGCTTAATGAATAAATGCACATTTTTAAAACATTTTTTGAATTTTCCTACAAAAAAAGAAACGTTGAAAGCTTTTTAATATTGTACATCTTCAGAAGTAAAATTGCATGATTTTAATGATGGCAAAACCTTTTAGAACGTCATATTATTACATGTGATTTTAAACTTTTAATAATCATACTACACTACCGGACAAAAGTCTTGTCGTCGACTCCAGTTGTAAGATCAACAAATAAAAATTTGACTTATAGTTGATCATTTGGAAAAGTGGCAGAAGGTAGATTTTTCTGATGAATCACCTGTTAAACTGCATCCCAATCACAAAAACTGCAGAAGACCTTTCGGAACCAAGATTCTCACAGAAATCAGTCAAGTTTGGTGAAGGAAAAATTATGGTTTGGGGTTATATATTTTTTATGACTGTGTGCGAGAGATCTGCAGAGTGGATGGCAACATCAACAGACTGAGGTATCAAGACATTTGTGCTGCCCATTACATTACAGACCATAGGAGAGGGCAAATTCTTCAGCAGGATAGCGCTCCTTCTCATACTTAAGCCTCCACACCAAAGCTCCTGAAAGCAAAGAAGGTCAAGGTGCTACAGGATTGGCCAGCCTAGTCACCATACATGAACATTCTTGAGCATGTCTGGGGTAAGATGAAGGAGGAGGCATTGAAGATTAATCTAGAGAATCTTGATAAACTCTGGGCATACAGTCCTGCATAGATTATTTCTGCAGTGACAAGACTGTTGTCTAAGAAAATTCAGACCTTACTGTCTTAAATAATTAACATTCAAGGCATGATCATGTTTTATTTTGGTGAAATAAGCGTAATCTAGAGGCCCTTGCCTTTCATATAAGCTACTTCTGATGCCAATTGACCAACTAGAAGTCAAGTTATTATTTGTTGTTCCTAAAACTTGGATAGGTGACAAGACTTTTGTCAGGTAGCGTACTGTATATGCCTTAACCAGACATATATCCATAATTAATGCCATATTCCACACTGTAAACTGTTTCTTTTTTTGGCCTACAGTGATGACCCTCGGAAGCATGAATTCTTCAAATCCATCAACTTCCCTCGACTGGAAGCTGGGCTCATTCCACCTCCATGGGAGCCCAAAGCCAACGTTGTGTACGCAAAGGACACCGGTGACATCCGGGAGTTCTCTGATGTGAAGGGGGTGAAATTTGATGCCGATGACGAAAAGTTTTTTAAGGAATTCAGCACAGGGGCGGTGCCGATTCCATGGCAACAGGAGATGATTGACAGCGGACTCTTTGACGAGCTCAGCGACCCAAACAGGAAGGAATCGGCAGCGGGACTGGAGGATGAGGAGCAGCAAAAATCCAAATCTTGCACTCTTCTCTGACAAAACGTATTGTATAATTAAACAAATTGATCATTTTAACTAATTTAAAAAGTGTTTATGTATTTTTTATACTCAACTTTTCAGATTTTCACAGCAGTTATAGTAAGTTGTTACAAAATATACCGCAGCAGTGTCTGACAGGGCTGCAATTCCCAGGGGGGACAGGGGGGAAATGTCCCCCTCACTTTTTTTTTAGATATTAATACCACTTCACTTCATGCTATAATTTCCCCTCGAGAGTCGAAAACAAAAAATTTCAACTCAAGATATGTATGCAAAACTAATTTCGCCGTCACGTCACTCGTATAAGTCTAACTAAACTTTCTTTGAACACTGAATGGACACCAATTGATCCTACACTAAGCCGCATCCAAAAACCGCCACCCACCAATCATGGCTTAGCAACAGTAGCTACGCGCAGGAGCTCTGTCAAGCTTTCGAGCAAGGGAAACAGGCCAAAGCATTGTGTATATGGATTGTGCAAATCTGACACCAGGTATCCTAAAAGTTTGGACGGGATGGTGGAATTTTTTTTTTTAGATATTTAGCTTTTTTTTTTACACTTTCTTATGTAAAATCCAAATTTATTCTTTTAATCTTAAAAACAATGAAATAAATTCTTTAAGTTATTTCCTAAAAATTATATTCTTTCATTTGTTTTAATTTTAATAATACACTGTATATGTTATGATAAAATGTCAAACAAAATTTAAATTAAGGCTTTTCTGCACACAGTTGCTCAACATTGCTACACGTTTCCACAACTATCACCAACACTCAGATTTGGTCCCCCCCACCTCTCGCACCAGAATTGCACCCTTGGTGTCTGATAAATAACTATAGATCATAACAGGATAATCACCAGAAAATAGCAGGTAGCTACAATCTAATAGTAAAAATGAACTAGTACATAATGAGTAGGCTAGGCGAAATTGGTAATCAATGAAAGAAAGGGCTGATAAAATGACAGCTGTGTGTGTGTTAATGACCAGCAGAGGTCGCTGTTCACAATCAGATTTGGGCGGGAAGCCGATTAAACAAACAGCCCTGATAAACCCATTCAGCCTGGAGAAAGTTTACTCGTCTGGAAGGAGTACATTTTTATGTGAGCTGTAAATATTTTAGCCGTGTTCATAAGTAGATTATCTCAAATCCTGTTCTTGTCACGGAGGGATTATTAATGAAATATGATGAAGGATGGGGTCAGGCACGGCATGGGAAAGAGGCTTGTGGTTTTGGACAGGGTGCAGATATTTGCCCTTCTCCTCCACGTTCCTGGATGACACTTCAGCTGTGTGATAAACACGCGCTCCACTGAGGCGGCTGCAGATCTCTGTGTGCGGCTAACAGTTTACATTATTAACCTAACCTGACCAGGCATGGTTTAGCTGGTCTCCCTGCTGGTTTTAAAGGGGGGGTTGGCCACTTTTATTAGCTAGATTTAGCTGGTCAGATAGGTCTTACTTGGTCTCAGCCGGATCACCATAACCAGCCAGTTTAGGCCAGCAAACCAGTGCTTTTAGCTCAGCCTAAATTGGTTTAGTCTTTAAGCTGAACAAAATTTGCCCATTAAGTACTAATACTATTGTGTAGCTATAGTTAGCCACTTATTACACTTAAATCCAGCTTCTTCCAACTTAAATCACCCAAAACCAGCAAACCAGTTTGTAGTCTGTCATAAAAGCAGCTGGTTTGTTCTTGGGTGATTGAGGATGGAAGTATAGTTTTAGATCACCTGGCTAAGTGTTCATAGTTTTAGCTAAAACCCGCCTGACCAGCGTAAGCTAGTGCTAGCTTCTTTCTCTTTTTCCACCAAGTGGTCAGACGGGCCGGTCTGTCAGAGCTCTCCAATCTGTGTGTCGTCCACGTCTAGCAGGCACAGACTGAAATAGCTAGCGGTTTCATTAAGAAAACAAGTCCTGGTCTGTTTGTATTATGGGCAAAGGCTGACGTTATTAAAGGTGAATATTTTAGACCGCTTCGCTCTTCATCATCTCACAGTCGGTTCTGTTATTGGAATGAATGCCTGAAAGCAGCTGGGTTTCTTTAAGACTATTTTTAAACGATAATTTGGATAAAGGTGGCTATTTCTGAATGGAAACTGCGGATATTTTCTGTTTCTGTGGATTAAAGATCATTGAAGTCTCACTTGTTACCTGTGTGAATTAAAAAGTCTAGACTTTTTAATTAAAACATAAATCATTTCATAAAAAAATAACTTAACCTTCCCCGATTGGACTTTAGCATTAAGAGTGTTTATGCTACACAATTTTCAACTTAGAGTGGAAAACTGTTATGGCATTCTTTTGAAAACCAGCGGTGATTTATAGGGGTGACGAAGGGTTTGAAGTATTTTGAAAAGGGGTTTCTAAGAGCAACTTTTCAGAAAATATATCACTATTGTCTCTATTTAAATTGTAAAAATGCGATTGTGTATATTCAGTCTGTGTATTTGACAGCCAAAACAACACTGGCTGCTCAAAATTGCTAAATGCTTTCACCATCTTGTTAATATGTATTCGCTGCTCTATTGAAAAATGTGATTATATAGGATTTTTCCTGTTGTATTTGACTTATTTATTTTTAAAAAGAAATAACATCGTCATCTACTGGCACATTCTGTAGCATATAAACAGCGTTTTTGTTAATTTTGCAGATGTTTTTGAACAGGGATCATTTTGGCAACACTGTAGAAACTTTTATAAATAGAAGTACCCTTGGCAAAACATAAGCAGATTCTGGTTTAAAATGATAGTTCACCCCCCAAAAAATAAAAAGTGTCGTCATTTTTTCATCTTTCACTGGTTCAAAGTATTTAGTGTATTTATTTATTTTTGTAGAACACAAAAGAAGATTTTTTTGAAGAATGCTAGTTGCTGGCACCCATTGACTCTCATAGTCATTTTATTTTTTCTATTTATTTTTACATTTATTTAAATTTTTAGGGTTCCAGCAACCATCATTCTTCAAAATATCTTCTTTTGTCTTCAACAGAAGAAAGAACCAACACAAGTTGTTGTTTTTTTTTTTTTTTTAATAAATAAAGTATTTTTTTCTTTGGCTGAACTGTCCCTTTAATATTGATAAGATTTGTTTTGGACAATTGCTCTGTTTTTGATTGCCAATAATAATTCCATTATTAATTTTAGGGGAGTTCTGGAGGTTTTTTTTGCATTGCACTCGACACAACAGAGATTAAGGTCCCATAATGCAATTCATAACCATAAATAGAAAAAAAAATGTAAATCAAGAGATACAGGGTCAATGAGCAATAATTAAGTAGTTAATTAAGTAATACAGTTAATAAATGGACTGTAACTAATTAATGGATAAACTGTAATAATTAAGTAATACAATTAATTAATTGATTTATTTACAGCGTAGCTATTAAAAAGACAGCATCTGTGTCTTGACTGCTTCATTAAATAATTTAATCTCATCTCTATTAACTATTAACTTGACCTAAAGCATGCACGTTGCCATTACCAACCATTCCTACCCTCATTTTTTTTCTTCTTCAAGCATGTGAAGAGACATTCATAGACAAGCGCTTATCCTATTTCTACACTGCAGCAGCTGCAGGACAGTTGAGCTTCACGGCTCAAATAACACACATTTTGAGCATTAAATAATTAATAGAAGCACTTGGACAAAAAGGTGGCATGCACATCGCAAGACAATTACATACAGCTATTTTTGCTTTATCATACCAACGTGACATATAGAGTTTAAACAATATTAAGCTGGCAACTGCACAAGAATGTTTTATATGAATGAGGAGATTACCGACATATCCCACATCTCCACAGGATTTTACTGCGGTGTCATCACCTCTCACAAATGATCTTGTCTCTTCTGATGCTGCTAGAAAAAACATGGTAACACTTTACAATAGCAGTACGTGAATAGAGATGTACTAATATACAGTGGTGGAAAGAGTACTGAAAAATCATACTCAAGTAAAAGTACCATTACTTGCCCAAAAATGTAGTGCAAGTAGAGTAAAAGTATCTGTAGTAAATATTACTCAAAGCATGAATAAAAAGTAGCCCTCTTAATAGTACTCAAGAGTAGTGAGTATTACACTGTGAAAGGTTGATACTTTTACAGAATGTTACGTTTACACATCCCAGCACAAACAACATGTAGTGTAGGGATCTTCCTATTTTCGCTCGTTCTTTCCAACCTTCCTTCAATTATTTGTTTGTTCTCTCCTTCCTTCATTCGTTCATTTGTTCCCTCCTTCCTTCCCTCGTTCATTAATTTGTTCCTTCCTACATTAGGTCCTTTTGTTCATTCATTCGTTTGTTCATTCCTTCCTTCCTTAGTTTGTTCAGTCCTTCCTTGAATTTTTCCTTCATTCGTTTGGTCCTTCTTTCTTTCCTCCCTTCAATTTTTTGCTCGTTCTTTCTTCCATATTTTTGTTCCTTTCTTCATTAGGTCATTTGTTCATTTGTTCCTTCCTTTCTTTCCCTTCTTAGTTTGTTCAGTCCTTCCTTGAATCCTTCCTTCATTTATTTGGGTCTTCGATCCTTCCTTCCGTTCTTTGTTCGGTCCTTCCTTTATTTGGCCCTTCCTTCCATTCTTCATTCGTTCCATTTAGTGATTGTTTAAGGCTGTTTGGTGATTTCAGTCATCATACAGTCGACATCCATAATTTTCAGTGACATGCAGTCTATAAAAAGTCTCTGGATCATTGCGTGTACAGATTTTGGACATCTTCTTGGACAATTTTAATGTTTTCAAAAGGTTTGCTGCATTTATAAAGCTCCCATGCACCATGAAACGCTGCTTTATACGCACGTCTTTTATGCAATAATCCAGTTTTGCGCATAAAGTTCATTCGCATTTTTGGATGTCATGACATAAATATACATTACATTTAGCTGAAGGTAAAGTGTTCAATTATTCATTAAATAACAACGTTTATTTAACAAACGTGTACTAACAAGTAATTAACTTACACATGAACTCATGGGACTCATGTTGAAGTTAAAGTTAGTTCCTAATTAGTGCATACACTCTTAAAAAAAAGGTTCTTCAGTGGTTCTTTAAAAGTTCTTTGTGGTATTTGAGGTGCTAATTAGCACGTTTACTGTGTAAAGAACCTTTAAAGCACCATAAAGGTTCTTCAGTGGTTCTTCAGTGGTTCTTTAAGGTGGTCAGGGTGCTATATAGCACTTTTACTGTGTAAAGAACCTTTAAAGCACCATAAAAGTTTTTCAGTGGTTCTTCAGTGGTTCTTTAAGGTGGTCAGGATACTATATAGCACTTTTACTGTGTAAAGAACCTTTAAAGCACCATAAAGGTTTTTCAGTGGTTCTTTGGGGGGGTTTAAAGTGCTAAATAGCACCAATACTACTGGTAAGCACTTGTTCTTATTGCTAATTCTCATAACTCTTATGCCAGTTTTATTTGTGGAAAGGGTAAGTAACATTATGAGCACCCTAAAATATAGGTGCTATATAGCACCATTTGACAAAAGTACTATATAGCACCTATTTTTTTAAGGTGCTGTATAGCACCAAAAAAGGTTCCCCCCTCGTTACGACCAAATAACCAGTTTTGGTGCTCATCAGTTTAACTCATCAGTTTACATATTAGTACATCATTATTGATGTACTGTTATTTTAAAGTGTTATTAAAATATTCATCAACAGATCTCACTTTTGAATACAATGCTGAGAGATGTTGCTTGTGTTGGACTGATTTCCTAAGTGGATATTAAGCTGTTTTATCCAAAACCGCCATCTGAAGGCCACCTCTTCTGGTGTCTTCTTTTACATCGAAATTATTAGGTTCAGATTTCAGCTCGGCGGGCACAGCCAGAGCTCTCTAATCTCATTTAACAAGCTGACATATGGCTGCTAACACAATACTCTCGTGAAACTCTCCACTTCGGCCTTCTGCTTCACACTTTAACAGACTGTGGTCAGCGATAACATTTCACAGGACTTAATGTCATTTTGAGTTTGCTTGTACACACTTTCTGCACAGGCATGCAAGGATGTTTAGACGCTTGCATTATAGGATAATGTAATGTAGGGCTATAGTGCAAGAACCACTAGTTTAAATGTGTGTAACTCGCTTTGAACAAATTAATAAACTGAACTGTGTATTGTACATATGTCTAGCAACCAGAGGATCAATAATAATAATAATGATAATAATGATAATAATAATAATAGGTTTGTGGATGGACTCAAGTGGCTTGGATCAAAAAATCAGCTACACAAAACATCCTATAAACCAGAAATAAATGCATCAAAAAACATAAACAAAACAAAAATAATGTTGTGAGTACTGCATAATGCATAAGCACACATTAAAAATTAATTTACAATTTAGTTTAAATATATAATATATAATTAAATAACACATTATTAAAAATATATTTATTATATTATATTATTCATTCATTCATTTTCTTTTCGGCTTAGTCCCTTTATTAATCCGGGGTCGCCACAGCAGAATGAACTGCCAACTTATCCAGCATTTGTTTTACACAGCGGATGCCCTTCCAGCCGCAACCCATCTCTGGGAAACATTCGTACACACTCATTCACACACATACACTACGGACAATTTTAGCCTACCCAATTCACCTATAGCGCATGTCTTTGGACTTGTGGGGGAAACCGAAGCACCCGGAGGAAACCCCCGAAGGAGATGCCCATTTTAGCATGAAAACAATCCACGTCCACATTAGCGTTTCACCCAGCATTTCTGAACATATCTCCCTCCACACTACTCCACCAAAAAGGTATATCACGTGACCATTCGTGCACTCTGGGCATGCGCGTTAAAGTATAAACAGGAAGCACGTGTCTTGCTCTGCATTCTAAATAGGGCTTACGCCGCTTGAAACGCGAGCGATTAATGAGTGCTGGAACAATAGCTTGCCTCTAGCGAATATATGCAGCTGTTGTAGTAAAAAAGGCAGAGTTTAACTGCACAATGGCACCTAAAACAAACAATAGTGCAAACAGTGTTGCCATTTGTGTCCATGTTGTTTACAGTGAAGGCTGGTCTGCCATTTTCCGGTGGCGTTGTAGTCATGTGATAGGGGCTTGACGAATAAGGGAAGGATAAGCAATGACCCAAAAGCCCCAATCGAGTAGCGAATCTCAGCAGCCACGCCTGTTTTCAGATGTCTCCTCCCCATCCACACTGAGACGGGGCAGCAGCGTTTTAGAATGAAAACGGCCTCTCCAGCGTTTCCAAAACGCTCCGTTTTCAGGGCTCGAAAACTCCGGCATAGTGTGGACGGATGTCGTAACCGTAGCAAAACTTATGCATTTTAAAACGAAAATGCATTAGTGTAAACGGGGTACGAATGACGGGCAGGGTTGGATTATTTTAATAGATGTTGTCATTTCTATTTTAAATTAATCTTAATTGTTTGTTTGTTTTATTGCTGAGCTACAGAAAAAACTGAAATTAAATGTTAATACGTATTGAAATTAAACACGAGAATAAATACTTTGTAAAAACGTAAATACTCAACAGATAGAGGACAATGCAAAAGACATCTGCAAGCAAATCAAGTCAAAACCAGGTGCAGCTTGACTAGCGTTACTCCAATTTGTTCTAAATGAAATAATTTTTACTGTAATAACTTTTAACATTTTAAAAACATAAAAAAAATGTATACTGCATAAGTTAATACAAAGCAATGATTTCTAGTTATTTTTAAATATTATTAAATAAATCAGGACGTACCCATGGCAGCTATATTTACCTTCGGCACACTAGCCTCAGTCTACTTTGGTTTTTTGCCCTTCATAAGAAAAAGTTTGGGCTCCCCTGCTTTATAGTGTGACGTATTTCCAAACGTTTGTTTGATATTACTTTATTTTTAGTTTGAAGTCAGATCCAGGGCACGTTTTTTTTAAACACAAGCATGCATTGAGAGATTAGATCTTGATTAGGGTTAATGGGGTCAGAATGTCATGCCCTAAGAAGTAGCTCGAACACAAGAGTGCTGAGATTCACACTAATGTATAGATGGAAACCCAAGAAGCTCCATAACTTCCAGGACATCTCATTGCTTCATAACCATGTCTGACATCTGTGGCTGCCGCAGTGACAGCTGGAGCTCCGTGGAAGATCTCCCAACATGTTTTTTCCAGGCCGGTCTGTCAGTGTGAAACTGCGATACTCTTTCAAAGACCGTCTGTTGCTCCTTAATGGAAATTGATGATCAAATCACCCAAAGACGGGCTGTTCCCCTTGGAACACACACACACGCATTCACACCTACTTGTATGAACACTGAATATTTACTGTCTCAGCACACACACTCAAATGTGTAAAAACTATAAACACATGCACACTTTTAGCGCTTGTGAGGGCAGTTGGTGCTTGAGATCACAGTGACAGTGACTTGACATGATCTGGCTCTGTGTTTTACAGGCTGGACGAGTGTGAAAATTCCTGCCCGTGAATCTTCAGATGATAATTTGACTTTTTCCGCTTGTGTGTTGTCAAGTAAGCAGTTCGAGAGCATTTAGGAAAATAGATTATGCTTTATACATACAAACAAGGATCCAAACTAATAAAATTCTTGCTGCTTAATTATTATTATTATTATTATTATTATTATTATAACCTTTATTTTACCAGGAAAGACACATTGAGATTAAAAATCTCTTTTACAAGAGCGTCCTGGTCAAGATAGGCAATATACATGTCACATGAGTCTAACAGACAACAAACAAAAAACAATTAGCAGTTAACATGAATCACACTGACAAACTATCTATTCAAAACATCTACAAGCCTGTGGTTCAATTTCTAAATAGCTAGTTATTGATTAGAAAGCTAGTTTGGCATGCTGTCCTGGCAAAGAGCCCTGAGCTCATAAGATCCTCGAGCCTGGGGCTCCCTCTCGGTGCAAGGCGAGAGGGGAGTTTGAGCTCAGGTAGATCTTGAGAACTCCCCTGTCATAGTGGCTGAAGAGCAGATAGTAGTTGAGATAAGTACTTGGTAGGAGCAGTGGTGTAAAGTAACAAATTACAAATACTCAAACTACTGTAATTGAGTAGTTTTTCTCAGGAATTGTAATTTACTGAGTAGATTTAAAAGTGTGGACTTTTACTTTCCCTTGAGTACATTTTCAGTGCTGTATCGGTACTTTTACTCCACTACTTTCCTTCAACCTGCATTCACTACTTTATTTTTTCTTGTCTTGTGGATTTGAAAAATCAGTTCTGCGAGTCTAAATCGCACATATAAAGTATATGCATCATACTGAACTGCATTAAGACATGTAGCAAACTGTATGGAAGCAATAAAACTGTCTAAGAAGATACCAGGGGTGTCCAAACTCAGTCCTGGAGGGCTAATGTCCTGCAGAGTTTAGCTCCAACTTGCTTCTATACACTTGGCAGAAGCTTTGTAGAATACCTGGTAAAAGCTTGATTAGTTGGTTTCGGTTTGTCTTATTGTGAATGGAACTAACATCCTCTCAGCAGATTATGTGAGAAATGAATGATGATGAAAGGGGTACAACATTAAAACAACATTAAAACTGCTTCACTTTTTAAGTAAAGATTCACTTTAAAATAAGTAATATTTAACTAAATATTTGTTAAATATTAAATAATTGTTAACCATTTTTAAATTATCATGTCATTTCAGTGCAGCTTTACTAAATAGAAATGCATTTTTTACTTAATTTACTGTATGTTATTTTACTTCCTAGTACTGGGTTGCAGCAGGAAGGGCATCCGCTGCATAAAAAGTATGCCAGAAAAGTTGACGGTTCATTCCACTGTGGTGACCCCTGATAAATTAGGGACAAAGCTTAAGAAAAATGAATTTCATTTTATAGTATTTAATGTCATTGACCAAAAACAATTGCGAGTATGAGAAAAGGAGAAAGTAAATGACAATGCAGACTAAAAATCATTAAAAATCAAGATGAACTATTCATTATCCTGCATGTCTGTGCAGTTCTACATTGTGTTGTTTTTTGTACTAATAGTAAAAGAAGAAAAGAGAACAGAACGTTCACAGGTTTGTCTGTCATGGTCCCTAATCCTGCTGAGCGTTGCATTTATTTTTCTGTGTTAAGCAGGGCCCATTACTTGAATTCTTAACATTTCCACAAATAAGTGAATTCCGTAGAGGCGGCCAAAGGAAACACAAGCCCGGAACACTGGCATGTTTCTCTCTCAATCTCTCTCCTAATACGCACATTTGTCATGCCCCGGTATTATAATAAAGAAATAAATGTAGCTTATCGAATTCAGTTCTATCCATAGACCCGCTGACCACCACAACCACTGACCGCCATTGTCATCTTACAACTGGAGCAAAACAAAGTCAACAAGATACTCTCACATTCAGGCTTTTTTGATCAACGAACGAGTGCGAAGTGTTGATTTATTTCTGTTTACGGAAAGCAGGTCGAGAATAAAGAATCATTTGATGGATTTTACAGGGACAGTCATCTAGGATACAAAAGCTCTCATTGTTTTTGTGGTTAGACTGTTTACGCGTGTTAAAAATATTCCAGGATGCTTAAATAAACTTTGGCTTGTTCTGAAAATAATAATGAATTCTTGGAACAACTGTGGGCGCCACGGTGGTGTAGTGAGTAGCACGTTCGCCTCACAGCAAGAAGGTCGCTGGTTCGATCCCCGGCTGGGCCAGTTGGCAATTCTGTGTGGAGTTTGCATGTTCTCCCCGTGGTTGCGTGGGTTTCCTCCGGGTGCTCCGGTTTCCCCCACAGTCCAAAGATATGCGGTACAGGTGAATTGGGTACGCTAAATTGTCCATAGTATATGTGTGTGAATGAGAATGTATGGATGTGTTTCCCAGTAATGGGTTGTGGCTGGAAGGGCATCCGCTGCGTAAAACATATGCTGGATAAGTTGGCGGTTCATTCCGCTGTGGCGACCCCGGATTAATAAAGGGACTAAGCCGAAAAGAAAATGAATGAATGAATGAATGGAACAACTGTATTTTTTATATACTCATCGGCCACTTTATAAGGTACACCATAATAGTTCCGGGTTGGACCCCCTTTTGCCTTCAGAACTGCTTTAATCCTTTGTGGCATAGATTCAACAAGGTACTGGAAATATTCCTCATAGATTTTGGTCCATATTGACATGATAGCATCACGCAGTTGCTGCAGACTTGTCGGCTGCACATTCATGATGCAAATCTCCCGTTCCACCACATCCCAATAATGTAAATAAGTTGTCAATTAATAAGAATGTCAATAACTCAATTTTGACAAAAAAGTCAGATAGAACCTTACAATTTTAAGGTGGCGATTTATAGATATGGTATAGAAGTATACATTTCACTCACCTGGGAAATGGAGGCCATGTGAATGGTTTGTGAGCACAATTAAGTGCACAGAATGCCATATTATCTGATGATTGTTGGAAATAATTCCAAAAGGCAGTTGACTGTGTAAAGCCACATAAAACAAAAATTTGACGTAAATGCTGAGCTCAGAGGCTTATCAGCCGAAATCAGCTGAGGTGAAGTGACGGCGACCAGCGAGACCTAGCTGTCACTTAAGTGGCCACGCCCTTAATTAAGCAGACTTAATAAAAAAACTAAACGGATGAGTTATAAAAAAATTCACCCCCCTCACAGTTGTCATGAAGGGTAATATTAGCTATATGAACCAAAATCGCACTATGTACCAGGCTGTAAACATTTTTTTTTTCTGCTGTAAAGTTGGCCATTTTAACAGTGGGCTCATTAGAAATTTGCTCTATTATGGGGCCAGGACTAGCAGAAATTACGATGAATTGCAAGTTTCAGTTACTTCCGTATTAGCTTATGCCGAGTTCACACTGCATGATTTTAGCCCGATTTTGAATCGCCGACAGGTTTTGAGAAATCGCCGACAAATGCCTGAAATCACAGGCAAATCGTGCTCGTGCACGTGAGTGACAATCACACAATATGAACTATCAAAGACGCGATCTGAGAGAATCGCCGATGAGTCGCCGATGCCCAGGAGATATTTGGCGTTCTGAATATCTGGAGCTGTCGGCGATTCAAATCATGCTGTGTGAAATGAGTTTTGACTGAAAATAACATCGGCGATCACCTACAGCCAATGAGAGAGCAGCATTCACTAGTGTGGGTACCTGCAGGCCAGTGGGAGGTTGAGGGAGAAGTTAAAAGCGCTCATTTACGGTTTATTCGGACACAAGAAATGGAGGGAAAATTAGTGTAAATTTGTCATGAGCTCCCGTGTCTGTTTGACTTGTCGTGAGCAATATCACAACCTAACCCAGTCAAAAAATAAAAAAGTTGAGGAGAAATAGCTAATTCCCTTCAAAGCCAATTGAGCAAATATGCATTTTCTACCCCATTAAAGGCTTCTTGCTCATTATGTAGTATATAACAAAAGATATACTACGTGTTTTGGGGTGTGAGACGTAGTTTGGACAAAGTTGTCGGCGATTCTTCCTATTTTGAAGTCATGCAGTATGAAACTCCCTGTCGCCGATCCATCTTGCAGTGTAAACAAAACAGCGACAAAACGCTAGCCCAGATAGTCATGCAGTGTGAAAACATCTGTGACACGACTACTTTGAAAGTCTTGCAGTCTGAACTAGGCATTAGGGAGAGCGGGAGGTTGCCGCTTGTTTTTCCCCTGCTCTGCCGGCCACACCCACTCCTCCCTCTGATGCTCGCAGTGCTCCACACTCATCTTGGAGCATTTTTATTTTCAATTCTGAGGTAGACTTAAACTGAAAGAGGGGGGTTTCATGGCCCTTTAAGTTGAACATTACTAAATTCAGTTTGTTTAAATTCAGCCCATATAAATTGTTTGCAACCACTTGTATGGAACAAAATCAATGCCAAAAGTATTGAATTAAAAAGCTTGTCGAATAACACTAACTGAAAAAAATAATGCATTGAATTAACAAGTGCTTGCATTTTAATGACATGAATTGCCAGGGTTTGTATTTTTATGTCCCGAAATTTAACATAGCTGTTTATTTAAGCTGTGAATATTTTAACTGAAAATATTTTGCACACATTTTCATACCTAAATTCAATACTTTATAATTCGCCTTCCAAAATTCACTTCCAAAATATTCAGCACTGTTTAAAAATACGATATATGTTATTCAAAAGGCAATTTTCAGTTCATTTTATTTCAGTTCAAAAATTCGCTTCCATAAATTCAGTGGTTCAATTTCGGCTGTTGAAATTCGACATTACATCCGGGAACTGCAGGAAAAGCAATAGAGTGCCGATCCCAGATCACTGTCTGCTGTTAGACGTCCTCACCAGCAGGTGGTGCTAACGGCAGTTTACGGCTTCATCAACAAGCAAACGCAAGACGACGTGTGTATGGGCGAAGATGGACCAATAGGTGAGTTTATTATCAGCACACGCAGTGTTTGTTGTAGTATGTAATTTTAGTGCAGTGAAAAGTCTGACATGACAGGCATTAAAGTTCAGCCGATTGAGCTGGCTGACTGAAAATAAAAAGGTCTGCGTGTATCGGTCTTTGTCAGTCACGTGCGTTTGTTGTGTGTGACGTCACCCATGCGCCATTTTTGAAGTATGGCTTCCACAGACAACTTGAGAGAGACCTATAACGCAAGAGAGATATATGCCATAAAAAGGTCAAGCTGCAGAAATACGAGAATATCGAGAGTACGCGGTACCGCAATAAACTAAATAAAGATGCCAGGGATCGTCATTTTGATAAACTGTCTTACATTCAGGATATAGATCCGTTTGAGTTTACTGCAAACTTAGTTTTACGCAAAATTTAGTGCGCTGCCGCCGACCCCTCATTGCTAATAATAATAATGGCATGCCATACTGTATATCATCAATGTCTTAATATGCGTTGTTTTAGTTTGAACATCATTAAACTACAGCGAGTACTTCTAGTTATGTATAGCAGTTTTTCTGTTTTATTTCGTTAGTTACATCTATTATTTACATTTACAAACTATTGTACAGATGTTTGTATCAAAAGCATTTTACAGATATGAACAAGAAAAGTAATGAATGCAACATAACAAAAAAATTAAATACTATTATAATTTTAATTAGTCAAATACATTATAGAGTGCATAGAGAACAACAAAAACATTAAATAAAAATTAATACATCCAACATTAAGATATGTTTAACACAAATACAGATATTATGATGAAAGCTGAAAACCTGTAACCATTGAATTTCATTGTATTTGTTGGTTTTCCTACTATGGAATCAGTGGTTACAGATTTTCAGCTTTTTTCATGATATCTTTATTAGTGTAAAGAGAAAAAATAAACTCATAAAGGTTTGGAACCACTTTAAATGTGTGGTGAACTATCTATTTAGTCCAAACTACTGATTTACTTAATGTTAAACTTTGAGCACTTGTCTCAGTTCTTTAAAGGATTATTTAGTTCAAATAATAACTGCTTACCTTGTGTTTGGTTCTGATGTACCAGCTTTGTTGTTGCGAAGAACAAACAATAAATGAGTTAAT
>CAIGQQ010033860.1:5808828-5837946 GCA_903798035.1 Danio albolineatus
ACCCACTTAACGTGCACTTACCTCTGTCTCCTGTCCGCTTCATAACACTGACTGTGTTTAGCTACATTAAACAACACAAAAATACAATGAATATGCAGAGATCAGCGGCTAATCAGCCGGAATCAGCTGAGGTGACATGACGGCAACCAGCGAGACCTAGCTGTCACTCAAGTGGCCACGCCCTTAATTATACAGACTTAATATAACTTAATATAAAGGAAACGGATGAGTTCTTAAAAAAATTCACCCCCTCACAGGATAAATTAGCTATATGAAGCAAAATCGCTCTTTGTACCAGGCTGTAAACACCTTTTTTTCTGCTGTAATGTTACATTTTAACAGTGGGTTTAAAAAATTGTAGATAGAGATTTGCTCTATTATGGATCCAGGATTAGCAGAATTTCGATGAATTGCAGTTTCAGTTACTTCTGTATTAGCTTCACGGGGGAGAGCGGGAGGTTGCTGTTTGGTTAAAATGCTTTAAAAAAAGCACTCTAAAATTAAAATATAATTATTTTTTTTAATAAAGTGTGATAAAGTCAAGAGCTATTTCTCATTTGTACAACCTATTGAATGCATAAATGCTGTAAAAGCCATTTTTCATGGACAAATTGGTCCCACTGATGTGCTCTATGATCTAACCTACTCACTAGAGCTATGGGAGGCCGCCATAAAAATGTTGTTCTGGACCCCAAGATTTTAAGTGAGGACTCTAATGGGAATATTTTCCGCAAACCTCGAACAATAATTACACGCTGCTGCATGCTGTCAGACCTTACATAGAGATATCATTACATGTGCAAATTTACTTAAAACAAACTGCAATTTCCCGCTTATGTGGTCCAGAGGTTTGGCTCAAGCGTAAGAGTAAGTAAGAGAGGGAGTGAAAAAAAGATGGATGGAAAGTGAAAAATGGATATGGTAATTGAGCATGATTTAACAGTAATAGTAATAGGGAAAGTTAAGAATACTCTATTAATGAAAAATATGAATTAGAACATGAAATGAGCTGTCAGGTAAGAGTATCAGTTTTTAAGCTGATCATAAAACACTTATTGCGTTCCTTTCCATTGATGTCATTTGGTAAGTTGGTACAGTGATGGTCTGGAAACGTCCCAGAGCCATTAGTATCGCTGCTGTCATCTGTCTCTCTGATTTAAATTTATTGCCTATTCTTACAGTCTGATTTATTGTGCCGTTATTAGATTTAACACACTGTAATATATCTTCTCAGTCTGTCTCTCATATATTTCTCCTCCTGTCTCCTACTTTCAATTGAAGCACTGTTATATATATTTCTTTACCAACAGCTGCGTACATAAAAAAAAAAAACACACATACAAAATTAAAAATTGGGTACAAAAGGTGATCTTTGTCATACCTCAAAGACAGTCATTACCCACAAAAAAAATTTTCAACTCAGTCTTTTTCCCTCCTCTAAAAAAAAGCAAACAAATAATATAAGGCGCAGTAGGTAGCACAATCGCTTTACAGCAAGAAGGTCGCTGGTTCGACTGGTCGCTGGGTCAGTTGGCATTTCTGTGTGGAGTTTGCATGTTCTCGCCATGTTTGCATGGGTTTCCTTCTGGTGCTCCGGTTTCCCCCGACAGTCCAAAGACATTGAATAAGCTAAATCGGCCATACTGAATGTGAGTGTGTGCAAGAGTGTATGTGTGTTTCCCAGTGACTGGTTGCAGCTGGAAGGGCATTCGCTGTATAAAACATATGCTGGATAAGTTGGCTTTGGCGATCCCTGATTAGTAAAGGGACTAAGCCGAATGTGAAGCTGAATGAACTTAGTGCGATCTTTAGAGACAATTTAAAGTTAAGCGCCCTCTAACTGCAGTAAAAATAATGGTTTGTTGTGTTGCCATCAAAACTATGTATCGATGGATATCAATCAAAATGCAGGTTTAAAAGCAATGCATGGCCTTCCTAGATGGTCCCTTGTGCTGTTTTTCCTTTTCTTTTTGTTGTAAGTTTTTGTAAGTTTTTTCATTGTAAGTTACCCAACCTTTTACTCACAGAGTTTTACTCTTGATGGACTAAACAGGATACATTTACCAGAGAAATATCAGAATTGAGACAATCTCAGCGCCATACATATCTAGAATTCACCAAAGACCAGACCAATGGTGTTTTAAAGATATTTCCAGAAAGTTTCATTTGATTAGCCGTTTCAAATTGCTAAAACAATTTTAGAATTATTCATTCATTCATTGATTCATTTTCGCCTTAGTCCCTTTATTAATCTGGGGTCACCAAAGCGGAATGAACCGCCAACTTATCCAGCATATGTTTTATGCAGCAGATGTCCTTTCAGCTGCAACCCATCACTGGGAAACATTTAAGAATTAAATTAATATAAAAAGTCAAACTTTTTAGTTTTGCCTTAGGTATATAGGGTCCTTTAAGGGATAGTTCACCAAAAAATTCTAATTAATTCACTATTTACTCACCACCAAGTGGTTCCAAACCTTTATAAGTTTCTATATTCGGTCATACTTTATTTTGATGGTCAGTTTGTTGAATTTAAGTTACATTGCAACTAATTCTCATTAGATTAAGTAGACTATTAGGTTGGGGTTAGGGGATAGGGTTAGTGTAAGTTGACATGTACTTGCAAAGTTTCTTCAGTTAAATGTCTGTTGGATGTCAGCATCAACAGATGTTAAGTAGACAGTCTACTAATACTCAAATGGACCATTGAAATAAAGTGTTACCCTATATTCTGCTGAACCCAAAAGTAAAATGTTTTGAAAAAAGCTGGAAACTTGTAAACATTGACTTCCATACTGCATTAGGGAAAAACTATGGAAGTAAAAGGTTACAGGTAATAAGCTTTCTTGAAAATATCTTCTTTTGTGTTCAACAGAAAAAAATAAGTCAAGTAGGATTTAAAAATGTAAAAGGTGAGTAAACGATGACAGAAGTTTCAGGTTTGGGTGAACTATCCCTTTAAATTTAATATAATGATAATTTATTCTAGATCAGGGGTCTCAAATCACAGCCCGGGGGCCAAATGCGGCCCGCAGGATGATCGTTTGTGGCCCCCGCCTTAATTTGAAAGTTTAATGTCAGTGCGGCCTGCGAGTTTGATATGTATGGCACTTTACAGTGTTGTGCGCGGAGCTGAATGAACCTGCCAATCACGGTGGGGTACTGTATATGGCTCTCGCAGACAGAGAAACATTTCTCAATGAGTGAAAGTTACAGCAGCGAGTGTTTTCTTCCGTGCCTCATGGCTGCCTCATTTCTATTGGGCACACGCGGTCATTTGTCCCAGCGCACTTCATTCACAACACTTCAAAAGAAAATTTTAAGTTGCTGCCCAGCGGGACATTATACGTAGATAAATGTATATAAATCAGTGCTTAAATTGAGCCGGATCATGCTGGATCCTGTTTCTGGAAATATTCGCGTTTTGCTTTCCTGGTATTTATTCATTGATTCAGCATTCACTTGTTTTTTTTTCCCATTTTATTTTTGTTAAAAAATTCCAATCTTCACAAATCTATTTGTATTTTTTTTTACACAAAATAAGATTAAAAAAATAAATAAAACAAATAAAAATAGAAATTAATAATTAATAATACAATTAATTTCTTGTGAAAAACATAATGCGGCCCAGCCTCACCCAGACTCTGCCTTGAGCGGCCCCCAGGTAAATTGAGTTTGAGACCCCTGTTCTACATGATACTTGGGTTCTTCAAAAATATAGGGTATTTTTTTCCAGATGCTTTATCATTTTTCTGTTTGTCTCATTACTTGGGCCAGACAGAATTTGTGGACATTTCTTGCTATTTCTGCACAGATTTTTATTAGAAAGCTGCGGATTTATGCGGAATGATTTTGAGAGTATCCTTACTGAAACCTTAATATATGAAATAAAAAGTAATACCTTTTAAAATGTGATTTAATGTTTACAATGCAAATCCAATTAGATCCACTTTATTTGGTAAACAAAGCAAGTCTCTCACATAAAATCTCTACTAAAAGACAGAAAATATTACTTTACTAACTGTATTGTAAATAAATCATATGAATATTTTAATATTAGTCAATATTATTACTGAAATTAATTTAAAAACTGAATAAATATAAATTTACACACATTTACACCTGTAAATTTACAGAATCAATGATGGGCTAAAAATCTGCGGAAATGTGCGGAATTCTGTGCACGCAGATTCCGTGTGGCCCTACTCATTACTTAAAAAAAGAATAGGACATAAGCCACTCATAGCATAGACTAGAAATCAATATACTTAGGAATATTGGAATATATAACCCCTATCAAAAAGCACACTAGAAATCAAGCCATCTCTAATTTCTACCCTTCAGGATTGTTTTTAGTGTCTTGCTGTCTATGCGAGCGCCATGTGGTTTGCTGGTCCGGCATGAGTCCGTAATGCCGTTCGCATGTCCAGACTCCCATGTGCCTATTGAAAATGCCTTGGTGATGAGACCTATGTTTAGAGCTGCTGTAAGTTAATATCTTAGTCATATTTTTAGGTTTCTCTGACATGTGGTCATCATTGGCTTTACACTTTCATTGCTCCAGCTTTCTGTCTGTTTCTTTTGGCCTCAGTTTGACCTTTGGCATTCAAATGAAAGGGGAGCCATCGCAGTTTAGTTGTTTATGTGTTATAGAACATGTGAGAAGCATGGCATTGCTATTGTTCATGTCAACTGGAATGTGATAACACTAAATACAACAACACTAAAATCAAACGGATGAAGCAAACACACAAAATAAATGGCATTGTAGAACTTTTGCACTGTCAGGGGCTCAACCACACACACACACACACTGTACCCAGATGTCTCTCTGCATCTGTCTTGACAGTAGTGTATTTATCTCATGGCCAGTGAAGTTCCCTATTCCGCTCAACAGTTCCTTTGTGTCCGCTTTGTCATTTTTCCAGACCAAATCATGGATGGGGACTTTCCATTGGCTTCAATTGTTTAATAATAAAATGTTTTTTATACCCTACCCCGAACTCACAGAAACATTTCCATGTTTAGATTTATTTATTGAATCATTCAATCCTGTATTCATTTTCCTTCAGCTTAGTCGTTTATTTATTAGGGGTCACCACAGCATAATGAACTGCCAAACTAGTGTAACATATGTTTTATGCAGCGGATGTCCTTCCAGCAGCAACCCAGTACTGGGAAACACCCATAAAACCCCGCATACACACACACTCGTACACTACGGCTAATTTAGTTCATCCAATTCACCTATAGCGCATGTCTTTGGACTGTGGGGGAAACTGAGGCACCCTGAAGAAGCCCACATGAACACGGGAGAAACAAGCAAACCCCACACAGAAACGCCAACTAGCCAGCTGGGACTCGAACCAGCGACCTTCTTGCTATATGAGGTGACAGTGCTTACCACTAAGCCACTGACACTGTGTTGCCCTATTTATTGAATCATTCACCCATATTACTAATGATGTGCCACAACAAACCAATCACACTGATTTTGCTATATAAAGCTGTCTATACTGTAGAACTATAAGAACTAAAAACTTTGCCCCACTTTTCTCTGGTTGCTCTCACAAAGTGTTCCCACTACAAGAAGTAGGCACTTACATTTAGGGCTTTTGCCACAGAGAAATGTTTTCATAGTTCCTAGAACTATTAGCAGCAGTTCCCACTTCTTCTTCTTTTTTTTTATTTGGACTACCAGAGGTGGGAAAGATTTTAATTGCAAGAGGGACTAAATTAGTAATTACATTAGTTTGGAGGAACTAAAATAACTCCTCTTCAATCTAAACCCAATAGGATCTACCGGTATATAAGTATGGTTCACAAATGGTGATTGAACGTTTGCATACACCTTGCAAAATATGTTAAAATGTGAAGAAATTTAACAAAATAAGTGAAAACCATATCAAAATTCATGTTGTTTTTTTTATTTAGCGCTGTTCTGAGTAAAATTTGTTGCATAAAAGAAATTTACATATACAGTAGCTCACAAGACAATACATAGTTGAGATTATTAAAATAAGCCCCTGCAAAAGTCTTGTTTTGGTCCCACTTTAAAGTGGCCTTAACTACTATGTACCTGCATCAAAAAATAAATACAATGTACATAATGTGTTCATAATGTATTGCAGATCACTTCTGGTGCTATTGAGAAGGGATACGGGTAGGTTTAGGAACAGGTTTGGTGGTATAGGTTTAAGGACGGGTTAAAGTGTAAAGGATGGTCAACAGTATATTTAAAGATGTAATTGCAGAAACGAATTACAGGTGTAATTACATGCACGTCTTTAATCAAGCATAAGTGCAATGTAAACACATGTATTTACACAATAAGTACACTGTAACAAATTATTAATTGCAGTGTAAATACATAGTAGTTAAGGCCACTTAATGTAAAGTGGGACCCCTGTGGGTAATGCTTTGTGTGGTTACCTGATCGTCTACAAGTATAGATTGGAGGGGTTTGGCATCCCCGATTAACGCTTGAGCCCACCTATAGGACATCAAAACAAGATGTATTGTGTGGATCAGTCATAGGGAGAAATAGTTTGCTCTGACCTGTATCTTAAATAACATTAATGAATAAAATAAGAGATAATATAAATGTTCATTTGACCACCCCTATAATGGTTATACCATTGTGAAAGCATAATTGCACTAAGCAGTCTATGCTACAAAATATTAATTTTGCAGTCTGAAATAGGCAGATCGACAGCACCAAGAGACATTGTAAGTGTTCACGAGACACTTTTTTTGTAAAAAAGATGTTTATATCTACATATACAGTGCTCAGCATAATTGAGCACACCACATTTTACAAATGAATATTTTCATCCATTTCTCAGTGATTATAGGCAGTGTATTTTGGTGCATTTAAACAAAACAGATTTATTAAACAGATATATTTCTTAAAATAACACTTTAGTTGCCTAACATATTTAAAAATTTAAAGATAATACAATTAAATTCAAGCAGAATGTTGCAAAAAAAAATGACAATCCACAAAATTTCAACTAAACGTTTACATTTAAAAAAAAAATCTTCTCTTGATTAAATTTGTATTTAATATTTTTCTATAACATACAGTGGGTGACACTTTAAAATGAGTGTTACCGCCGTCAGGAGTAAGAACACGTTTTTAGGTATAATCACAGTTTGCGACTGCACAAAGGGACGGGATGCGAATAGACAGAAATATACAGTAGCTGTATTTGAATGAAGATGAAATAATGAGACAAAGCATTATAATTCCTTCAATAATCATTAAACACTTGTTAACAAGCTTCATTATCATAGTAAACGTGTTAAGTGAAATTACATTTTGGAAAGTAAAATTAAGAAATAATAGACAACTAAACTGAAAGTACAAACATACATACAAATAAGTAGGCCTAAATAAATAAATAAACCAGTGTTTTAGCCTAAATAAAGGAGAGACATGCTGGGTTTGTTATTTTAAAGAGATAGGACTAAGACAGCCGATAAATAAGATTTTTTATTTACGTTTTTTTATTTACAGTGTTCATTTACATTTTCGTTGTTGATTATATTTTACTATCTCATTTTATGTCACAATTATTGTACATAAATAATAAATGAATGATTAAATAGGCCTGCATAATTATTTATTTAAAGACATTACCAGCAAAACATGGAGAAACGGTCCGGCACATGGTCTGAGGTTGAATGCCTTTTCATCAAAAGCATAAAAATAAATTGACCCACCTCAAGCAGATCACTAAATTTATAATAAAAAAAATATTTTGCCGCAGGACATAAAGTAAGTCCCGCAAGTTTATTTTTAATAATTTAGTTTCAACTCAGACGTCAATGTTCTGCTTCAAATTATAATAATTATTATTTTTTAATTTTTTTACTTTTTAAACTATTAATGGCTCAGTATAAATTTGGGTGGACTCGTTTTTGGACTGTTATCGTAAGTTATTTTGTTAGATAAGCTCCAGATTTGGCTTCAGTACTGACTAATCAAATTTATTTCCACAAAAATAATATTGTATAACTTCCTGTTAAAAATATGAGTTTAAAAGAGATTTGTGAGGGGTGTGCTTATATGCTGAGCATTGCTTGTATTTTAATAGACACCTGCGTGCACATGGGAGTTGAACAGTAAAAAAATAATCTTTCATTTTATATGATCATCCATTTATTGGTGCAGGAGTGCAAACTTGTCACTAACCATTTGTTTGATTTGAAAAATAGATCATCTTTAAGAAAAATCACACTTCTGCTGAAATATCCAGAGGTTACTGTAGGTCTGAATACACTCAATATCCCTCAAAACACAATAAAAATAAAATAAGCTTGATTAATAAATTAGATGTAATTGAATTTAATATATCAATTTAGTTCACTGAAAAAAAAAAAATACTTCCAAAACTCAAGACAGCACCAAATCCTTAATGCCTTATTTTTTATTGTTTACCCTTTCTGATCATACAGACTGACTTATGTAAAGCTTGTGTCATGTTAAAAGTGGAGTTACCGTTAAAGCTCATTTCACCTGAACTCTTGGGTTTTTTGGCAGGCCCGCAGGTCTCTGTGCTGGGGGCTGATGTCAGAAGATTAAAGGGGAAATTATACAGTAGGTCTGTGGTTTGAAATGCATCTATCTAGAGATACGGATCTTTGACTGTATGAGTTTTTGGTATCTCAAATGAAACACTGCGGTGAGCTGGCCTGAAATAGCATGTCCTGCATATGAATTTTGCATTCTCTGTAAGACCACAAGTGAAATAGGGACACTAAAAATCATCTCAATATTAAACCACATTGTATAACTACAACTGAGTCGTTGCAGAGGCAGATGAACAGCCATTTGGGGTATAGGATTGCCAATATTTACTCTTGCAGTACTTTATTTTGATTATTATTTGAAGTACGGCACTAGAGGCATGAATTCTAATCCTAATCTCATCCTAAAGCAGGTCCAAACTCGGTTCTGGAGGGCCGGTGTCCTGGAGTGTTTTGCTCCAACCCCAATCAAACACACTTGAACCAGCTAATCAAGCTCTCACTAGATACTAGAAATGTCCTGGCAGGTGCGTTGATGCAAGTTGGAGCTAAACTCAGCAGGACACCGGCCCTCCAGGACTGAGTTTGGACACCCCTGTCCTAAAGACTTGATAAACATTATGAATTATCTCTATAACATGCACTTATATTTACATACATATACATTTATAGTTATTATATATGCAATTAGCATTATGAAACTTTAATGCACACTACCTGGCAAAAGGATTGTCATCGATTCCAGTTGTAAGAGCAACAAATAATAACTTGACTTCTAGTAGATCATTTGGAAAAGTGGCAGAAGGTAGATTTTTCTGATGAATCATCTGTTGAACTGCATCCCAATCATCAAAAATACTGCAGAAGACCTACTGGAACCCGTTTCTCACATAAATCAGTCAAGTTTGGTGAAGGAAAAACATGCTCTGGGGTTACATTCAGTATGGGGTGTGCGAGAGATCTGCAGAGTAGATGGCAACATCAACAGCCTGAAGTACTCAGCACTCCTTCTCATACTTCAGCCTCTACATCAAAGCTCCTGAAAGCAAAGACGGTCACGGTCTTCAAGGATTGGCCAGCCCAGTCACCAGACATGAACATTATTGAGCATGTCTGAGATAAGATGAAGTAGAAGGCATTCCAAGGAATCCAAGCTCATGGGAGTCATACACAATATTAATTCTTTTTCCACTGCACCATGACTTTATATTCTACATTGTACAGTAGTTAAGTGTCAAGACTTTTGTCTAAGAAAAGTCAGACCTTACTGTCCTAATTAAATAATTAAAAATCAAGGTATGATCATATTTTATTTTGGTAAAATAAGCCTAATCTAGAGGCCTTTGGCTTTCATATAAACCACTTCTGATTTCAAATGATCAACTCGAAATCAAGTTATTATTTGTTGCTCCTAAATCTTGGCTAGGTGACAAGACTTTCGTCAGTGTATGATTTGTGAACTTAACTTCTTGAATTGAACAATTTTCTACTGATAATTTAACAAGTTCAATTTGGTTAAAAAAAGTTCGTTTTTAGAAATTAGTTATTAAAATTATTATGTTTAAAATGTGTTGATAATAATCTTCTCTCCATTAAACATCACTTGCTAAATATTTGAACATAAAAATTAAAAAATTACAGGGTGGCTAATACAGCCAGTTAATAAAACAGCTAATAAAACAGTTTGCCTTCAACTGCATATTATCTACATTTAACAGTAAAGTTTTTTTTTTCTAATGAACTATGCCCTTGAACTTAAAATAAAGCTTTTAAGATGTTAGTTTCAGTTTTGTTTGTTTTATGGATCTCTAAAAGCTTCACTGTAAAAAAAAAAATCCGTAATTTTACAGTTTACTTCCGGCAGCTAAATTAAGTAAGTTATTCTACAGAAATATACCTTTAAATAACAGATATTAAATTACAAAAATTTCTTAAATTTAATATCCATTATTTTACGGTAAATTTCTGTAATTTAACGGCCGTTATTTTACGTTTTTTTCCAGCACCCTAGCTTCCAGAAATAAACAAAATAATAATAATTTTGCTTTGTACTGCATTCTAAAACAGAGACAAAATTTGCATTTAGAAGATATAAACCTGACATAAAAATCACTTCTACCTAAATGGATCAACGATTTCTTTGATGTCACATCATACTTCAGTTTCACATCAAATATTCTGATTAAATGCTCTCTAGTATCTACATAACATGTCCCGCCCCTTCAAGATGCTTCTAATTAGCTTTTCATTTGAAGTGCTTGAGCTCAACCACTGTCACTGACAGAACTGTGAGAAAAACATACGATATTAGCTGGTTCTTATAAAGAGGAGGAGCTACTATATGTCCCGCCCTGTCTTCATGTTTTAGTTGAGTCTTTGTCAAATTTTGAATTTAAAAAAAACCACATTTCCAAGCACTTCGCGGGACTTTTAAGAGAACTTTTAATTTATTATATATTTGAAATAATGAAGCTGCAAATAATAAAATAAAATAGTACATTTGAATATTAACATCAAATAACACACCACATATACATAAAATCAGGTACTTCACAAGTTTGGGGTGAAGTATAGTTCTGATCAGTAGATGTTTTGTTCTAGGTCGACCCAGGCTCATTGTAAATTTTTTGCAAAATGTAAAATATATTGCACGTTTCACAAATCCACTGGAGGGCACAGTCTTCATTTTTGCAAATCTGAAATACATTATTTAGGGCATGTTTTGTTGTATGTTTCATAAACACGTCCACGGGAAGGCAGGGCTTATCAGATCACCAGTAAACCATTGACCTAAACCCGTTCCTAAACCCAACCAACAGTGTTTTTAAAAGCAAACAGAAGAGAAAAGTGCACTGAAAGCATTTATTTTTACCTTGATTTTACATAGCTTTTTTTCTTTTGTGGAACTGTTCTTCACTGGACATGAACCTGCTCTTCACCACAAGGTGAGCTACTGAGCAAACTGACCACACCAGTAAAGCTGTCCGTATGTAGATAGATAAATGTATTTAATTACAAATTATAGTCACTGTTAAGTTGTTTTGTGGTAAGAATTGCACAAAAATAATCCATTATTCCTCAATAGTGATATGCCCCTAAATATTATTAATGTACAAAGAATGTACTGCCCCATTGCTTTCATTAATCTAACCTAGAAATTGTAGTCAAAAACATTCATATTGAAGCATGTTTCCAATACTTTACAATATAATACTAAATGATTTCACAAGTCCGTATTGTTCAAAAAAATAATGATGCTGCTTGTCCTAACTACTTATTTAAAATGAGTAAAAAACAATAATAATAATAATAATAAAAATTTTAAAAATTGCAATTCTTAAATTTTTGGGGGGCAACAACTTAATTGTTTTATGTTCAATCCACTTAAATTTGTTAACTATTCATTCATTCATTCATTTTCTTTTCGGCTTAGTCCCTTTATTAATCCGGGGTTGCCACAACCGGATGAACCGCCAACTTATCCAGCATTTGTTTTACGCAGTGGATGCAGTTCCAGCCGCAACCCATCTCTGGGAAACATCCAAACACACTCATTCACACACATACACTACGGACAATTTAGCCTACCCAATTCACCTGTACCGCATATCTTTGGACTGTGGGGGAAACTGGAGCACCTGGAGGAAACCCACGCGAACATGGGGAGAACATGCAAACTCCACACAGAAATGCCAACTGACCCAGCCAAGGCTCGAACCAGCGACCTTCTTGCTGTGAGGTGACAGCACTACCTACTGCGCCACCATGTCGCCATTTGTTAACTAAGCAAACTTAATTGATTTGTTCTGGGACAACATGAAGAAATTGTGTGGAACCCAGCATTTTTACAGTGTATGTTTATATTGTGTCTGTTTTCTTCTAACTCTGTTTTTATCCGTTACTATGGTTTGTAGTTTTAGTTAGTCATTTAATTGATGGTCTGTCTTCCCCAAAGGAAATCATCATGAAATGCATTAATTCCACTAGAGTGCTTTAAGTATATTCCATAAATTTAAGTCACTCTTTCGAAAAAACTTTAAGAGAAATCAAAATACATTCAAGATGTGGTTGTAATCTTGTCTTTAATTCTACTATAAATGAGGTAAAACATATGAACTCATCCAGGTATTCTACAAATAGTATATACTGTAGAAATAATAGCTTGGTTTATGCTATCCAAAATTCAGCCAAGGAATCGCAGTGCTGTGGAAGTGGATGAGACCAGGTCGCTCATCACATGCTCCGGGCAGAAGGCCCAAAGACCCACAGGGAGAGAAACACATTCAGAACTCAGCACTCATTTACAGCAGCTCTCCT
The DNA here is from genome assembly GCA_903798035.1 of Danio albolineatus. Classification (NCBI taxonomy): domain Eukaryota; kingdom Metazoa; phylum Chordata; class Actinopteri; order Cypriniformes; family Danionidae; genus Danio; species Danio albolineatus. The sequence continues at coordinate 5,821,678 of CAIGQQ010033860.1, forward strand.
GTTTACACACGGCAGCAGCTACACGGCAAATCGATCTCGTTTTAGCACTCACACAGAGTCGATTAACTTACGGTAAAGAACGAATAGCTGTCAGCTAAAGAAAAACAGAAAAAAACTCTGGATGGTTGTTTGGCTAATGGGTAACACTTTAGATTACTGCATGCAATTTACATAGTAAATAAACTTAATTTAAATATTTTTTGTAATAATAGTGTACTTATACAGTATGTATGCATAAGTATAAGTCAACACTATGAATGTTTTGAGGAAGCAAGTGAGTAACAAAGCACAATATTATAAATAATATAATTACATGTACAAGATTAAATTGGGATTTTACATATATAAAATAAATGTCATAAATGCAACATTTAGTTCAAAATATTTCATAAATGGCTGTTTACTTTTTTTTTTCAACCATGGTAGCTATAATTTTATATATGTATTTATATACAGCTGAGAAAATAAGTATGTCTAACGCTATCTAAAAGCAATTCGTAACTTCTTATTTAGTAGCTAATTTGTATGAATTCATTCATTCATTCATTTTCTTTTCGGCTTAGTCCCTTTATTAATCCAGGGTCGCCACAGTGGAATGAACCGCCAACTTATCCAGCATTTGTTTCACGCAGCGGATGCCCTTCCAGCTGCAACCCATCTCTGGACAACATCCATACACACTCATTTACACTCATACACTACGGACAATTTTAGCCAACCCAATTCACCTGTACCACATGTCCTCGGACTTGTGGGGGAAACCGGGGCACCCGGAGGAATCCCACGCAACTACGGAGAGAACATGCAAACTCCACACAGAAATGCTAACTGACCTAGCCGAGACTCGAACCAGCAACCATCTTGCTGTGAGGCGAACGTGCTACTTACTACGCTACCGTGGCGCCCTTCGTATGAATTTGTACGATCTAATTCGTACAATTTTGTACAATTTGCTCATCAACCAATGACGGTTGGGTTTAGGGGTGGGGTTGGGTGCCACGCCTCCTTTTTTAAATCTTACATCTTCAAATTCGTACGAATTAGCCACTAAACTGGTAAAACGTAAAATACTTATGTTTTCTTGTGAGATCAGGCTGGTATGTCATGTTTTTCCTGGGAATAATCCTTCTAAAGAAGCTGTTGACACGGAATTTAAGCAGATTTTGGTAAAAACCCAAACAATACAAACATAATAATAAAACAAAACAAAACAAAAAAATCTGAAAAAAAGATTTATGTGTAATAACAATCAAATGACAGAAGGAGAAAGTACTGACCAACTGAAATGTATTAAATACTTTATATAAAAGGCTTTAAAAGATGTCAGCTTAAAGACGTCTCTCATATGAAGAATGACGTCACATGCATTGCCTCAGGTGTTCGTTTTTCACACACTTCAACAGAGTGTAAAAATCGTGATGGTTTTGTGGGTCTCGCCTACCAAATCTGATCTTTAACATATATTTTATATTGGATTCAAGTCAGGTGATTGGCTGGGCCACTCTACAGCCATTCTATATGTAAGGGATAATCAACGGCTTGCCGTGCTTTAAAGGATTTTAATGCACGACGCAGAGGCAAAGGACCACACGAAATAGTTTTTCTCTTTGCAGCTCAATATTTGTCCAAATTTTTGTCCGTTTCTACATGTTAGATTTTCTAGTCCCTCCACTGAATTAGCTGTGTCAGGCTGACAGGCAGACAGAGACAAAGAGAGAGCATCTGCGTGATGTTTATACCTTCTAATATTACTAAGATGCGATTTCATCAGTCCAATCACAGGTGGACAAATAAGACATTCCCAGTCACACCTGGAGTGTGTTTCCAGTCACACGTTTCTTTTGTCTACTTTCTACCACTTCTCTGACGAGGGAGGATCTGTATAATAGCTTTTTTCCCTAACATTACCTTTAATACTGCAAAAGCTGGCCTACCTACTGTATATGGTACAGTAGATGGTCTAGCCGACATAAAGCTTCACTCGGGGGGAGCCGTTCGCAGAGTTGCCGCTGACCGCCTGGAGCTTCCAACATTTTAAAAAATGCGCTTTTCTTACACACAAACGGCCGATTTGACCTTTAAATAACTACATTCTCGCTTAAAAAAATTTAAACTTGATTTTGTGGCCTAGTTGATGAGTATTTTCCTAATTTTACGGATTTCCCGTCCGCCATTAATAGCCCTCATCGGTTTCATGCGCAGCACATGCGAGTTGCTATAGTAACTGTAAACGTTTAGGAGAAGCGCATTTATTTCGAACTGTGATCAAAACTTACTGGAACTACCTGTGCGTTTCAACGAAAATATAGCACACCCTCCAGCCAATCAGAATCAAGAATTTCAACAGACCATGGAATAAATAAATATATATATATATATATATATATATATATATATATATATATATATATATATATACTGTATACACACACACACAATATATAACACTTATTTTTGTTCTTTTCTTTTTACCTTCGTTGCTACCAGACACATGTTGTCTGAAAGTGCAGCACAACAGTGATATATGTGCAGCACTTGCTGATCTAAACAGATGAATTTACGACCATCCCAAACCAAAGTAAGCCTGTGCATGGTGCGTCGGTAATGTGGTAATTAGACGTTGGGTTCAGAAGTCCATAATTTTGTGGTCATCAGTTTGTCACAGAATCCACCACACCACTTCCTCAAGTCAAGGCTCAAGGCTTTGTGATATATGATTACCTCTAAATATATTCACCAGTGTTTGCTTGCTATTAAATAGAGTTGTTGTTTTATTGTACATTAAAATCCATTTACATGTGTGACATGACATTGAACTAGTGAACGTTAATAGTGCATGATTATTCATTCATTCATTCATTTTCTCTTAGACTTAGTACCTTTATTAATTTGGGGTCGCCACGGTGGAATGAACCGCCAACTTATCCAGCATTTGTTTTACACAGAGGATGCCCTTCCATGACCGCTTACCTCTGTATGAACTGCTTTTCCGCTGTTACCATTTTGTCCAATGGCTCGTCGCGTAGGATTTGAGATGTAGAGCTGAGTTGACTGTAACAACAATGTTCGAGTCTGGTGAAGAACAGTTCCAGAAATCAAGTAAGACAAAAACAAAAGCCAAAAAATAAAACAAACAAGTAGATAATAGGGTGAGAATGTGGTAAAATCTGAAACGTGGTAAAAATCAGGCTGCCGCAAGGGCTTTTCTTTTTCTGGATTGCTTTTCAAAACACTGTCAGTTGGGTTTAGGGAAGTAGGTGGGCTGGTCAATCAGTGCTTTTTAAAACACTATCGGTTGGGTTTAGGGAAGGAAAAGGGTGGGTCAGTCTATCGGTCGGTCAGTCAGTTGACAGTGGCCTCTGGTGAATTTACGCCAGAAAAGCAGGCGCAAATGACACTGGCGAAATTTGAGATCTCAAAAAGCATACACAGATGTACCTCCTGGTAAATATTTTGTGCTCTCCAGAAATGTATATAGGGCTACTTATTCAGAATGAGCTTGGGTTGAAAAAATTAACAGCTCTTAATAAATGCCAGAACTATTTATAGTTAAATTCAATATTCATAATAAGCTGAATAAGTGTTGTCATGAGTGAACATTTATATACATTTCATTAAACCTAGAAGACACACTTCTGATTTATTAATAATAATAATAATAATAATAGATACATACATACATACATACATACATACATACATACATACATACATACATACATACATACATACAAACATTTGCATTAACAAAAATTTTAAGAAATGTGTTGTACAAAACTAATCCCCAATTTCTACTGGTGTACAGTAACACTCAAAATGTAATGTAAGTGGGTTGCATTTGCCGTTTAGACAGTCACTCTTCACACTTATGCTAAATAATGGCACTTTATATTCTCGCTCTGTCAGTGCAGTCAGTATGTTTGGAGTCTGGTTCTTCCTTCACACATCACATATCTGGTTTTCTGACTTTTGATTGGCATCACTCAGTAATGTGGAAGTCTGATAACAGTGCCTCTGCAGAAGCACATGCAGTCAGACAAGCTTGATAGCTCAAGTCACCATCAGAGACGATGCTATCATGCTGAGATGTCTATCCAGCCTTTTGGAAGCTCCATGCGTTTCCGCACACCATTTTCAAATCAGGTGTTTACCACTGTTTACTATTCACACAAAGGCCACTAAATGTTTTGTCACATTTGGTTTTTGTTCCATGATCTTTACGTGTGTGTTTTCTTGTTTGTTGTTATGGGTTTTATTTGGTTCATTGATTGCATTCACCTCATGGTGGTTCAGTGGTTAGAACTGTCGTGTCCTGGCTGGGTCAGTTGGCATTTCCTTGTGGAGTTTGCATGTTGTCCCCATGTTGGCGTGGGTTACCTCCGGGTGCTCCGGTTTCCCCCACAGCATGCTCTAAAGGTGAATTGAATAAACTAAATTGGCCATAGTGCGAATGAGTGTGTATGGATGTTTCCCAGTACTGGGTTGCAGCTGAAAGGGCATCCGATGTGTAAAACATATGCTTGATATGTTGACGAATAAATTATGTAAAAGGACTAAAAAGAATAAAAGGACTAAGCTGAAGAAAATAGAATGAATGATTGTGTTCACCTGTGCCTTGTTTGGTTACTCATAAGTTTCTTTAATGTGTAGCGGTCACATTTTAATTTAGTTTGTTTCCTTTATTTTGTTAGATACAATTCCTACAAGTAAATTTGCAATAAAATTCAGTATAATATTAATGAAGTAACCCAGAATAAGTATCTAATTTAAAATTTTACATTCAAAAGTTTATATAATTTGAATTTGAATAAACTTGTTAATTTCATAAGATTTCTTTAAGTGTTAAAGATAAATTTACTGTTAAAATATTTCAAAATTAATAAACTGCAATTACAAATCTCATTTAAGTGTATTTTAGTTTACCATAAATATTACCCATACATCCAACATTACACATTAACCATATTTCATAGACAAAATACATTTTGAATAACTGTTTCGTGTAAAACCTACTTCCACATTCAGTATGGCAATAAATATCATGTTAGTAACTCATATTAGTAGCTTTTATCGCTGAACAAAGCACACAATCGGCACCTGAGGTGATCATTGTCATGGTAGTTTATGCTGCTGTTCAGGCACGGCATTGCAGAAATAGAAACAGTTTGTAAAATTGAAAAATTACTCAATTATATACTTTTTATCACGTGTCTCAGTGTCATGATGCATGTACTGTAGATATGACATGCTGTACTGAAACCTCTGGTACATAAAATTATGTCTTCTGTTTAAAGCAGATGTTAAAACTAACCTTTTTAAATGTATTTTACAACAGAACTGCACAAATATAGCTTATGGAGATCCGTGACTCAACCAAACATAACTCAAACTGAGCAAAACCACAGTCCCTGTAATATTTTTTTGTATTATGTAACACCTGGCTGAGGTGGCGATGTTGACCTTGCTGTTGAACTCTCGATTGCCCGAATCGCAGCTCTGAAAACATTAAACAGGATGTTTTGCTTTTCAGTTTCTGTCAGGTATGCTTTTGCGTTTCCGTTCCCTTCTTCCGTCTCCTTTCTTCACCCCACTCTCTCTTTCTTTTTCATTTTAATCCACTACCTGTCTCATTGTCTCCTCCTTTGTACCTCTTCTCCTTTGCTCGAGGAAGTCTGCGTTGGTTCCTGCAAAACAAACTGGCAGACACACCTTATCTGTGCTTTTATCTGCTCGATCTGTTTTTCCTGAGCGAGGATGAGGGCCTTGTGTCATGTTCAGTTGAGTGTGGTTATGAATGAGGAGAGCAGGTCTGAATCGGTCTGCTATTGAACGCTTGAACTCCTCTACAGGACTCGCTCACAAATGACCTGTTCTTCTCCGAGCGGTAACATAATTACTAACAGATTTCACTACATTGCACTGCAGAGGTCAAACTCTGAGCTGAATAAAAGAGACTTTTGATGCATGTTTTGTTTAATGGAGGTGAGGTTTAGGATGAGGGGGATGTGGGTTTCCCTCGTTTTTTATGCATTATTCATTATTATATATATATATTTTTTTAATGCCAATGGAAACATAAGTGCTTTATATGCTGAATTTGACAGTAAAGTTCTCAAATAATTACAAAGAACAATCAATTTTGTATTAAAAAGACTAAAGTTGTTGTAAAATATGTTCCATTAATCTTTATTTTAATTTTATTTGTGGAGACCAATTCTCACCTTTGACTAGTTGCTTATGGCTAGGGCCAGACGGAATCTGCAGACATTTTTTGCTATTTCTGCGGAGTATTTTGTTAAAAATCTGCAGATTTATGCGGAATGATTTTGGGAGTATCATAACTAAAACCTTAATATATGAAATAAAAAGTAATAACTTTTTAACTTTTATTTAATGTTTACAATGCAAATCTAATTAGATCAACTTTATTTGGTAAACAAAGCAAGTCTCTCATATAAAATCTCTACGAAAAGACAGAAAATAGTACTTTACAAACGGTATTGTAAATAAATCACATGAATATTTTCATATTAGTCAACAATATTACTGAAATTAATTAAAAAACTGAATAAATATAAATTTCCACACATTTACCCAAATAAATAAACAGAATTAATGATGGGCTAAAAATCTGTGGAAATCTGCGGAATTCTGTGCGCGCAGATTCCGTGTGGCCTTACTTATGGCCCATTTCCACTGAGTGGTACGGTACGGTTTGGTACGCTTTTAAGGCTGTTTCCACTGTCTAAAAGTGTACAGAACCGTACCATACCACTTTTTGGTCAGTCTGTACAAAGGGTACCAAGGGTACCAAAGGGTGACCAAAAGACGGAGCTAGACGCACAGCTGAACGCTATTGGTTTACAGAGATACGTCATTTGCTCGCGCAACAAGCCAGAATGAAAACAAAAGACCAGGCATGTTTAATACACAGCCGAGAGACAATACACCGAAATAATATAAACAAATAATAACAAGCAAGGGCGCCACGGTGGCGCGTGAGTAGCACGTTCGCCTCACAGCAAGAAGGTCGCTGGTTCGATCCCCGGTTGGGGCAGGTCCCGGTTGGGCCAGTTGGCATTTCTGTGTGGAGTTTGCATGTTCTCCCCGTGGTTGCGTGGGTTTCCTCCGGGTGCTCCGGTTTCCCCCACAGTCCAAAGACATGCGGTACAGGTGAATTGGGTAAGCTAAATTGTCCATAGTGTATGTGTGTGAATGAGAATGTATGAATGTGTTTCCCAGAGATGGGTTGTGGCTGGAAGGGCATCCGCTGCGTAAAACAAATGCCGGATAAGTTGGCGGTTCATTCCGCTGTGGCGACCCTGGATTAATAAAGGGACTAAGCCGAAAAGAAAATGAATGAATGAATGAATAACAAGCAATAGTCGACCCGAGCTCAAACAAACCTTGTCATCGTCTTGAACAGCCACAAAGCCAAGAAGAAAAGCAGTTTCTCCCGTGCCACATAGTTTTTATGAGTTATATAAAGTGCGAGGGATTTCGCTTTCTTACTTGCGTGCACGTCAATATTTGAAATAACAAACTTCTTGAGCTGAAGATAATAACGTGATAATTGACATGCTTTTGAGACCCGATCCTGTGCGCTTGATTATTGACGTGCTTTTGAAATCCGATCCTGTGCGCTTGATTATTGACGTGCTTTTGAAACCCGATCCTTTCAGAAACAGACAAACGCGAGACTGACACATGCAAAAACAAAGAAAGAAGAAAGAAGCTGGAAAAAACAAAGGAGCAAATTATTGTTTCAGCAAACATGAAGAAACTGCTGGACTAACCTGGACTATTATGAACTCGGTATGACAAAATCAGAGGCTACATGTGCTGGTGAAGATTACAAACACAGATGAGAGGTTTGCGCTGACTCTGGGCTATATTTCGTATTGTTTTTGAACCTAAATAAGGCATAAATGTCTGCTGTGTGTAGTTTTTCTGTAATTGGTAGAATATCGGAGACTGTAAGAGGCTGAATGTGTTCGTATATGCAGCATTTATTTATTTATTTTATATAAATCACAGACAGTAGGCTATTTCGCATCATTGATCTGCAGTTATAATCAGATGGTTACACTTTCAAAAGTGTTCAATATATACACCTCTGCTGAGTACAATATTTTACACTTAGAGTGTAAAAATGCACATCACATTAAACATTTTTAACACCTGCAGGGCAAACTGTCCAGTGTACATATAACTCCAGAAGTGTTAAATTACACCCTTATCTGTCCCACCAGCCCAGAGTATTAGTTACACTTTAAAACAGGTTGAATATATACACTTGAGCAGAGTATATTATTTTATACCACCGTGTTGACCATATTGACTCAGTCAGCTCAAGTTCCTGTATGTGTAATTAACACCAACGAGGAGCATGGAAAGGCAACACCAGAAATGCACACTGTTAAGCATCACAATTTAACCCACATCAGTGTTAAAAACAGTAATTGTACACTTGGATTTTAACAATATAACACTACAGGGGCTTACACCAGAAATTTAACACCTCACAATTTGCTGTGCAGCTGATCTGTGAATTTCATTCAATTGAAACTTAGCGTTTTTTTTTTTTTTTTGGTTTTTTTTAATAAATGTATTATAATTTTCTACATTTTATAACTTTTAGACATTCTAATTTTTTAAGGGCCCAAAATAATTCCAATCATTTATTATGCAAATTTATTTATTTCTGTACCACGTGTCATTTTAAGTGAAGTTTGTTTACAAGCTAATTTTGAGAGGATCACGTGCTTATGATTTACTACGGCTGGCTGCACATTATCTAATCTTGATCTCCCAATCATTTGATTCCCCTTCTACTATAAATAACCACAGTTCCAGTCCAAAGCTATCTTCGTATGGAAGAAAACCCTCCTTTCCTCCCCCTTCTCCTCCTTTCTTAGATTGGGCAGCACGGCGGCTCAGTGGCTAGCACTGTCGCCCCACAGCAAGAACACCGACAGTCCTGGTCCTCGCCAGGCTGGTGGGCGTTTCTGTGCGGAGTTTGTATGTTCTCCCCGTGTCCGCGTGGGTTTCCCCCGGGCCCTCCGGTTTCCTCCCACCATCCAAAGATATACGTAATTCATTACAGATTAAACAATTCAGGCTCCGGTCTAACTCTCTTCCTCCTCTGATGGTTCACTTAGCTGCTGCAGAGGGGGAGTTTGAGAGCTACCTAAGCTCAAGGTCCCCTCTCGCTCTACGAACGGGAGGGAGCCCTGGGCTCGAGGATCCCTTGAGCTCAGGGCTCTCTCCTGGGACAGCATGCCAAACTAGCTTATATTAAATCATCAGCTTAGTGTGAACTCTTGAAATTAATGCAAAAGTGCACTTTTTTCCACCAGGTTATTTTACTTAAAAGAAAAACCACACTAGCAAATTCTTAAGGTTTTTAAAAATAATCATCCTACGATGTTTTTATTTCCGTCCATTTAGTATAGTTTTGCAACATATGTATGTTTGGTTTTTATTATGAGTAGTTTATTTTCATACAATTGACTGAAATTAGCCATTAAGCAGTGCGCTTATTCTCAAGCGGCACCAGTGGTGGCTTCGCTTGTCATAACAAAGTATTTACTTTCAGTGCGAAGGATATCTTGTTAAGTCTGGTTTTCCCCCCTCTCCGATTAGAATTTTGATAAATATCCCCTTCATTGTCTTTCGTAACAATGCACAAAAGCCTGCAATTGATGTCAGCACTAAATGCCCAGCTCTCCTGCCCACAGCGGCTAGTCTTTAGAGACGCAGGTTTCTTTTTCCAATGGTTTGGCAGGGCGGTTGCGCAGAGGGACAGAGAGGGGGTCTGTGATGGGGTGAAAACTTGCAGCAGCCTTTGGGACAATTACAAGAGAAACAGCCGACGGCTCCTGTGTTTCATATCCCCCCCTCCGAAGTCCTGCGAGTCTGTGTCTGTTGGCCTGCAGTGAATGCCTGCTTTGTGTTCTCACACCTCACGTAATGAACCGGGGTATTATGGAGCCGGTCTGAGGTGTCCGCGCTCACGATAAAGCACACAAGATGTCAATTAGTGTTGTGAGCCAACCTTTCATTCATGCTTTATTTATGCTGTTTATTTTCATAGGACGCAATTATTTCTGACACGGCGTTTCACTGGGATGTAAAGGTATGAGTGGCTCAATGACTGGGCCGTCGCTCTGTCTTTAGGGAGCTGGGTTGTGTCACATTTCATCTTGGGATGTGGAGTTGACATGTTATTGTTCTGTCCAAACTTAAACGGAACCTATTATGCAAAAATCACTTCATAAATGGTTTAAATACAGTTGTGTGTGAATATAGCCAGCTTCTAATGGTAAACATTCATTAATTCTAAATTTTTGTCTGTAGGAAAACTTAGATTGACATTCTCCTTTTTTTACATGTCATCAGAGGGGGAAAGAGGGTGTAAAGTAACTAACTAACTAACTAACTACCTGGCGCAGTAGGTAGTGCTGTCGCCTCACAGCAAGAAGGTTGCTAGTTCGAGCCTCGGCTGGGTCATTGAACCTGAGAAATTTTTTTTTTGAAAATAACCATAATGACACAGTCTCCATGCTGCAATAATAATGATAGAATGAAAGTTTTTAACTATGGGGACATATCTTTATAAGTACTGTAGGGATGAAAATTATTATATGCATTTGTTTATATGGCGAACTCGTCTTTTTCACCAAAGAGGGCTCACACAAATTCCAAAGGCAGACATTGAAAAGATCAGGGCCTGCTGTGTGGACTGTGGGGGTTTTATGATGTAGTCACATGTTGATTGGTCAGTTTGAATATCTCAGTATTTAGGCTTTGGTCACATGGTCAAGAAAGGTACAAAATAGGTGGTAAACTTGGCTCTGGCCTCCGTTCTTCTCCTGCTCTGGCTCTCTCCCAACTCTCAGGCCCCATTTACACTAGTGCGTTTTCGTTTTAAAACGCATAAGTTTTGCTACGGTTACACCATCTGTCCAAACTACGCCGGAGTTTTCGAGGTGCGAAAACAGAGCGTTTTATAAACGCTGGAGAGAGCGTTTTCATTCTAAAACGCTGCAGCTGCGTCTCAGTGTGGATGGAGGGAAATGCATACTTTTGAAAACAGAGGCGTGGCTGCTGAGATCCGCTACGTCATTGGGGCTTTGGGTTATTGCGTATTCTTCCCTTATTCGTCAAGCGCACGTGGCTATAACGTCACCGGCAGACCAGCCTTCACTGTAAACACTGTATTTTCGATAGCCATGGATGTTTTATATTCATTTGTTACTTTAAGTAACAACTCGACCTCGTCGTCTGTCCTCAAAAAGACCTCTCTTGCTTTCTTTGCCATCGTGTTCATCGTTCAACCAGCGTTTGTTGACTAACAATAACCAAATGCCGAGCGAGACGCATGCTTCCTGTTTATACTTGAACGCGCATGCCCAGAGTGCGCGAATGGTGGAGTAGTGAAGACGGAGATCTGTTGAGACGCTGGGTGAAAACGCTAGTGTGGACGCGGATCATTTTCTTGCTAAAACGCCGTTTTAAAACTAAAACTATCTCTCTCCCTCCCCCTCTCTCTCCCCCTCTCTCTCTCTCTCTCTCTCTCTCAGGTAACTTTAATTTACATTTAAGCTGGGTACAATCATTATCATATGTTTTTATCATTTTATGCTTTATTGTTTTATACAGTTATTTGTGACTAATTCAGTTGTAACCATAGAGAATTATTGTCATTAAATCATCTCATTTTCAAGTATTTGTGAATTACTTTTGATTTAACATCAACATTTAATGGCTCCATATTGCAATACAATATAATCACATAATAGCGACGCTCTCCCACATTTAAAGCTATTATTACTGCCCTTACATCCGTTTTTGGTATGAGATTGCAGAAGGATGGTTTGACTAGAATGTACAGTTTTTTACCATCATACTGATAACTTTTTAGTCGTTCGGCAGAACTACAGTTCGAACCGCTGTAATTAAAAGACCATACCTAACAGTACAATTTGACTGTATTATTTGTGTCCCCCTCAAAAAATTGCTCAATTGAAATTTTTGATTTATCCCCCCCACCCCACCACTGTTAAATGAGATTCACGCCCATGCCCTGGGCTAATGTCTCCCTTTGCATTGAACTTTGAGCATCTTAGATTCAGAGATGTTGTTCACACATCAACATTACTAAAGATTAAAATATGATATCGTAGAGGACCACCACTTTAAATTGCATTTAAAGCTGAATACTAGTACAGTATCTTGAAAAATATCTAGTTAGTTATTAAAACTATTACTGTATGTTTAGAAATCTTTCCTTTAAACAGATATTGGGGAATAAAATACACAGGGGAGCTAATAATTCAGGAGGGCTAATAATTCTGACTTCAGCTGTAAGTGTTATCTTGTAATGAAACAGCATCACAGCCCTCATTCTGATACTCCTCCTTAAGCTCGTATATTTTCAGTCCATCATCCTGCTATCACTCCTCTGTCCTGTTTTCTCTCGCTCGTCTCTGTAATCTAATCTGTGCAGATAAGCTGTATCATCCCCTGTCCTGGTGGTGCTTGTCAAACATGTCTGACCTCTTGTCTGCTCTCCCTCTGCTGACTGATCACATGGTCTCTTTTATGAGGTTTACGAGTATGAGTATATGATCATTATTTTCTTTAGTTTAAACTTAATTGTTGTATATTCTACTTTGATTGTACATTAATTGTATCATTGACTCTTGGTTTTCTCATTGACATTTCTCTAATATGAATACTCACACAATTACAACTATGTTGGTGGATTTTACAGTAAATGAGACGATTCCAACAGGACTGAAATGCTACACATGCATATACTAAATATAAACTATGAGCCAATGTATTATTTTATGGGACATCTATTTGAGTTTTTTTTAATTGTTTTTTTATTGTTTATTTACTCTAGATGTTATAATCTGTCCTAACCCAGCAGGCACAGGACATCAACATGACGTCAGATTGACGCTATACCCAACATCATAGGAACTCTGCATTTTGAGGAAATAAACACCGGGTTGACGTCAGAATCCAACGTCAAGTCGACGTCAATGTCCAACCCAACCTAAGATCAACCAAGTATCAACATTTAATTATGTTACAGCTGGACGTTGTGTGGATATTACCACTATGTCTATCAGACATTGGATTTTGGTAGCCATACCTGATGAATAAATTTCAGTATTTGATGTCAATGACATTGGTTTCAGAAGTTGGCACGATGTTGGATTTTGGTCACTTTCCAACACTCAAATCAACCAAATATCAACGTCATTTGACGCCGTTATTGGACATCTGACTTAGTTGTTCCTCAATGGCCAGATAATGGACAAGGTTTGCAGCATTATATCTGTTAAAAATCCTTCATCAGTGATGTTGCTTGTAAGTAACAAACCAATTTTCTTCAACAGTCATGCAATGGGGACATTTTTGGCAAATTTCCCTTTTAAGAAGCCTGCATGTTTAATTAAGCAATCAAATTACCGAGAATATGAAATGGGAAAAGCTGTATTAAATGGGATGCTTTCAGTAAACAAAACAAAACGTTTCTTTTCCTTTTCGGTTACAGAATCTTCTGGTGGGGGAAATACTATTTATATATAAATAACACATTTGATAGTAAATAAACACTGAGCCTTTAAAATATTTGAAGTATCCATTTTAAAAAATATTGAAATATTTTAGTGTTAAGTTAATTTTTATATACAGGAAATTTCTAATATTTTATGTCTAATAGTAAAGAATTTATTTATTTATTTATTTATTTTTGCTATGGTCTAGTCTTTAGATTTAAGATTGGATTGGATCTTTATATTTAAACTGAATAGGAATGAAATAATAATACTTTTACAGAAAGTAAAGAAAACAGAATAATAATAATTTCGGGCAGTTGAGCCATAAGTTGCAATATTAAAAACAATAAGTCCTGCTAGTACTAACTATTAGTACTAAACACTGAATGAAATTATAAATAAAAAAAACTTATTTTAAGGTTTCCTTGTTACACGTACCATGTACCAACTATAATCATAATAATAATAAGAAGAAGAATTAATAGTAATAATATTGTAATGCGTGACTATTCATTGTCATTATTAATATTATTAATATTATTATTTAATATGATTTAATTTATAATAATTCATTCATTCATTTATTTTCTTTTCGGCTTAGTCCCTTTATTAATCCGGGGTCACCACAGCGGAATGAACCGCCAACTTATCCAGCATTTGTTTTACACAGCAGATGCCCTTCCAGCTGCAACCCATCTCTGCGAAACATCCATACACACTCATACACTACGGACAATTTAGCCTATACCCAATTCACCTATAACCACATGTCTTAGGACTTGTAGCACCCGGAGGAAACCCACGCAACCACGGGGAGAACATGCAAACTCCACACAGTAATACCCACTTAACGCTGTTGCCCCAGAGCAAGAAGGTCGCTGGTTCAAGCCTCGGCTAAGTCAGTTGGCATTTCTGTGTGGAGTTTGCATGTTCTCCCTGTGTTGGCGGCTCCAGGTGCTCCGGTTTCCCCCACAAGTCCAAAGACTTGTGGTATAGGTGAATTGGGTAAGCTAACATTGTCCTTAGTGTATGTGTGTGAATGAGCTTGTATGCATGTTTCCCAGTGATGGGTTGCAGCTGGAAGTGCATCCGCTGTATAAAACAAATACTGGATAAGTTGGTGGTTCATTCCGCTGTGGCGACCCCAGATTAATTAAGGGACTAAGCCAAAAAGAAATTGAATGAATAATTACATGCAACTAAACCCTCTTCCAAACCTAACAATATACAGTAGTAAGAAAACATAGGGGCGCCACGGTGGCGCGTGAGTAGCACGTTCGCCTCACAGCAAGAAGGTCGCTGGTTCGATCCTCGGTTGGGGCAGGTCCCGGTTGGGCCAGTTGGCATTTCTGTGTGGAGTTTGCATGTTCTCCCCGTGGTTGCGTGGGTTTCCTCCGGGTGCTCCGGTTTCCCCCACAAGTCCAAAGACATGCGGTACAGGTGAATTGGGTAAGCTAAATTGTCCATAGTGTATGAGTGTGAATGAGAATGTATGAATGTGTTTCCCAGAGATGGGTTGTGGCTGGAAGGGCATCCGCTGCGTAAAACAAATGCCGGATAAGTTGGCGGTTCATTCCGCTGTGGCGACCCCGGATTAATAAAGGGACTAAGCCGAAAAGAAAATGAATGAATGAATGAAAGAAAACATAGTCTACTTAGTAATTAAATATGTAGTTACAATAAAAAGGACATCTCAAAATAAAGTGTAACCAAAACTCTACATGTGTTTAACTTGTATACAAAATCATTTATTTAAATAAACCAACAGTACACGTTTTACAGGGACAGTCAAAGGTTGAGTCCTAGTCAACCAATAGATTGTCTCTGCACATTAAGTTGATATATAGCATTTTAACTGGGAACAAAATAACACACTTCTCCATAGCGGTGAGACATCACTGAACCCCTATTGTTTCCTGCCGTCCACAGAGCTTTCAAAAGGATTAAAACCAGATCCCCCTCCCCAGTCCAACAATGCCTTTCTCTGCGGGGTGTCCCAAAGACACTCACTCCCAGTATACTGTCAACTTTTCTGGCTCGTAACATGTGTCATGTTTCCAGATTGTACCTGGTTAAGAGGAACGGCTGTCAGCCTGGCACCAGGAAGCCTTATATAAACATCTCCACCTGGCACCCAGCAGTGAATGAGTCCTGAAAGCTGTCCTTCTTTTACAAACACACGGCGCAGGCATGTGGAGACACGGCTGCAAAACCTGCACAGAAGCACAAGAGCTCACTCGCACGGGTGAAAATACACTTGTACAAATAAAAGTCACAAACAAATAAACCATTCTTAACAAAGGCTTATTTTTGTGACAAATTCTTAAAATAACTACATTTGGATTTAGTGTAAAGAATATATTAATAATTTAAAAGAACCATTCAAGTGATCTAGTGATCTTAAAGGGTCTTCATGGAGCCATTAAAACAAATTTAAAAATGCTGTGATTGAAAAATACTGTTCTCCAATATACAAAACATATCATATTTATTTAAATTTCACCTATTCTGGCTCTTTGAATATGCAGTTCATTACTCTGCAATGACATTTAGAGATAGGACTGTTTTCAATTAAAACTACACATGTATACAGTAGTTATATACACATTTATATCTTATATGTCACACATATATATGTTATGTACACATGTATGTATGTATATATATATACCCTTTGATTTGTTTTTGCTTT